>OY747716.1:46977317-47304817 GCA_963556495.2 Valencia hispanica
TGATTTACAATGGGGACAAATGAGGACTATAATGTCTCATCAGCAGGATTAGATGAATTGTTTTATCAGTTTAACAGCAGAAGTTTCTCTCTGATGTTTGACATATCAATATAGGCACACTAAACATGAAAAACAGTGAGTAAGGATGGACAGATGATCAGGTTAGACATTCTATCCGTTCTTCTGTCCTACCTTTTAAAAAAGTACAGAAAATGAACAGGTGAAAATAATTTCTTCCCATCCTGAATGTGACATTTATCCAGGAGAATTGCACCAAAAAACATTTTTTTTAGGAAAAAGAAAACATAACAGTTGAATGTTGAAGTGGAGGCACTATGGATGGCCCACTGTGGTAATTTAACTGGTTGAGCGCTGGGACAGTACGGTGAAAGAATCTAGAGGAGAGGTGTCTTTAATGATGTTTATTGATATTGTTGGGTGACATGCGGTTAAAAGAGGGTTAATATGACTGTGGTTAAAGGTGGTCTGAAAAAACATAACAGACAGAAAGAATCATGAGTATCTAACTCAGGTAACATCATAAATATGCTGTACATATGCTATAACAAGTATGCAATTAAAGGAATCAGCAATTCACACTGAAAACATCTATAAACATACTAATTAGGCAGAAAATATTAGCAAAGAGGGAAATAAAGCAGGAATAAATATTGGGTTACATAACTAAATCACATTGCAAAACTGAATGCGACTTAATTAAACCACCAAGAGGTGCACGTGCCAATTTAGCTTCACAACACAAACTAACAACATAAAACTGCACATACAGAGGTAAAATAAAGATACATTTTACCTTGTAATCATTAATGCACGGTAAAACAAAGGTGTAAAACCGCAAATGTCCTTAATTAGTCCAGCATGTGTCTCCTCCATGCAATGCAGCTGCTCTCGTCTATGCCATGCGGCTGCTCTATTCCTGGTGCACAGCATGAATATAATGAAACCTAACTGCAGGGGGAGCACTACTCGGCTTGGCTTTCTAACAAATGTGTTTAATTCATTAATAATCTGCTGAAGAAACTTTTGATTCACTTCTGTTATTAAATCTTCTACTTAAAGTTCTCCATTTCTCTCAGACTGAGAGAACATGTCCCGTTTCACAGGCCTGATGTTCCGTCAGAACTTCCACTGAAGCCATTCTGTTGAGTCTAGAAAAGTAATCCCACATCATGATGCTGCCATCACCATGTTGTGGGTATGGTATAGTTTTTGTCAGGGCATTGAACATCAGGAATCTGTTGACTAACGGGTTGTTACGGCGATTCCCACCTTATTTGGGACACAGAGAGGACAGCTGCTTGATCGGCTACAAATTATTTCTAAAACGTTGGACGCTGCTTTGAAGCTGTAGACAAATATTGAAAATATCTTTAATCTGGTTTCTTGACACATGAGTGGAAGAAGAACCCTCTGCTGAGCACTCATGATTGTTTTTGGTTGTTCTGCAGCAGGGGTGTCCAAAAACATATGTAGAAAACAAAAATCATAAAAAATTGTAATGTTACATTTTTTTCCTGCTCAACAATAAACCACACTTAACATTTTTAATCAAGCAGATACAGCCATCAGAATTCTGTAGGAAAGGGATGTCGAAATTGTTATAGATCCAAGACTTTTGCAAATGTTTTGGGCTTGATGGGAATATATGTATTTGGTCAATTTTCTATTTTTTGTTAGCATTGATATCACAGTTTGGCTAACTCTTTCTGAAGACGGCTGTAATTAGCCAAGTTTAACATATTTATTAAAAGCAGCCAAGTATGATTCTAGGTAAAAGTCACCAGATAGATGTTACAATTACTGTTAAAGAGAAAGCGAAATCCATAATAATTTAAAGATGAATACAGTTTAAATTCTAAGAATATTTTAATTTGTTGACCATTTTGTACTAGTTAAAAGTGAAAGTCTCCATCTGCATAAAGCGCTTGTGCAGGGCAGCAAATTTGTAGCATCCATGAATTGCTGCAGTTTGGACACCCCTGATCTACAGTGAATAATCCCAACTAAACATCTCTGAATTTTGTGAATTGGACGGATGATTTTCCTCCTCTTCGTAACCCCCAGATTCATGTAGAACTTTTTAAACACCAATAAACCGATCATGGTTTCGTCCAAAGGTCTCACCATAACTCACTGAGTAAGAGCCGGATTGAGCAACCATGCTGGAAATCCCAAACAGTGAGGGAAACTCGGAGAGGAAATTAGAATCACTGACTCGGCGTCAGTGGTGCTGATGCTGATCAACTTCTGCCCGATCAAAAGTTGTTGCGTTGAGTCCAGTTACTGCAGCCCCCTGGGTCAGTACTCTGTAGAACCAGCTTTGAACATCTGCAGAAGGACATTTCTCTTTGTTTCTAATTTCTAAGTTGGCTTGATGTCAGGCTTTACAGTAGAAACCAGAAGTTTGCATACACACTTCTGATTCCGAAGGCGATAATGGAAAAAAACAAACTGACATCCTCTCATTTTTTATGCATTTAGCAATTAAAAATAATTTAGGTGATTCTAACTGACCTAAAACGCGAACAGTTTGGTCTGATTTAACTTCAGAGAGTGAGGGAAAAAAAGTAGTATTTAACTCCATCCACATTCCCATCACTTCTAACGAGCTTCTCTAAAGAGAAACGTCCCCACAGCATGATGCTGCCACCACCATGCTTTACTGCGGAGCTGGTAGTTCAGAGAAATGTGCAGTGGTAGTTTTTCATGCCAACAAAGTACTTACATTCTCATCTCACCAGGCCAGCGTTTTCATCATCGCTGCTGTGTTACTTCTTTGAACAGCAGCTTTCATCTTGCTGCTTATCCATAAAGGCCACAAGTAATACCTGCCCTGTCCACCCGAGCTGTAGATCCCTGCATCTCCTCCAGATTTACCATGCTTCTCTAACTAACGCTCTCCTTGTCTAGCCTGTCAGTCCAGGTGGATGTCTTTGAGGGTTTGCAGGCACGTTTATATTCAGTTGAACAGTTCTCAGTTTATTCCCTGTCCTTTAGCAAAACTCTGAGTTCTTCTCAGAAGGGCTGCATTCATTTTTAAATTAAAATTCACACACAGCCAGACTTGTTAATAAGGTGACTTCTAAAATGGGTAGTACTGGATCTTATTCAGAGGAATCAGCAAAAAAGGAAGGTGAATACAAATCCTCACCACACTTTTTAGCTTTTTAAGCAGAAATCGTTTAAAAACAGGCATCATTTTCCTTCCACTTTCACCAGAATCAGAACCAGACATGGAGAAGCAGCTTTCAGTTTCTATGCTCCTCTAATCTGGAACAAACTTTCGGAAAACTGCAAAGCTGCTGAAACACTGAGTTCTTTTAAATCAAGGCTAAAAACTCATCTGTTCAGAGCGACCTTTGATTAGCAATAGCTGGAACGTCATAACGTCATAATGTAGTATGTCCCTTATGTCTTCAATGCTGTGTTTTCTGTTTTTGGTGTTGTGTTATTGCTGCTTACATTATTCCCAAATCATGTAAAGCACCTTGAATTGCCTTGTTGCTGGATGTGTGCTATACAAACATTTGTCTTGCTTTCTGCACGACTTTACAGTAAAACCTGCAGAGGTTTGATTGTAATGACAAAATGTAAAAATGTAAACATGCTACTTTTGCTAGGATCCTGCAGTCCTGCAGAGTGTCAACACCAGACCTGGATCAGTTCTGCATTCTTTTGTCTCAACAGGATACAAACCGTGAATCTCTACCTTCATAAATTGCAGGATAGGGTCCAAGCATTCCTTTTTTCCCCAGCCAGCAGAGACGGGTGATAATGAGACATAATGAGCTTCTTCAGCAGCTCATAACACTTTAAGAGCTGATTGTCTTCAGCTCTGATGCAGGAAGGATCCAGGGTAAACATAAAAACGACGACACCCTCCTCACACCGACTTTTAAACGTCCCCGCATTAATCACACGCTCATGATGAATTCATGCTCTTCCTCCTCCTGCGTATGCCAGAGAAGCTCCGGCAAACTTTGGGACTTATTGACGGCATATGTTTCCTTGCAGCCTGTGAAGCGCGCCCTCAGGTTCACTTCCGTTTGGTTTCACGACTGAAGATCGTGTCAAGATAGTCTGAGAGGCCTTTATGGAGGATGACAGACAGATAGAAGGCGTTTCTTCCTTTAAACATACCAAACCCATCGGGAGATGAAAGGAGGGCTTGATTTAAAGGATGAGACAGAAGATTAGAGCAAAAGAGAGCAGGTTGTTGTAGAGTTTTAGGGGGAAGATGCAACGAAGGTTCTAAAAATAAGTTTCAAGAGAGAAACTTTAATCCTTTGATGAGTGGGAAGGAATAAAGCTGAATTTCCGTCAGAAAAACTGCTTAAATTGCACATCTTTCTTTGTCAATATCATGAAGAATGTCTGTAATTATGCTTTCATCCTTCTTTGTTCCTTGTAGGTCTGCGATAACAACCCACCCAGGGAGATCCAAGGAGAAACCTGCCACAAGTGGAAAGAGAGTTGAAACATTCATCTGGAACCATCAAAGAGTCGGCAGCGTGGACGGAGGGCCTGCCTATGAGCTTCTCTGGGTCATCTCAGCTAGATGCCTGTAGCTGAAAGGAAACCATGTCAGCGATACACACCTGGGCCTGCCTTCTCCTGTGGATCAGCTCGGCCACGCAGGAAAAAACTCCTGGTAACACACAAAATGCCTCTTTGTCCAACAACCTGAACTGCTCTGGCAGCAGGGCAATGTTAGTGAAAGACTGAAGGCTTTTGGTGCAGAACATGATACTCATGCAAAAACAAAAAACGATTCAGTGCTCCTTAAAGCTGCAAGATTGTTCTCCTTTAAAAGGGCATAATCCCTCCTTTTGAGCTGGAGTTAAATTCTTACATCAGGCTGGAGGTGAGGTCGGAAAATATGATCCGACTGCAGACAGAGAACGAGCCACTGAGCGGGCATCTGTGCAGCTCCTGTCTATGAATATTAATGTGAAAAGAAATAAAAACGGAGAAAAAAATTAAGACAGACGAGGACGAGCTGGCCAAAGCAGTGTGCAACGGTTTAAAGAAGTTAAAGCAATTCAATTTAAAAAACAACAACAGAAAAGAAGAATATTCCTAATGCAGAGGAATCTCTGTTTATATTTTTATCTTAGATTTGGGTCATCATTTATTTAAAAAAACAATTATGTTTGGAGGAGAAAAAGATTTCTTCTGTTGTTGCAGTGAGTCTAGAAGTAACCAAAATCCTTCATGGCAGACAAAACACACTGAAGCTCCCTGGATGCCATCAGCTGGTTTCCACATGTTCAGATGGGAATGCTGACTCCCTTTAACAGCTCACGTGCTGGAGTTAAGTTCATGCTAATAAAAAAAACAACAAAAAAACCCTAACATTTCACCACCTAAAAATCCACATTTAGTTTACACACCTAAATAAGAACGTTTTCCTGGCAGCCCCCCGGCACTGAAAAAAACAAAAATCTGTTCGGACCCGTCATCAATCTAACCCCACGTACGTACGTGCCTAGGCACACATCTGAATCACAAAGAGAATGACTCGCAACCTAATGGTTTCTTTCCCGGTCTTATATACCAGCTAGTTTCTCTTTCTATAAAAAGTTCTGATCAGATACCAGGGTAGAAGAACCTGAAACTCTGGGGAAACTTTACAAAGCAGGAAAACCTCCAATTTTAGGATCCGTTTACGTCTACTTCTCCACTAGATTCGCTAAGCACGCTGCACTAAATACATGCAGGAGCAAACACCTATCAAGGCTCAATAGATGGACGCAAACATAACAGATGCAGTGATTAAAGAGAAAAATCATTATAGTTCTTATTATAATTGACAGACTACAGAGCAGGTTCAAGCGATCATGTGTAGATGTGGATTAACTAAACCTGACCTGACCTGCTCAGGAACATCTGAGAGAAGATGGATCTTTGTTCTCCAGTCTCAAAGATCAAAAACTTCGGAACCGCTCACACAATGCTCACAGTCAGTGTCTGAATATGACAGCCACAATCATACACTTTGTAATCTTTAATTATCTAATGTTTATCCTATCTGAACATGTATGGAGGAAAACCAACCTATTGTTGGCTACCCTGAAGGAGCACTGTTTGCTCAGCTCCGCTGCCAAACGTTTTACGGAGGTATAAGATTTAACACCACAGCGTCGCAGGTCGTGGTAACGGCTGCTTTGCTACGTCAGGCTGGATTCTATGAGCATACGAGTCAGAAATGCACTGCAGCCAAAGCGGGCCTTTACAAGACCAGGAAGAATGAGACGGTAGAGCTGAGAGCATGAGCCGGCAGTTAAACACAGTCAGCATGAGCTGAGGGAGGGAGGGAAACGAGCCCTGCAGTCATTCATCTGTTAACACGTCAGTCAGTGTCCTGCAACATGCTGCAGTCATGCTGGAAGAAAGGAGCATCTGTAACTGAAGCGCAGGTTTCAAGTGCAGCTGTAACATATTGGAATATACAGCTCACCAGACTGTTATTAGTAACCCAAAGAACCCGTATTTTGCATCCACTATCAGCTGCGTCTTCATCTGATTCACAAAGCAAACAGCAGTAATGAGTGTGAGGGAGTGTTTTATTCTCTTTTTTGCAACAGGTTGCAGTTCTCCTTTCTTCACCACCAAGATGTGGTTTCAGATGACAAACAGCAGTCACAGCAGAATGTAGGGACAGATATGTCCTCATCAAACCCAACTGAGATTCATTTTAGTCATATTTATTGCTAGAAAAAAAATCATTCTTAGCCGTCTGGTTTCAAGAGACGTGATGAGAGAAGATTTATGTGTAAGTTCATTGAGGTCAACGTCAGCGCAAAAACACTAAAGATTTTTACCCATAAAACAGCAACACAGGTAAACTTCTGATTGCTCATTTTACAGCGAAGAAAATAGAACCAAACAGGATTCCTGGTACCACAACATTTGATTACTTTAAAGATATGTAAAATATAAAGCAGCTCGGTAAAGGGTTTACAGTTACTTACAGAGGGGGAACAATACACATGAAAGCATGTCCAGAAACATCAACAGGGTAATGGAAGAATCCAGCTGGGAATGACAGAAACAGAGAGGCTTAAATGCTGAGGAGTGTGATTGCTGACAAGATGCAGGTGGTTGATTACAAAACGGGTGGAGCACTTTGAGAAGGCAAACAGGTAGACTCTGGGAAGATGAAAAAAAATACGTAAGGAGCTGAACAGGGACTGAAAGGATCTAGAACCAAAGGGGGTTAAAAGTGACAAATAATCTGAGAAATAAATAAAAACAAAATACAAGAAACACATGAAGAAAAACATAATAGAGATCAAGTGAAATGGCAAAAGCTTTTGAGCAATCATGAATACAGGGAACTGAATGTAGTACGCAGAAACCTAAACAGACATAAATTAGAAACAAACAGAAGAAAACCCTCAAAAAATAAAAAAAGGGATCGTGACAACAGCGCTCATACACGGCCATCTTGGAAACAGAAGTCTCACTGTCTGATTGGACAACGCAATATTTCCCTGAGAGCTCCGTTCCTCCATCGTTTATGTAGCAATAGTGACTCCTATGATCAATATCCTGTATGTTCAACCAGAATCAACCAACCTTTATCCTCTAACATATAAAGAACACAGAAAACTAAGCTATTTGCTTAGGAGAGCAGTTTGAGGTACAAATATTCCTTTACGAAGGATTTATGTATTACATGGAATCTGGTCTGCTCCCATTTCAGGGAAGCAAAAGTGAAACATTTCTTGTTGTCATTCAGGTCGGGGGTGTTGTTTTGTGTTTCTGAACTTATACATATTTTCACCTTGATCTCACAGCAATACCTTCAGGGAGAAAACTCAACCTAAAGCGGCCTTCCTTGTTCAGAAACCACCACAGCTGCAACCAGATTAAAGCCTCAGGAAGTAACAACCAAACTGGTTTCATGTGTCATTTGCATGAAGCTCAGTCACTCTATGCTAAACCCAAACCCGATTTTAAAAGAATTTAATGAAATGCTTAGCTTTATTAAGTCATGCAGTAATTAAAGGATGCATTAAACAGGTGAATCATAACCAAATCAAAGCAATTAGAGATTCACTTTCCCTTCAAAGCAAACCCACAAACATCCCAAGATTGACCGGGGAAACGACCAAACCTGCTGACACACAAGTTCAGGCAAGTCACTAATACGGCTGCTGTTACCGTTGGAAACTTAAAGCAATAATTCAGTCCCAGTCAGTGTTTTACTGTTTCTTTTGATGTTAATGAACCAAAGGAATGTCTTCCAGGATGGCAGCGTAATATCTAATGGAGGCAGGTTGGGGAAGGAAGTTGGGTTTGTTTTCCTCCTACACTGTTGATCATGATATATTTTTAAAATGACTGGAGAGCTGGGTCAGACTCTCTGGTGCAGTACTGGGCTGGTTTGAGTCTTACCTAAAGAGCAGGAACTTCTTTGTGTCAATAGGCAATTTTTCATCAGAACGCACAGAAATCACATGTGGGGTACACCAGGGCTCTATCCTGGGGCCCCTCCTATTTAATATCTACATGCTCCCACTAGCCAAGATTATAACAACTGATAAGATGAGTTACCATAACTATGCAGATGATACTCAGCTTTACATTACGAGGTCACCAGGTGACTTGGAACCCATCCAAACCCTAACTGAATGCATTAAGCAAATCAGTGGATGGATGTGCCATATATTCTATATTCAGCTGAACAGAAACAAAACTGAAGTTATTATTTTTGGACCTAAAGAGGAACGCTCAACAGTCAGGACACAGCTTCAATTAATACAGCTAGAAACTACTGATCAGACCTGAAATCTAGGTGTAGTGATGGACTCAGACCTGAACTTCCAGGGTCACATAAAGGCAATAACAAGGTCAGCCTTCTATCACCTGAAGAACATCTCTAGGATTAAAGGACTGATGTCGCAACAGGACCTAGAGAAAAACCCATCCATGCGTTTATCTTTAGTCAAATTGATTACTGCAACAGCGTCTTCACAGGTCTGCCTAAAAAGTCAATCAGACAGCTGCAGCTGATCCAGAACGCTGCTGCTCGTGTTCCTCACTAGAACCAGGAAAGTAGAGCACATCACCCCAGTTCTAAAGTCCTTACACTTGCTCCCTGTAGCTCAGAGAATAGACTTCTAAATACTTTTACTAGTTTATAAATCATTACATGGCTTAGCACCAAAATATGTTGAAGATCTGTTGCCACTATACCAACCCCCCCAGACCACTCGGGTCTTCCAACATGAGTCTACTAATCATCCCTAGAATCAGAAGCAGATATGGAGAAGCAGCTTTGAGTTTTTATGCTCCTCTAATCTGGAACAGACTTCCAGACGACTAAAGAGCTGAGTTCTTTTAAGTCAAGGCTAAAACCCATCTGTTAAGAGCTGCCTTTGAGTAAGCAATTAATAAAAGCTGTAATTTCATATGTTTAAATCTGTCGTATGTCTCTAATGTTGTTTTATGTTTTATTGCCGCTTTTATTTTTATTTTATACCCTAATCACCCAAAGCACCTTGAATTGCCTTGTTGTTGATAGTGTGCTATACAAATAAAGTTGCCTCATCGTGCCTCCTGGTGATTTCAGACAGGCCGCTTCCGCTTATTTGGTGGTAATGTTCTGAGAAGGTAACATGATCAACAGAACGATTCCACATTTCAACAGTTTCCAGGTAGGAGACTGGTTGGACTGGTTTAGAGGTTAGTCGTTCCTGGAAATTCCTCCTTAAGGAGTTCAGAACCATGCATGGTTTCTGCTTTTCTTATGAATTATTCAGCAATCATGTCAGATGCCCTCAAAGCACCAGTGTGCGCACCATTATTTTTATATTTTTGGTCATTATAAGAACGAGCTTTTCCAAACAACAGAGGAAAACAAAAACCCAGGCGTTAAAGACTGTTAAAAACCTATCCAAAGAATACGGCAACTGGATAGAATTTGACTGCGGTTTGATAAAAGTTTTAAACATCTACCATTCTGACACCCTGCTTGTATGTGATCCATTACATACACCGCACACATGGGTCACGTAAACCGAATATTTTCCATATTTGTCCGTTTTTTGAAACGCTGACGGAAAACCTAAAGGCCACTTGTTGTTTTGACAGATTACAATTCACACCCCTGACCATTTGGTGCAGACGCGCGGACATTTTTAGCTTGGACTTAAAGCGCGGAGTACAAGTAACTGATCAATAAATTAATAGTAAAAAGAGAATTATTCTTAAAAAAGCAGATATTTTTGTGTGTGTGTAGCTGACCTCTGGCTGTGTATGACACAAACCACTTCACAGTCAAAGCAGACGTATGTTGCCGAGTTCAAAGATGTCGGTGGTAAAGACTCAGGCAAATGCAGCATAACAATATTTATAGGTATATAGTGTCTCCCAAAAGTTTCAATATTAACATTTTTATATTTACATTATAATCATTATGGCCTTTCTTTTTGGGGGGGAGGTGTGGCTTAAGCTTTATTCTTTAATGTCATTTTTTTTTAAAATTACATTACTTTTACTTTTATACTTTAAGTAGTTTTAAATCCAGTACTTTTATACTTTTACTTGAGTAAAAAACTTGACTTGCTACTTCAACTTCTACAGAAGTCTTTTTAAACCCTAGCATCCATACTTCTACTTGAGTATTGAATGTGAATACTTTTGACACCTCTGTCGGAGAGATACTTCACCTCTTCCAAATGCACCATCAGAGGGACGGGAGCGCTGACGCCTTGGATCCAACTTTGTTTGTGGTTAAACCCATTTTCTTGTCTGTACTCAACAGCAAGATAAACATAGACTAACGAGTTAAGACTAGCAAGAAAGTCTATATATAGAATGATTTTTGCACAGCGATGTCATCAGTTGCTTTAAAACCCTTCCTCACAAAGATTATTATGCATTCATGACGTCCTCACAGCAGCTGAAGTAGAGTAGAAGCAGTGATATGGTTGTATGATTGATTTGCCATCCTCTTGACGTGCAGCCAGTGCATGCCCGAGGCGGGAATGTTTGACCCCTGCAGAGAGGAGCTCCGGTGGCTCAGCTATGGTACGGCGAGTGCTTTGCTGGCACGGCCTGGATCCTCTTATCCTCTTATTGGGAAGGTTATTGCATTTTGGAGCAAAGTTGTTCAGAGTTATCTCATCCTGGGGGAAAAAAAAAGTCCACGTGCACCAAGGGTAATCTTCAGAGCCACCGTAATAAAAACGAAGCAGAACGATGATTGATGTTTCAAACATGTTTCTGGAAGAACACAATGTCCTGGAGAACTTAGTACGGCAGTGACATAGGTTTACCAGCTTTTAGTCACCATTGTGTCATCAGAAACACTAGTGATTAATATCCTGCAGGGTGTTGCTACAACCACAGCTGCATTCTGAGCAATAACTCTGTGGCAACTCGTCTCTCTTTACACTCTCTGATTCTTTCTATATACCAAACATGAACATGTTAACTGATCCTGTGGATAAAGAAATATTAAAATACTCTGATAAAGAGTTAGGATTATAAAGGTTCCAGTGTTTCCCCTATTTTTAGTATGAGAGGGGGTGTGAAGTAAATTACATTATCTAAATAGGGCAAGACCCCAACAGAAGTCCTTTAGGGTTTCCTAGAATAGCTCTACTCTCTATAAACAGCCTGATATTATTTATTAGGCTGTAATGGTACCAAAAGTATCCAGTACAGTCATGGTTTGGTACTTCAGTGTAATGAATTAATAAAGTTCTGTTTTATACCGGAACACATGCTGAATTTCTATGTCTGGAGCGAAGTGCTCAATCCAGCGTTCTGTGGGGCAGCTTTAAAAAGTGACACCAGAACAAAACAGTGCGGATTGCCATCTATCACTGAACTCTGCTGTTTGGGAACATTAAGGTTTCTCATGCAGCTAGAGTGGAGAAAGAAAGGTGCACCGAAGTGTCAGAAAAATCAACTAAAGCCCAAATCCAGCTACCTGTAGCATTTAATCAGCTCAAACGCTCTACATTCTATAAAATGCAAGTTGAAAGAACATCCTTCGATGAGAAGGAATTTACCCAACAGCTGCCCATGTTGCATTCAGGTACAGCTTGGCAACAAGGCTGTCGAAATATCAAAACAACTCCAAAGTGATTTAAACACGTTTTATTCTCGAATAGGGGCAACATATTATTTAAACATTTCTAAACATTAACACTGACTATTTTTAAGTTGTTATATTGTTATCTACTCTGGCTATGTCTGCTTGTACTAGTTTATTATTTTTTTTAATCCAATCAAATCTCCAGTCAGTTCTATACTTTCAACTTTCACTTATATTTTTGCAACATAATAAAATCCAACTGATTCCAGAAATTGAAAAACATACTCTGTTCACTGAACAAAGTAAAAAAAAGAAAAAAAGAAGCATTTATTCCTCTGTATTTTTCTTAATTGAAGCGCACCAAAAACATACAGAACTGTGATTTATGTGTACAATTACACCCCTTGTATTTATACTATTTAAACAATGACATGTCATTTTTGTTCGAAAGGTAATATGACAAAATGATTTAAATAAAACAGAACAACAACAGGGAGAACAGGACATCCGACTAGGAATAATCCAGCACTGAACATTAGGAACCAGGAAGGTTAATACTGAGAAGGTGTGGTTAGTGACACTGAAACCAGGTGAGCCTAATCAGGGGAATGTTGATCAGCTGAGGGAGCGTACTGAGCAGAGAAACTGAGGAAAGAAGACTAATAAACTCAAAGAGCTGATTTGGACACAAAATAATTTACAAATCCAAAAAGAAAAGCTTGACACCACCATAAGACAACAAACTAAAATGCACAGAGGAAAGAAAAGTAGAAATAGGATAAACAAAAAGGAATTAACCAATATGGCAAAACCCTAACAGCAATAATGAAAATGAACTAAGTGTGGCAAGACCTTACTAACAATGATATATCCCAGAAAAAATGATGAGAGAAAAAGTTGTAAGTTTAGAAGACAAAAAAGCTAAAGTTGTCATCATAAGAGCCCAAAGACAATTCTGTAGTGAGCTCTCCTACCCTGTACGGCAAACACTTTAATATATAATAACCAAAGAGAATTTTTAAACTATACATCCGTAGATCAATTCTTCCTGGTGAAAAAAGAACATTTCAGATCATGTCCTGAATATTGTTCATCCAAGGACAAATTAGGAATTTTGAGATTTATTATTTTCTTTAAAATCAATTTCCACTGCTAATAGCATATTGTTTCCAGTTATAGCACTACAAATGCCTTTTCTTTTTGACTGCTTGAACTGAATTTAATAGGTGTTTGTTCCATAAAAGGCTGAGGAAACTCTGGGTTCTGGATTAGAACCAGATGAACTGTCAGGGTTGTGTTGTTCTGATCCAACGTGGAAAGCCTTTAAAAACAGAAATTAACACCTGAAAGAAAATGTTCCTTCCTTCTTCAAAAGGAAGCATTTGGTGTTCATGTTACTGAACTATAATACTGCACCTGTGAAAACGGAGAAGCCCAAATCTGAAGCGGTGACACTCGGATCAGCCTTTTACTAATAAGCTCTTCATGTTCTGTTTCAGACGTTGTCGTGACCTGCTTCAACTCTGATTTCTGCGTGCTCCCCTGCACCTTCCAGCCCGGCGGGAACGAGACCGTGGAGTGGTTCAGGCAGGACGCGCTGCTGTACAGCTTCGACAGAAACACCAGCAGGGAGAGCTTTAGGCCGGAGCGGCTCGCCGAACGGGCCTCCGTCTCTCCGCAGCAGATTTCGAACGGAAACGCCACCCTGATCCTGAGGAGCAGCGTCCTGAAGGACAGGGGCACGTACAGGTGTCACGTTCAAACGTCAGGAGGAAGACACAGAGCTAAGGTCATCCTGAAGGTAGAAGGTGAGTTTAGAGGAGGAATATGAACCTCTTTTAGAGCAACCATCCGAATATTTTTTACCTTTAAAGAATAAATAAAGGTCTTCTAAGTGCGTTTGTTTCTTAACTGCGTATGTTTGTCTGCTGACAATTTTTACTACTTTATATCAGGGGTCGTGTTAACCAAATGTTGTCTGTATTTGACCTGTGTTTTTAACCGAAGGCCATCCGTCATTTTGACAGATTAGCAATCACACCTCTTTCCACTTGGTGCAGAGTTCAGGTAACTCAACCCACAACCAGGTCCAGAAACAAATTGGCTGCAATCTGGAGATTATAATAAAATCAACTGATGAAGCCGTTTTGTCTTCACATTAACTGAAAACTAAACAAGGAGCCTGTTCTAAATAGTCTCTTTCTTAGCAATAGCTCGTCACAAACACACAATTTGTTCCCATCTCTTCAATTAAAAGCAGAGCAAACACCAAAGACAACATAGTTTGAGTGACAATGTTTTTTACCAGTAAAGTTTGTCAGTAGTTTTTTTTTTTTTACATTTAGGTTTCAAGCCACCAGATTTATCATGTTTTAAAGTGGTGTTGGTCAGCACTTCTGGAGGCTTTCTGAAGAAAAACCTTTTCTTGTGTGAAAGTTTAATGCAATGTCTAATAAACCCATTTTTGGTTAGAAAGTGTCTTGTCTCTGCATTGTGTCAATTTCTCCTTAAGAGTCTTTCTGTGTTTGCATGACTTGAATATTCGCTAAATTTAATGGACAATCGTAACGAGTTAAAACATTGTGTATTTATCTTACAGCGTGCCATTTTTTTCCTTAAAGAACGTTAAGGAAGCGAACGACAAAACTGGCCATCTAAAGTCGACTAACAATCTAAAAGTTCTGTTCTTAAGGAGGACAGAAAATCCTTTTGAAATGACCATAGTGGTCATTAGATCCAATTTTTTGTCACTTTAAAACCTCAATTAGGACTTACTTTAGCCCGTAAGCAAACAGTCAGAGCTAACACTATGTTTGACTAAAGAAGAGGAGCTGATGGAAGAGACAGCGGAAAAGATCAACAGTTTTACAAGCTGGAAATCAGGTTTTAGGCACAAGCAGGTGATTCCTGAAAGTCTGCCATACTGTTCATCTCCTCTAGGTTGGTTTTTGGTCATTTTTTTCTTTTTGAGCTTCACCTCAACAGTGTTTAAGGAGAAATTGACACAATGCAGAGACAAGACACTTTCTAACCAAAAATGGGTTTATTAGACATTGCATTAAACTTTCATACAAGAAAAAAGTTTTTCGTCAGAAAGTCTCCAGAAGTACTGACCAAAACCACCCATCCACCCATCCATCCACCCATACTGACCAAAACCACTTTAAAAGATAATAAATCTGGTGGCTTGTAACCTAAATATAAAAAAAACTGACAAATTTCACTGGTTAAAAAAATATGGATCTATTTAGCCTGATCAAAAACTTCAGTCTGTGAGTTTAAGCAGCAGAATCCTGGGAACCTGCATGTGATTTCATCCCAGGTCAGCAACAATGTGCTAGTTTAGCAGTTACTAACAAGGTGCTGAGTTCTAAAGTTATCTTCGTAACAATGATCTCACCTACAGCCATCCTATATCAGGCCCTGACCTTTAGCGTCTATCATTGGAAACACAGAGTCCTCTTGTTTGTGTTTGCAGCCCCTATTCGAGGCCTGTTCCTGGAGCAGTCCCGGCTCAGCGGCTACGAGGAGATAAAATGCTCCGTCCCAGACGTCTTCCCGGCTCCCCGGGTGACCTGGGCGACCGAACCACCCACCTTTGAAGACCTTCGACCCGTCACACGTATGCATGCTAAAGACAATGGTCTGTTCTCGGTGGAGAGCCGGCTGAAGAAGCTGAAGGGTCAGCCGGACCTCATCTACATTTGTAAAATGAAGTCTCCCTACGGCGCCTCGACGTGGACTACATCGCTCAGGGAGAGAGGTAAAAAATGTACTCAGCTCAGATGAATTTATGAGCCCTAGCAGAACAGATAAATGTCACTATCTCTTTAGATTTTTATGTACATTTTATCTGTATTTAAGACACCACAGAATGCATCGTCCATCCTTTTTGGACTGGTTAGAGTCTTGCATAAAGAAAAACAGTCTCAGCCTAAGAGTACCAGAGAAGGTTCCCATGCATTTATACAATGATTTGAGATGGAAACAAGAACATGTTTGGTTTTAATTTAGCTCATTTTGCTTCAACTTGTTCAATATCTCAGAAATTACCGCTAATTTCAAGTCAAACGGTTGCAAAGAAACTGGTTTCTCTGCATGGATTCACAGCCTGTAAACGTGAAGACTACAATCCATTTTTATCTTGGTGGTATAATAATTCATTTCGTCAGTCCTTCAGTGAGGGCTTATACAGGAGCTGCATAAAAGGTCATATTTCTCCTTTATTATCATTACTACTACACTGGCTCTCTGGAATATTCGGATCAAAATACACAAAACTTCTGATTGCAGGCAAAGCCCTCAGTGGCTTTGCACTGACTTGTTTCTTGTTTCTGAAGAGGGAATGAAAGGTGGTCTTAGAGTTTGTCTAAAGTCTGAAGAATAACCTAAAAATAACAAAAAAATAACGGTATCGCTAAAACTTTAATTAGGACAGATTTTTAATGTGAAACCGGACATTCATCGCTGCCTTGCTGTTTCACAGAAATAAAAGCGACTGAGGGACGAGACCTGACCATTCGCTGCCTTGCTCCCACCTACCTGAACAACCCGTCTCTTTACTGGACCTTCTCCAGAGGCGACAACTCAACCCTCATCCTCAGCTACAACAGCCGGTCGGAGCGTAGATCCTCCCTGCCGCCCTGGGACAATCACCTGGAGCTGGACATCTACAAAGCCAAGTTCGGAGACGGATCTCTGCGTCTGATGGACCCCAAACACTCGGAGCACACCGGCAGCTACACCTGCGAATTCTCTGAGCCGCGCAACAAACACATCGAACGCAGCCAAGTCACCATCGAAGGCTCTCAGGGTAAAGTCTCCAACACTAGCCACTTCCTTCTTTATGTTCTCCATAAAAAACGTATCATGCAGCAACCTTTTAACTCAAATATTCTTTGCATCACAAGCCAAAGCTTATGGGGCGACCGTGGCCCCACAATGAGGAATCCCCACAATTTTCATATCTCACCACATTCTCAATTGGACTTTTGTCTGGAATTTGATTAGCCCATCCTAACACACTAGTATGCTTTAACCATCCTACATTGATTGTGTACATTTAAGGTTGTTGTCCTGCTGGAAGGTGAACCTCCACCCCAGTCTTCTGCAGCCTCTATCAGGTTTTCTCCAGGTTTGTCCTGAATTTAGCTCCATTCATATTCCCATCACTGTCTTATGCTTTTTTTTCATTTTTAAATGATCTTGGAAGCTTGTAGTTTTCTAACCTAAAGCTGCTTTAAACTTTTCCCTGACCCGTCTGCTAAGTTCCTTAGTCTTCATGACCTGATAAACCCTTGAGACCTTCACAGAACATCTGGATTTATAATGACCTTAAACTATACTCTAAATAGGGGACTTTTAAGGCAACTGGATGCCTTTAAACAAACAAATATTAAATCATTTATTTTCCTTTTATTTCACAGTTATGCTTTACTTTGGTTTGTCTTTTACATTTAATCTCAAAACAACTTCATGAATGAATGTTGTTGGAACGTGAGAAAATGTGGAAAAAGTAGAAAGATCTTTGATCCATGGAGTCACAATCTCTCTGCATCGGCAGACTGTCCACAACTTTATTTAGATTGACAAGAAACCCTCTGCTTCTGTAACCCTTAGTGTGTTTGTTACCTTGCAGTTCATCAACGTGTATCGGAGGAGCCGTCTTACTGGTGGATCCTGGGTGTGGTGGCTGGTGTGCTGGTTCTGGCTCTGGTAGGACTACTGGCGTTCCTGAAGCTCAGAGGTACGACAATAAATGAACAAGTGAACTGAAAACACCAAAAGGATTCAGTTGGTTGACTCTATGAACAGCGGATATTCCTCTCCAGTCTGGATGTGGATGGGAGATGTTTTGATGTTAAAAAAAAGTTTCACAGTTTTGTTGAAGAACCACGGGCTAAGAAGACCTTTAATCTGAATAAAAGCAGGTGTTGGGGCACGGTGGTGCACCTGGTAGCTTGGCTCACCTCACAGCCAGAAGGTCCCGGGTTCGATTACCCCCGGGGACGCTGTGGGTGCTGAGGGTGTGTTTGTTCCCCCACATCATCGGCACCCTGGGTGGGGTTGGCGAAAGGGCCTTTCTGTGTGGAGTTTGCATGTTCTCCCCGTGTTCCCTTGAGCAGCTAATGTGAGCTACTCCCACAAAAACATGCCTTAGTCTGGGGCTGTATACTGCCTCCTCCTGGCCGGCCGGGGCGCCCGCAGGGTTGTGGAGGATCTGGCTGGAATAACGTGATCCTTCCACGCGCTACGTCCAGCCGGAGAAACCCCGCCCCGTCGGGTGAAAAGAAGGGCCTGCTCACTCCCCAAGCATGAAGGAGGCTTGGGTTTCAGTGAAGGGCCCTCCCAGGGCCGGCACAGAGGGAGAGTGGAACCCCTGGACCTGAACTAAGGAGCACTGGGTGATAAATAATGGGAAAAAATCGTGGGATAAAAAAAAAAGAAAAAAAAAAAAGAATAAAAATAAAAGCAGGTGTTCAGGCGTTTGTCTGGTGTTTCCATCTCCTCCATAGTTCCATCCCAGTCACTAACTGAACCAAACAAACAGTAACACAAGATCTCCAGATCTCCACTACCAGATATTAAGCATTGGGCTGAACATCTCAAGATCCAAACAGGCCAAACTTGAATTCACCCAGACACAAAATAAACAAATAACTAAAACAATTACAGAGAGAAACACAAGTTTTGAATTTATGTTAAATTACCTTTAAGTTATACCAGTGTGACTGAGTCAGTACGGGTCAAAGAAAGATAAATAAACAAAATCTTTCCCAAGATGGAAGAAACATCTGTAAAAAAATTCATTTGATCAAAATAAAGGTTTAACTTTGGGGGATTTAAAGGTTTTAGGGTCGACCATTAACACAAGGAGTTTGTTTTCTTTAAAACACCCACCTTGGATGTAACTATGATCTATCGCAGTCAGCCTTCTTGCATCTCCCTATATGTGCCAATGGGGCCCCTCAAGGCTGTGTGCTCAGTCATTTTACTTTCATGTGCACAATATTTTTATTTTCTGATAATACCACAGTAGTGCAACTCATTTATGGTAATGAATCAATGCACAGAGAGGAAGTCAGACAGTTGGAGGGCTGGTGCAGAGACAACAACCTGCTGCTAAACATGAACCAACTGGAGGAAAGTATCATCGACTTCTGGTGGTAATGACTGGAGCAAACACCTCTCAGCATTAGCAGATTTGGAGTAGAAGAGTGGATTAGAGTGGACAAAGAAAAGTAGATTCATCGGAGTGCAGCTCTCTGCTGACCTCACCTGGTTGAAGAACATCACTGCAATCAGAGAGAAAACAGGAGCAGACATCATTACCGGCATCTTTCCACAGAGCTGTGTGTTGGGAATGGATTAACTGCTGCAATATGCCAGAGAAGATGACCCTGCAGAGGATAGTGAAAGGACCTGCATCTGTTTCAGAGTCACTACAGAAACACCTGAACACCGTTAGAAAATCCTCACACACTGAGAGAACCCACATGTTACAGGGAGAACATGCAAACTCCATGCAGAAAGACCCCAGGCTGGGATTCGAAACCAGAACCTTCTTGTCCAAAGCCACCAGTCCTACCCATTGCACCACGGAGCAGCCAGTATTTATTCATTCTTCACATTATTTTCTGAACATCCCTGAGATTCCTTTGTTGTTTGCCATTAATTCGGTAAAGAAATTCCGATAAATTGATTTTAGCAGATTTGTTAAGTCTCAATTGGATGCTGAAATAAATCAGGATTTGCACTCAGTTTAAACCAATAAGGAAATGATGAGTGATGTAAAAAATCAGTAATTCATATTAAATTATGTTTAAAAGTTAAGAATGATAAAGATGAAAATATCTGACCTTTACTTCTTCATTCTGTCAGGTAAAAGTAAAAGTACTTTGACTGATTTTTTCTGTTTTATAAAGAGATGTCTTCCGCTTCACGCCCACTGCTGACCTCAGTAAAAACATTCTTTAAAATCTTTATGTTTGTCCTCCATCTTCAGGAAGAGTCCAGAAGCCCAGAGACAATCCTGAAGAAGAGACGGAGCTGAACAGGGTCAAAGGTCAGTTACCAAAAAAAACTATCTGCACGCTTACTGGTTAAAAACAAAAACCTCCACCAGATGGAGCCAGAGGACATCTGTTGTCAGCCAGACTGGCAGCCTCTAGAGTGCACATTGAATGTTTAATTGTAAATTATGGTGAAATTGTGACTTAAAAGTAGTTTTTTCTCCATCATATAGTGTTAAAATTACAGCAACCTCGTTTCATGTTATTTTTTTTGTCAGTGCAAAAAGTAAACAAATGCAGCTTGATGCAACAATGAACAGTCTTCATCTTAGAATAATTATTTTCAGACTTTTATTTTTTATTAAAGGGGTTCGAATAAACAAGCATTCCTTAGGTTTTATGGAAATATACATTAATATAATGGATGCATATGTTAAAAGAAAGACTTAAATTGATCTTTTATAGCAAGATTGTGCCCTATAAACTTACAAGTGAGATAATATACATAAAAAAGACAAAAAAGCAAGCAGAGAAATGCAAAATTAGAATAATTTTTTATGATTTTTTAAATTAATTTGGCTGCCTGATGTGTTTCAGATGGATAAGCAGCACAGAGTCAGAGCAGCTCTGTGTGAAGCATCGCTGGACACTCAAGCCTCCTCCCAGTTGACCTGAAAACAATCAGACTGATCTAACAAAGCAAACACGCCCTTGGCTGAATACTGAAGAGAAACGGAAAGATCTTCTTGTTTTTAAACGACCTGAGTTTGATACTTTAAATTTCTCTTTGCCTTTCGGAAGAGGATGAGCTGCTTTTCAGACTGTTGATACTGAAACAGGACCATAAAGTCCAAAAGAACGGAGCTTTTTTAAGGTCTCATCAGGGGTTTATGAGCTTAAGCAGAGCATATTTGAATCTGCTGCATGTATTTTCTGAAACATTTTTCTATAATCCACATCCAGAGGATCCAGAGTCTAAAATGTGTTGCAATAAACTGCGATTCAGGGGAGACACGGCTCTGCTGGATGATGGAACTGTAGGGCAAAGTTTACGGACATAAAGAGCACCAGGAGGCCTTAGGGGGAGGGTTTGGGTTTTGAAACGGGGTTTCTGTGGAGAGGAAATAAATAGCAAATAACTCACTCAACGTCCCTAATCCTGAATAAATGCAGATTTTACCAACGGGCTGAAGCTAATGTCTGATCCAAGCAGGGTTTAGACATCATAGAGGATAATCCTAAAACTTCAATTTTAAAAAGTTATTGGTTCAAGCAAACCCTGCCGTCAAGTTTGCATTTGATGCTCATTTACTGTCTGAGGAACATGATAGCCAGAGAAGAAGATCATTTTGGTATCACTATCCTGATGTATGGGGGTGAAAGATGAAATCTCCTGATGCTATCAACTCTAACAAGGTGCCCACAGCATCACAGGTTCTCCTCCATGCTTAACAGTGGTCATGGGTTGCTTTTCCACACACTGTCCCTTTGTTTCACACCAGACCCACCTGGAGGGTGGAAGTTCATGCTTGTGATGGTGGGACAGAAAAATGTTTTTACCCCGCATCTCCCAAACAATATGCTCTACATGCTATAGGTTCTCTAGAGAGCCTCCTCCTAACTGCAACATAACCTCAGGTCCTCCTCCAGCTTGTTTTTCACAGATCCCTTGGTGGTAGACGTTTCCTTTGGTGAGGAAGACGCTTTCCTGATGCGTTTCATTTTACAGCGCTGATGACTTCCTTTAAAGGTCTTGTTCGTTGAGAAACAGTGTAATTACTTGTTCTTTTTGAATACGATCGGTCAATCTGAGCTGCGTATGCATGCATGTTATTTGAGGACTTAGCACATCGACGTTGAATTTCTTACCCAAGAAAGAAGAGCTGAGGAAGAAACGGTTGGCATTTGTCTAGAAACACCACCAGTGAAGTAAGTTAGATTAGTTATTTGTTCGAAGGCAGAGTAAGAGTCACATTGCTGTTAGACAATCAGTGGTGAGACGTTGAGTAAGACTCGTTTTCCCCCGAACCATTCCTCTGTCAAACTTCAACCTCCTGAAACAACAGCATGGGAGCATTTCTTTCCACAGAAAACGACTCACAAGAGATTTCATTCATACTAGAGATTGGAACAAATTTATTGGAAAACTGAGTAAATGATATCTTTAAGGATTGGTTCCCCCTCACTACTTAGAGGTTAATTATAGAAATGTGTCTTTGAGTCATTTTATTGTTTATGACTTAGGGAAACAAGAGGTGACAGATCTCTCGATACACTGATCAAGTCACAAAAGTCTCACATTTAAAAAGCTGCTTCCATTGGAGTGATTTTACAGGGATTGCAAGGGGTGCCAATAAGTTTGGTACCAGAACATAAATTATTACATTTATCGTGGGAAAATATCGATACGCCGATATATTGCGATATTTTATTTCCAGATATTGTATCGATATTCAAAAGCCAAGAATCATTTTTTAAATTATTTTAGGATTTGAATGGAACCATTAATGACAGTAATTTTTGTAGTAAAATTAAAAGTATGACTGGTAGTTTTGTGGCTGTTTTCACCTTCTTTGTTTCAGTGGATCAACTAGATCTAATAATAAAACTGGATGTGTTAAAGTATGAAACAGGTTGGAGTGTTTAGAATGATGGGACAGTTTTTCATACAGTTAAATACACCAAATAAATACACCAATACACATCCCTAGTTTCCTGATTTATCACAGCTGACCATAATATATGTTGCTGAGATCAGGGGAAGTTTTTTTATTGGATAATGTCGAGAGCATTTTCTTTCCTTGCTTGTTTTTACTCATCTCTGCACCTGATTGTATGTTAGCGGAAGCCCACTTCACTGCTCTTCAAACGTGTCATAATTAAAGTTTTTTATTAAAACAACCAATGGAGTCTGTTGTTTTATGTTGCGTTCTGAATCAGATTCTTCCTTCAGACACACTGATGGTGCTGACTGAGACCAGAGCTCTGTGTGGTTAGTTACAGTTACTTTTCACTGACATTATCTGGATAATTAGGTTTATTGTCCATAAGATTTATCAGTGCTGAGGACGTCTTTAATCCATTTGCAGAAACAAAGCCCTGGAAACCTGTCTGGAAGCTCCTCCACAGTTCACTGTTGTCTAATTACAGTTTTGCACAGATTCTCTAATCATCAACGAATAAACAGCCAATTATTTCAACATCATAGTCATCAGTACAGAGTACTGCAGCCAATTTATTGCTCTTGGTTTCATCTGTAGTCAAGTGAGTCATAGCTGTAAGAACTGATGAGGCCATAATGCCGAATCACCTCCACCTTAGTTTAATTGCCACCTGTGGGTTTGGTCTATTGACCCACCCTTGTGATGATCTATGTTCTGTTTAATGATTTTCCAGATTTATCGTTTCATTTTAGACACTCTTCCGACTTTCTGAGGTCAGTCTCAGCTTTTTCACTCTTTATTAGTCCAACCTGTTTCATAATAACTCTGCCCAGTAGTTGTTTATTAACAAAGTTGGTACTGTTGAAGTTGGGGCACCAACTTATCAGAAATGTATAGCCGAAAGCTCTCAGTCTGTCAATGAATGTTTTATGAATACTTGGCTGATGAGGTGTGGTATTACAAAACTAGAAACAGAATTAAAAACCCCAGACGGTAAGCCGGTGCGAAAATCTGTTCCCCTGAAACATTCTGTTCCCCCTCATCATGGACCATTAGTCCTGTGAATATGGAGGCAATTGGTCTTACTTTGCAAAAGTAATGGGGTAGAACCAAATATTTCAGCTGCCTGAAATATTTGGTTCCCCCTGTAATTTTGGCAAATTGAGACCAAATGTCGCCACATTCACAGTACACATAATGATGATGAGAGGACTAAACACAGTGAAAGACAGATCTGTAAGTCATTTTGTTCCCATGGTATGAGGGGGGAACAGAATATTTCAGGCAGCGGAAATAGCCCCCCCAACATGGCCAAAAAATATTTACAAGATAGTTGTGTATGATCTGTCCCATGGGCTCCGAAATATGTTGTTCCCCTTTGATGTTGCTAAAACGATAAAAAAATAAATTAAAGAGAGGAAATCTGTTTTTGTAGGTTACAGTACGTGAATATCTGCTAAAGCAGTTTTTTTTTGACAAAACAACAGACATCAGTGATCAAAAACTGGAAATACCTGTCATGTGTCCATTAATGTGTCATATTTTACATTAGAACGGGATTTACCAGAATATTAATCCTATATGTACTTAATTGTCACCTGTGGGTTTGGTCTATTGACCCACCCTTGTGATGATCTATGTTCTGTTTAATGATTGTCCAGATTTATCGTTTTGTACTTACAGTTTGATCAAGCAGGTCTAAAATATTCAGATTTAATGCTGTAATACTGGTCTGCTCAGCTGAGGACCCTCATGTTTTATTTTTTAAATGCAAATCCTTTTTATTGGACCAAAATGGAAACACAATAATTACAATGACTCCTTCCTCTGAACTGATGTTCAGACAGATGACAATAAAAAAAATATCTCAAACAGACCAACTTATCATCTCAATACAGCCAAGTAGAGAGCAATCTAGACTTTGTACCAGGAAGAGGAGATTATATCATAGATCTATACTCACCAGATTCTGGCATAAAAATCTACAATCCAAATTTATTCTTAACAAAACACACTTTTAAGTATCTCCAATCGAAAAGTTTTATTCAAAGGAACCAAAACAACAGTGGCCAAACCACCAAAATCATTAAAAAAAAGAAATGGTGACAAAAGATGGTTTGATTAAGGGGACGATCTCTATAAGCTTCAGTTTGTTGATATTCAAATCATCTGACATGATTATATCCAGAAAAAGTATATAAACTCAGCAAAAAAAGAAACGTCCCTTATTCAGGACTGTGTATTTCAACAATAATGTTGTAAAAATCCAAATTACTTTACAGATCTTCATTGTAAAGGGTTTAAACAATGTTTTCCATGCATGTTCAAATAACTATAATCAATTAGTTAACATGCACCTGTGGAATGGTCGTTAAGACCTTAACAGCTTACAGAAAGTAGGCATTTAAGGTCACAGTTCTAAAAACGCAGGACACTAAAGAGACTTGTCTACCGACTGTGAAAAACACCCAAAGAAAGATGCCCAGGGTCCCTGCTCATCTGAGCTGTGTTGGTATTTACATGCAGAAATCGGTTTTCTACAAGCATTATCTTGATATGTTAGTCTGTTTAAGAGAAGGCCAGTTTGGTTTGACTTCGGTCGGATTAAGGTGTATACATGCATTTCAAATATCAGAATTCAGTCGGACTAAAGCTGTAATCTTTTCTCTTTCTGCATGTAAAGCCACTGAATGACTTAATGCCGTCTGCTGGGTTTCCTTAGACAGAAAAAGGTTAAACTAGTTGGAATAACTAGAAAAGAACTCGGGGAGCGCAGACCTCAGCAAAGGCAGCTCAGTCCCCCCAAACAGTGATCCGGATCACCCCCAAAATGTAATCACTTGTTCCTGGTGCCACTGCAGACATTTCCTGAAAATCTCATCAAAATCTTTCTAACTTTTTGAGTTACGTTGCTAACAGACAAACTAACAAACAGAACCTCCTTGGCAGAGGTAATGAACTGAAGGATTATTTGGAATGTATATACGACTGAATTGAAATGACTTTTCTTGTGAAGTGCCTAGAGATGACGTGTTTTGAATTGGCGCTGTATAAATAAACTGAATTGAGCGCCTGGATAAGTGGGGCTGCAGTTGGTTGCACTGTTGCCTTGCAGCAAGAAGGTTCTGGGTTCGAATCCCAGCCTGGGGCCTTTCTGCATGGAGTTTGCATGTTCTCCCTTTGCATGCGTGGGTTCCCTCCGGGTACTCCGGCTTCCCCCCACAGTCCAAAAACATGACTTGTCAAACTGTGTGAGTGTTGGTCATCGAGCACATGGCAGTGAGGCATGTCTCACAGCGTGTTCAGTTGCTGACTTCTCGCTCACTTGACTGCTGGACTTTTGAGTCATTGGAGGCGGAGCCTGTTGATGAAATGGTATCTCATCGGATCAGTCACTGGGTGTTTCTCAATGCCTTGCTAGACGAGGCGCCTTGCTTACGAGGACACTGTCCTTCCTTGGTCAAAGAAAACTGTTAAATGGAACAGACTTACATCACATGACCGCGGCTGCCCAGGGCCCGCTTTTTGCTTACGGGCTCTGTTTACGTCCCGCCCATCGTTATATTTTATACATATAAGTTTCAATATAGATCTATAACAAGAGTTTTACTTTTTTAATTGTGTATATATTGGTTAAAAATCAAATGTGAAAGCGAGTTAGTATCTCCTAGCAACCGAAGCTGCAACTAACCAACCATAGATAACTGCTTTGGATCTAAAAAACATTTTCCGATAGCTACAATTACTTGACTTACATTTAAATTGAAAACAAGCAATGTATTCTGGGAAGTTTTTGACCGAGGGAAGGCATCAAGCAACCTCATGTATCCTTGGTCAGTTAGCTAAACGGCAGACAAACGGAGGACAGACGCCTCGGTAGCACATGAACATTGTAACACGCCTTGGCGGTCCCTGATGACGTATCTCCTAGGCAACAGGGGCGGGACCAAGGCATCACCCACTCTCTCCCCCCCTCCCTTTAAGAGCCAATTTGCTTCTTCTTGGACCACAATGGTGGTTGTCAGACAACACATCTGCTCAATACTGCCACCACCTGGTATAGAGAGTGGATCAGGTTGTCACTCAAAAACATTGTTTTGTTTTTTTCTTTGCAAACAATGGTGTTTTTAAAAAGTGCATTAAAGCTTGGTAGCTATAACTTCAATTGTTTTTGTTTTGTTGTGATAGTGAAAATGTATACACTGAATGAATGTTGGTACTGGTCTCTGCTTGCATACACGTGCATGACTTTTGGAACTAATTAAACGCCATACATTTTGTTTTAAATGTTTCTTTTAGAGCAGAGTGAGTAAATCCTTTGCTTCTCCACTATAACAGGCAGCGGAACATTTTAGTTGTAGATAGAAGATCATTTAAATCAGTTTGTGTGCTATGAGCGCTGTGTGGCCGAGTCCTGAGTCTTTAGTGGATGCCACACAGGCTGCTCTCTGGTTCCAGGATTATTGGTCTAATAATAAGAATAATAATAATAAGGCTCAAAATTTTATTTAGTAAAACAAAATAAATAAAAAATATGCATCAATTTAGTTCCACTTTGAATACATGGATGGGACTGTGCAAGGACTGGGAGGGTTTGTGCTAAAAATAGTCCTTAGCCTACAAGGATTGGCTGAGCTCAGTCACTAAATAAGAAAGCAGAGTCGGATCAACATGACTGGGTTCAGCTACTTCTTGATTTTTGCATTTTTTACCTTAATATGGACTTTTACAAGAGGTGGTAAGTGTCACTTTTACACTCTTTCAGTATTTGACCCATGTATATATTAACTCCATGTTAGTATGGTTGGTTTCACCTTGAAAAGGAGACATACGAATAAGAAAAAACAATAATTAACTTACCTAAATTCTTGTATTTATTCACTCCAAGGACATTTAAAGTTATTTAAAGTAGTAGTTTGTGTTCAGATTTCAGGTGTTAAGAAACATTTAAACTCTATACTTTCAAAGTACTCTCTAGACGTTGCTAAATCTAGTTGATAAGCTTTTCACATGAAACTTTAACCAGGAGTCAAAGTTCACTTATTTGCGCTGGGTTGGTAAATGTTACAGCTGTCTGAGAGCAGGAATCTGAAGAGAGGTTTAAAGTACAGATGAATGTTAAAATGTTAAATCTGTAACTCTTTGAACGAAGACAGGAGCGCCAACTTGCCTAACCGGCTGGTTAAGATTCTTACACTTCACAAGAAATGCTCTGTTTCTTTTTATCAGCACCTAATCCATCCATCTATCTATTGGTTCAACTGAATTATTTTTCTCTCTATAGTACTTTCTGTTTAAACTTAAACTGTCTGGTGTTTTAAGACAAAACGCGTAGGCTACCAATAAAATGTTTCTTAGTACTTCAAGTGATTCTAGAGTCTTCATCTCATGGGAAACCTGAGATAAAATCTCAAACTGTCACATAAATAATGAGGAGGTGTGCTTAATGACATGGGGGGACACAGCAATGTAAACCAGGGTTGAAAGCTACCATGCTGCAACTTGTAGAAGCACCCTCCTTAAACACACCTGAATCAAATGAATGGTAGTTGCAGAAGGGGATGCATCCTTAAGTTTCTAGGTTAGTCGCTCCCCAGGAGATTTGTTCATCTCCGCTCTAAACAACACATACAGAGGAGGATAGCTGACAGCATGGATCAAACCAAACTTCAGAAAATACCAAGAAAACTAAACATCAAAGCAGAGACCGACCATGATATCTTTAGGTATCTTTAATCAGCGGTACACAGCAACAGGTAGGGAAGGGGCAGAGCTTTGCTCAGTGAAACTGCAGTAAAAAAAAAAAAAAAAAAAGGGTCACTCCGGATTTATTCCTCTGGCAACTCAAAAAGGACAAATCATAAATAATTGGGGGGATGACAAATGGAAATCAAAAATTTTGTTTCAAAAGCAGATTTCTTCCATAGACAGAAATAAAAATTGTAAGTATTTGCCATAAATCTAAACAGTAAAAAGAAAAGCTGAACAGAGAATGTGACCTCGTGCTTTCTTCTTTTTACCTAAACAAAATAAACCCCAGGGGATATTTTTTTAATCTTCCACACCTTGAAGTATGTTACCTACATGCCTGAGGTGAGTGTGGTTCATTTCTAGCAGTAAAAACAGAAATGACTCAAGGAGATGACAGTCGAGCCGAGTTCATACTTCTCTGTTGGTGTGTCAGTGTTGCAAAGCATTTCCCCTCCAGGACAGCAGGGGGCGCAGACCTTTTCTGGCGGGTCTGCATACCATTGCAGTGACGTCTCTGGTCAACAACAGTTTATTTACTTCAGCTTGTAAAAGGAAATTTACTAAAGCAGCAATGGCCGACAGAGAGCAAGTTTAGATTGAGCTGGAAAGCTTTTTACTAGAAGTGCAGCTCACTGAATACTCTAAAAAACACATGTAAACAAACAAACAAACACAGCGTCCTGTTTTGTTGTTCTCCACACCTCCTGGTGTTCAAAATCACCAAAAGACCAAATTAGATAAACTGGCCTTGCAATATAAAGCATCTAGAACCCAAAAGCTACCTTAACTACTAAGGACATCGACTATAGAGCACCGTTCTGGTGAAATGATGTTGGGCTGACCAATCACAGACGTGCGCTCTCTGTTGTGTTCGACAGATAGTTAAATTGGGCTCTACTCCATGCCTCCTTGCGTGAGTGACGGAGAGCCCTTGAGTCGAGGGATAAGGGTGCTGAGTGTCTCCGCTGATGAAGAGGCTTAAACTAGGCTTCCTTCCTATCATTACAAAATTCCTTATAAAGTTCAACCGTATTGTTACCCACTTCAGAGTATGTAAACTAGGGCGGTTCCATCTTGGGTGCCTCACGATTTCAAAACGATTATAAAACGATTATTTTTGTTGCATATTTTTTCCCCATTTAGGGTTTTTTCTTCACTCCTTCCATGGCTACTTTCTGCTCTTAAATCCATCCAGTTTCCATTAACTGAAGCATCCAAACCAATTGATGTCCTGTCTTTTGTTCATGTCAAACCAAAATTTAAACCAACACATGTTCAAATTATGTTTCATAATCATATCAAGGTCATATTTTCAATGAAAGCTAATGGAAATGTGTTTTGGCACTCGTTCCAATCCTTAAACACGGGCTCTGTTTATTTAAAGTTCACTTAACGTGTTCCTGCTCTATTTAGTTGGAAAGAAAAATTAAATAAAGTTCAGATCAGCTTTTTCAAGCCAACCATGATGGAAATGACTTTAAAATCTAAATAGAAATAATTAATCTTCTATATTAGAAAATAAATCTGTAACAATGATAGCTCCCTTTTTTAAGTAATGCTGGACAAAAATCACACAAAAGTCTCAAATTATATTCTGAGAAAATAAGTATTATTTTTCTATTTAAAATAATAGAAAATAAAAAGCAGCATTCTCCCAAAGACACTTAAAGTTTATAATCCAGTTTTTTTTTGCTGTCAATTAATACACACCCCTAACTTTGCAGCGTTTTCATAGTTTGTGTGTCAGATTGACTAATGGGATGTTTGCCACCTGTAATACACAGAAACTAATCCATCAGCTATGAGTACGCTGCTCTCCGCCACACATTAGTCGCCACCAGGATGAAATGAAGGGCATTTCCTTCCTGTTTCTTACGTAAAGCTACACTTTAAGTATGAAAGTTGTTTCAGCTACAAAGCCAGTTGCTTGGGGATGTCTGCTTATTTCCCTTTGAATTACAACCAATCAGCGCGACGTAACCACAGCTCCTGCTGAGCGACTCGATCAGGCCATTCCGAGTACATACCCCCATACAGATACTCTGTTGGTTCCTGAAATGGACCCAAAAACGGCCCCCGTCGGCCCAGTCCGAAGAAGCGGAGACGTGTGCATATCGGGAAGGTCTGGTCAAGTCACCCTGAAGTGCCGATAGTGGAAACGCGCCTTAAAGTGCAAAATAGTTGCTGAATTTTGTATATTTCACACTGCATGGTTGAAAAGGTTTTCGCCGGTCCGTCCTCTAAAAATGTCCGGGCGGGATGTTTTTCTCATTTAATTATAATGAAAAATAATAGATTTTTGCACGTCTCACATAGCAATGAATCGATTTACGGTGAATCGGCACACAAGTTGGCTCTGTGTGGGTGTCGATCAGTGAGACAGACACAATCCTACCGCTGAATCCGCTGAATGGCATGTTGGATTCTCAATGTTCATCTAGGAGGCTCGCTATCGACCAGAATCACTGGTCAGCTTCGTAAATCACAAGGACTGGAGTTTCATTCACTTTTCTTTGCATCAACAAGAAAAGACCTGACCTGTATGCAAAATAGCTTGATAGTGCAGATTCTAATGCAAAAGTATCTCATTAGATCCAATCCAAGTGTTGTACAACATTAAATATATCTTTTCAACTTGGAAACAAAATAGTACAGTTACAAGTATGTAACCATAGATATTCAATAAGGTATCTTCTTCTTCTCTTTCGGCTTTTCCCTTCAGGGGTTGCCACAGCAAACCATCTGTCTCCATTTAGTTATGTCCTCTGCATCCTCTTCCTTTACACTAACGGACTTCATGTCCTCTTTCACCGCATCTATAAATCTCCGTTCTGGTCTTCTTCTCTGCCTCCTGCCTGGCGGTTCCAACCTCAGCATCCTTCGACAGATATAATCGTCGTCTCTCCTCTGAACATGTCCAAACCATTTCAGTCTGACCTCTCTGACTTTGTCTCCAAGACATCTAACCTGAGCCGTCCCTCCGATGTACACTCACCGCAGACCACAATGTCATCTGCAAACATCATAGTCTACGGAGACTCCTGTCTAACCTCATCTGTGATCGTGTCCATCACCAAAGCAAACAAGAAGGGGCTTAGAGATGATCCTTGGATTTTCAAATCACAGTATTTAATAATCAAATACATACAATTTGCAATTCCTCTTTAGTATTTCAAGTTAAAATGTGTAATTACAAAATGCTTTTCAAATTTGTATTTTTTTGTATGGATTAATTGTTGAATTTGAAATTACACTTAGCAATTTATATTTTTAATTCACAATTAAGCACTCATCGTCAAAATGCTGCATTGCTTTTCCAATGACCCCCGTAGTCCCCCGTACGCCTCCACCTTGATCTCCTCTGTCACCCCTACAGCACACCTCACTGCTGTCTCACAGCTCTCATACATTTCCTCCAGCACTCTGACATACTTCTCTGGCACTCCAGACCGTCTCATGCAACACCACAGCTCCTCTCTCGGCACCCTGTCATACGCTTTCTCGTAATCTACAAAGACACAATGCAGCCCCCTCTTGACCTTCTCTGTACTCCGCAATCAGCATCCTTAAAGCAAAAATTCCCTCTGTTTGTTCTCTTTCTTGGCATGAAACCGTACTGTCGCTCACAAATGCTAACTTCTAACCAAAGCCTAGCTTCCACCACTCTTTCCCACAGCTTCATTGCATGGCTCATTAGCTTTATTCCTTGGTAATTGAAAACAATACAAAAATAAAAGGTGCAAAATACTTGTAATTCCAGCTAGCATGGCTATCTCATTGTTTTTTTCCACATACACACATATAGAGAACATGTGAGACCTAGCTTACAAAGAAGAGGTTTTCACCAGGTCCCAACTCTAAACCGGAATTTCAATCAGTCTACATCTCAATTAGATAATAGTTTCAGTTTCAGTGCAAAACAACCATATTTTCATACCTTTTTCTCACGGGAGACACATCAATTGTGCTCCGTCTGTGCTTTTTCGATGTTAAGCTACCGCGCTAATTCAGCACATACAAGTTCCGGTTTCTATCAAAATAAGGTTCCGGTTTTTCAAAATAAAACCAACATTACTATTACTTTCAAAACGAAAAGAAATAATGATCACACATCAAAACAAATAAATATGAACCCCATTTTAAGGCGGGTTGAAATATGTAATTATTATCAGAAGCGAAAAATCTCTTTTTCAAGGAGCAGAGAAGTTTGGGGAAATATGAAATAGGCCCCGGTTGTCTTTAGTTTGATTACAAATCTTTACCTAATCAGCAGCCATAAGGTTAATTGTGAATCTTTTAGTCCAGTCAAACATTGAAAACAGTTTTCAGCACTACTTCAGTCAAACTTTGGGCACACTAGCTACAGGCAGTGAGTCCTCTACAAATATTGCTGAACAGCTGAAGAAACAGGAATTTCTCTCACTGCTTGATGTTGGTCAGACAAGACACCCTTTTTAATGTAAACAAAGTTGATCTTCAGCAATGTACTATGTGCTCTTGTCTATCTGGTTGGTGTGTTTTACTGCAACAAACCCCTACCAAGTTCTTCTTCATCTGTCTTGCAGATTTAGAAGTCTACTGCCAGTTCAGCAGTACTTGCATTCTGCCGTGCTCGTTTCCTACGGGTGACGAGGTTGTCCTCCACTGGATTCAGGTGTTACCAGAAAAAAAACAAGCACACTCCTATTATCACAACAAGGATCAACTGGGACTGCAGGACAAAGTATTTAAAGGCAGGACGTCGCTGTACAATGATCATATTTCTAATGGGAATGCCTCTCTGCGACTGAGGGACATCAAAGTACGGGATGAAGGTCGATACCAGTGCTACACCAGCACCATCAAAGGAAACAAGGAGACCTTCATTCAATTAAAGGTTTACGGTAGGTAAACATACACACACTGGGTTGTCTTCTGCTTCAACAATAAAACATACAACAGTGGCTGTTACTATCTAACTACAGGTGCTCTCCACCTAAGGGGTGCACTTGGACGGGGGGAGGGCGCTAAACTCAACCTGAGTGTCTAATGTCTTTTGTGCTCTGATAGTGGACTGAATGTAAGAGTGGGTAGAACTGTTCTTCTGGGATGGTGCCGGGGGGACTGCTTTGGGCTCCGTGGGGCTTGGTGGGGCTGCAGCCATGTGCCCCCGGGTGGATGTGCCAGGGCCTCCCTCCCTTGGTGGATATTGGTGAACAGGGGTACCTACTGGAGTCAGTGGGGGAGCTGTCTCCCTGGGAAGGCATTTTGTCCTCTAGTCCTTCCCTCCCCATCCTCAAACACCTCTGTCCGCCTGCTCCATCACTTTACCACTCATGTAGGGCCTTGGGGTGTGCGCACATCACTGGGGTGTAACCCCCACGCTACCCCGTGGGGGTTACAACCCATCAGCGCCCCAATTTTACTGTACAGCTTAGACACTTTCACTTTCTCATGAGATACACATGTATGGAAATATGGGGTGGGTACACTTATCGGCATCCAGAGGGGGAGCTGTTCAATCAGCTTCACTTCTTGTTCCAGTGCCAACTGCATGCAGACACTGAGGGTTCAAGGTGGTGGATGGGGTGTTCAGGCGATAAAAGGTTGAGCTTGTTATTGCCTTTATGTGACCCTGGAGGTTCAGGTCTGAATCCATCCACCTAGAGTTCGGGCCTGATCAGTAGTTCCTAGCTGTATTAACTGAAGCTGTGTGCTGACTCTTGATCGTTCCTATTTAGTTCCAAAAATAATTACTTCTGTTTTGTTTCTTTTCAGCTGTAGAATATATGGCACATCCATCCATTGATTTGCTTGATGCATTTGCTTGGCGTTTGGATGGGTTCAAAGTCACCTGGTGACATTGTAATGTAGAGCTGAGTATCATCTGTGTAGGTAACTTATCGTACTGGTTGTTTTGATCTGGGTTAACAGGAGCATGTAGATATTAAATAGGATGGGCCCCAGGAGGGAGCCCTGTAGCATACCACATGTGATTTCTGTCTGTTCTGATGAAAAGTTTCCTATTGACACAAAGAATTCCCTGTTCTTTAGGTAAGACTCGAACCAGCCAAGTACTGTACCAATTCTAGAATGTGGTCTCAAGCTCTCCAGTCGTTTTAATAGTATGTTATGGTCAACAGTGTCAAATGCTGCACTGAGGTCCACAGCTCAACTCAGTAGATCTATCTTAAGACCTTTGGGGTAGAGAGGAATCAGATTATATTCAGAGTTTAGGACAGTAGTGCTAGGTTTTTAACCATTAATGCAATAAAACATTTTTTTGGTCTTTGTGTTTTGTATAAAGACAAAAAGAGCAGGGGGGTGTTTAGTTAAAGGGCATGGTTTAATAGTACATTTGGTTTTCACTCAGGAATGATCCATTTTTCAATCTAGAAAACCCCCCCAAAGAGGTCCAATTTCTGTCAGAAATCCCAGTGAGAAAGATAGAGGTTTCTAACCAACCTCTCCCTCAAAATCCAACATGGTTGCCATGTATTTCAAACATGCAGCAATCAACTGTTCATTTACACTCCTGACAATTTGCCTGTCATTAAATCATTTAGACAGACAGTATAGTACATCTCTGTAAGTAAAGATGTTCCTTTAGTGATTAAATACACAAAATCCAGGGAAATTAGAACGCTATCTTATTTTGCTATTAGCAGCTTGTTAGCAGCACACTGATTCCCCCCCCCCCCCCCTCTTTATGTGTCTCAATGTTCATATTTATATGCTCTGATTTTTTCTCGAATAATTGGCATTTCCCTCTGGTTCTCTGGCCTAAAACTGGAAGTTGGTTACATCGAGTTTGATGTTTTTCCTGAATCCACACTAGCTTCAGGAGTAAATAAGTGAAATTGTTGTGTTTAGTTAGTTCACTTTATTTAAGACACACACATATGGGTCAATAGCAAAAAGATAAAAAATCGAATTAAATAATAATAATAAAAAAAAATTGTCTTTTTTAGGGGTTTCTGTCTGAAGCAAAAAACCCTCAGAAAAAATAGTCTTGTGAATCTAAAACAGCATCATCAGCCCTTAGGAATGTTGCAGCTCAGTGAGCAGCTCAAGAATCGGTGAGAGGGGTTTTTATTTTCTTAGTCACAACCTCAGTAACTTGTGTGTACCAGCAGCAGGTTTGAGACTAAGTTGCAAAATAAGTTTTGATTTTGGAGAAAGGCTTCTATGTGTCCTGACCCCGATCACCACCTGGACACAGATATGCTGCCAGAAAAGACTGATAAAACAATCTCTCAAGGCTCTGGGAACGTCAGCGAGCTGATACCACAGAATAGACCTTGTTTGTTCGCAAAACATACGTGCCTGAAGTCTGGGGAAAGTTTCTAATCTTTAACAAACTAACTCTTCTAGATGAAATACAGTAATATGAGATTTTATTTCAACAAAGATGGCCTCTGAGTGAAGAAAACATCCATCCATATATACCCGTCCATCCTATACAGGGTTGTGGGGGGCTGGTGCCTATCTCCAGCATTAATCGAGTGAGAGGCGAGGTACACCCTGGACAGGTCGCCGGTCCATCGCAGGGCGACGCAGAGACACACAGCCGTGCACACACTCATACTTAAGGACAATTTTAGAGAGACCAATTCACCAAACAGTAATGTTTTTTGGACTGTCCGGAGGACACCGGAGTACCCAGAGGGAACCAACACATTAAAAGAAAATTTCAGTAGACATTTGACAGATATTTAAGAAAATAGGAACATTTACAGTCCTGTATAATAATAATAATAATAATAATAATAACTCAGAATTTAGGGTCTATGGACAATAATCAACCAAAAAGAGATTAAACTTAAATGTTTGAATGTGTTTCAAAAGTAAAACAGAAAGTGATTGTTGACTGAAACTGTGCTAAAACACCTGAGCAATGTCAGCTAATCTAAAATGTTCAGAGATGTCACAGACTACCAGTACTGTCAGAATGTACGAGGAGATTCTTTCACTTCCAGTTATGAACTGCTTTTCGGTCCTTTTTCAGTCAGAGGACAACAAAGCGCTTAACACTTAATACATTCAGTCATTGATCCATTCACACACTGATGGTGGCAGGCTGCCAGACACAGGCGCCACCGGGCCCTCTGAGTCCACCACCAGATCGTGTCATATATAGATCAGCATCTACACTCAGCTCCAGTTGATTATAGTGCTGCACAATCAAACTTCTGCGACTTGTTTTCAAGTCTTGATGATTTTCTGTCTTTGCATCCAAGTGTTGCTGAAAAATCTCAAACTGAAACAGAGTTCAGTCAGACAACTAGCATGCAAACGTCTAGAATAGAACAGAAAGAACGTTAATCGTCCCTCAGCGGGGATTCTGGGAAGGTGACGGGAAAATTAAAGCATGCAGATACACCATGAATATACTGTAGACCGATTAAAAAAAAAAAGTTTATTCTTCGAGAGCTAAAAAGGCTTGTTGTTGCTACATTTGTGTTCTTTCTGCATTATGTGTGTTTATATACATGCATCGTTATGCATATTATTGTCCACATGTACTGGGTACTTTTTACAATGCCATTTATTTTACTCAGACAGAGCTGTGTGTTATAGGTTTGTATTTGGATGGTGTGTTTACCCTCGGAGTGAGGTACTGGGGTAATTTAATCTATCAGGCTATTTTGGGCCAGCTGCCTTCTTGTCTGCAGACATGATACTCTGTGCCAAAGGTCAGAGCACATGGTTTGGGAAAAAAAGACATTTGAATGAGCTATGACTGGAAATTAGTGAAAATGATATTTCTAAAGGACTTCTTGCAAAAACACCTGCCTCCAGATCTTTTTCTTTATTGATTTGGATAAAAACTATAATCATGTTTGTGTGATCTGACTCTTGTGATTAATTTGTCTTGAAAAACAGATTTTTTTGTTTCTGGTTAAATAACTTAAAAACAGACAGCAGAAAGTTAACCAAGGGGAAGACAATCCTCAAAATAAAATAAAAAAATACAATAAAATGTCAGTAATTTGCTCTATACCTTAACAACTGATAAATTATTAGTATTGGCACCTCAAACACAGCATCAGAGGCCTTGTAACGCATGGAGCGACAGTGTTATCAGGCAGTTAATGGAGCCAAAACAGCAAGTGAAGGTCTGCAGACACAGAGGACGCCTCACAGGTTGCATTATCAGCCCTGGAAGTATGATAGGGGTCACATGGATCTTTTAGAGCCAACAAGGGACACAGCCGTTACAAAACAGAGCTATGATAACACTACGTTCCGCAGGGAGCAGGAGGATTCACCAAATCTGAGGCATCAGCAGTGAAGAACTCGGAAAGACCTCACGTATCGTCTGCTCTTAGAAGATGTGCCGGCTGCTTACTTCCCCCATAGGTGGTGTAAATGGAGACCAAGTTAGGTCCAAATTAGATTGTTTCCTTCTGGGATCCAAAAGGGTCCAGACACTAAAAGATGATTTGAGAATCATGAGAACGATGAGTAGGAATCATCCTGGCTGAGATGAACCCTAAATAGATTTTAGGTTGAAGTTCTTTGAGACAGACTGGAAAACACTGAGTCAGGAAAACAGGAATTAAACAATCCTTTAAATAAACTAAAAAGGAACAATGATTACATAATTAAATTTCTTCCACATATAGTCTCAAACCAGAACAGAGGAAAAATATAAGATAATAAACTTAGATTCTCTGTAAAAATGGAATTTATTTAATATTTTTGTGTTATTTAACCTATTTTGATCAATTAAGGTTGAGGAATAACATCTTTTTATTGTTCAATTCAGTTTTTTTATATAGCGCCAATTTACAACACATGTTATCTATCTCAAGGCCCTCTGCAAGTCATTTCTGTTCAATCATACATACATTCCAATCAGTTTAAAAGTTTTCTTTCTTCCAGCATTTACTCCTCCTTGACGAACCTGTAGCAACAGTAGACAGTCACCTGTGTTCTTCAAACATAACAACACAAATGCAACAATAGATAGAAGCTAACAAATCTAAGCGAGAGATTCAAAGAGATCTGAGCCAGAAGGCATCAGCTGGTATCACCCGATGAAGTCATACGACTGAGGTCAAAGGTGAGGTTTACTGCTAAACTTCAAATGCAATATGGCATCTAGACCGAAGCACCTGCAGCCTTTAAGGTGAGGTCAGAAATCCTTCATAGATCTCCATCAATAGAATCTCCTCTACCTGGAGAAGGTCGATATATGCTGAAATGATCAAAGATGATCAAGTGGAGACCAAAGGAAAACTGTTTTGCTCTTTTGCACGCAAAGTAATCTCAGTCTATAAAGAGTTTTAATGACTTCATCGCACTAGAATAAAGTAAATGAGTAATAAAGAACTATGGTCAGGAGGTTAAAGTTCATTATATATTTAGAAACATACTGACTGTGTCTTAAAAATCAAAACTTGTGTTGTTGTTTTCCACTCTGTTACATTTGCTGCATTTCTCAAGGTTTGGGATAGTTTTAATGTCATGTTAAATGTTTGGATTTACTGTGATAGAACACCGTTTCTTTAACAATGAAGACTCACAGGGGGAATCATAGTAAGAGCAGTTCATGAGAGACAGACAGTGTGATGGCAAGAAAACAGGAGAAGCAGAGGAGTTAATTCGAAGACATTGGGAACAGCTGTGGCAGAACAATTCAGTTGAATTCGGTTTATTTATGTAGCGTTGATTCACAACAGACGTCATCTCAAGGAGCTTTACAAGAAAAGTTATTTCAGTACAAACATTCCAATCAATTTTAGCTAGTTTCCTATTTAAGGAATCCCAGCAGATTGCATCGAGTCATTGACTTGAGGTTGCGTCCCCTTGATACAGACTCCAACCACAGCAGTCCCCCAGCAATCCCTCATACTGAGCAAGCATGTAGCGACAGTGGAGAGGAAAAACTCCCCTTTAACAGGAAGAAACCTCCAGCAGAACCAGAACCAGAACCAGAACCAGAACCTGGCTCAGTACAAGCGGCCATCTGCCACGACCGTCTGGGGGTTCGAGAAATCAGAGCAGAAACACAGAAAGAACAAAAGAACCGATGTAAGAGTACCTTTCTATATTAAAGAAAGTAAAAAGTAATCATAAAAGTAGGGAAACTAAGAGAGGGAAATGAACACAATAGGACCTGAAATAACAGCTAAAGAAACTACTAGACAAGAAGAAAAGATATACGCTTCTCTAAGCAAATAACATTCAGATCCACAAAGAACAGAAAACAAGTATAAACTAAGATACCAAAACGATGATGAATATGGAGAATTGAATATGGCAAGACCTAACAAATATAAACAAGCAACAAAGAAATGGTCAAAACCCAAACACCCAAGGCTTGTAACATTCATGAGGTAAAACAGCTACAGAACCGGCTCTTCTGACCATCATGGGTTCGGGTTAATGTCTTGCAGATACAGCACTGAAACACATTTCTAAGAGTTTAAATGTGCTCTGTTGCAGCTCCGGTTGAGGAAGTCACCATTAGGAAGTTGGAGGAGGACATCACCTGCAGTTCAGACGGGATCTACCCCAGACCGACACTCACCTGGACCATCAACTCTCAACTCGATCAACAGAAAGAACCGAGCATCTCAGAGACCGAACTACAGCTTTACAAAATCAGCAGCTCTTTACCTCTCCCATCTCATCATACTGATGTGGATTTCAGCTGCACCATCAGCACAGATAAAAGCCAGAAGAGAACGACTTTATTCAAGGAAGGTAAGTAACACTGTTCCAGATAGATGATGGTGTTCAGGTTTCTCATGCATCTACATCTTTACTGATGCTTCTGTTTACTTTCAGCTCATAAAAACTCTTTAGACCGTGAAACAACAGTTGAGTGCCAAGCATTGGGCGCTCCAATAAAATCTGTGATCTGGAGATTCAACCACAGTCAGGTCATCCTGACGTGGGACGAAACTGAATCTTCCTATTCGGCTACAGAGGAGTGGAGGAAGCATGTGAAGGAGGTATCAGAAAGAGGAACCCTAACGCTAAAAGATCTAACGTCAAATCAAGAGGGAACGTACACGTGTGAATCCAGAAACGCCAACGAAACCGGCATATCCAGCACGGTTCTACATATTACGACAGGTGAGATCCAGGAGAGTCAGGATCTCTGTTCTCGTTTTCGGACTTAGTACTACCAGGAACAACAAAATGCAAAGTTATAGGAATCAAAAAGTTGTTTAAAAGATTGGTTTCACACCTGTGGTTCGTTCACTTTGGTCCGAATCAGTTGATGAGTTTGTCACTACAAACCAGGTGAGAACAATCAGTCTGTTTATTGGTCAGATGTATTCAGGGTGCGAGAACCAGATCTAAATACAGGAAGATGATTCTGCGTTCTCATCTAGTCCAAAAAAACATCATTAGTTTGTTTCTAGGTTTTATTTCAGGTGAAATCCTCAGAGAAGTATGCCGAATGATGTTGAGGAAACATCTTGAAAGTTACATGGAGCTTTATGCTTCAAGAAAAACAAAACAAAAAACACACGCTATTTAATTATCAGTTAGTTAATCGCAAACCTTGCAAGGTGTTTATCTCAAACATGCAGTGAACACCTAGTAGTGTGTCGCATCACATTCACACCTTTAACGGCCCACTCTGGAGTTCTTTATGAACGGTACTGGGACTACCTTCTCTAAACAGTCTCGGTCCGGTTGTTTGAGTTCGCACCCTGGAGCGATTGATGTGCTCACATCTATAAAAATGAACCAGAGTTGGTTTATAATGGACTAAACAACTCGGCTGGGAAAACTCTACCTTTACAACAGAACAAAGTAGTAAACAGGAGCAGCATGAGAAAGTATATTTGGTGCCAAAGTATTTGTATATCTCTCCATAGCAGCTCCTCCTGAAAACCACAGCTGAGCTTATTGTCAGTTTTGTTTTACAATATGTCTTGTCTCTATGTACCTAAATTATAAATGAGTAAAATTTGCCACAGTTTCTCTTTCACTTATTTTTTTCTATTTTTATTTTATTATAGATGGTAACACTGAAACAGCAAGCATCGCTATAGGAGCAACTGTTGCAGTAATCCTGCTGCTAGTAATTGTGATAGTAGTTGTGATCATTTGGCGTCGTAGGCATAAGGTACATAAGATTTTTTCCTATTTTCTGTATCAATTGTTTATATTTTTGTCTCGTTTTGATGATTTGAACATGGAGTTTTGATTATATTCAATATTCAGCTCTGTTGACCTTTTACACACTGTAGATTTAAATAGAAATTGAAGCAGATATTTACATAAATTGATAATTATTGTTAAATGTTATCTACATTAAGTTCATGATGACTAACTGAGGACTTCTTTGCTCTCAGACACACAGGTCTGCACGCCAAACTAATTCAGATGAAGAACGAAGCCTGTCTTTAAAAAAAAACCCAACCTCCTAGAAGCTGGAACTGTTAAGGAGAATGAACCTTTGAGTGGTGAATGGATTATTTAAATCTGTAACGGTGCAACAACAGTTTTCCTGGATACGTAAATAACCAAATCTAAACCCATTAGTCAAACTTTTATGCTTTTGGGACAAAATAATCTGTTATCTATTGTTTTGTTTCCAGGAATCACTTTCATGGCCTAGGATTCAGCTACGACAGCAACAATCCACCCACCGCCTGAGAATATTTAATATTTTTTCAACTAAATCACATTGTTGCAACTTTTCATTACAGTGTTTGTTATTGAAAGTCTTGAAATGTTTTTCTTTACTCTGGCTGCTTATTCACCAATTTTACGTAATTCAAATCTGATCTGTGAATCATTCAGACATTAACAGGTTTGTAAAGTACATTTTTAGATGTGATTTTTAGGTTCTTTGTCACCAGTAGTCTGACCCGAAGACAACTTTACTCCCATTTTTTTACTGAATCCATGAAAACACTAAAGAGAACACATATTGCCAGGTGGAAAATATTTCCACAAGGGTTGTAGGCAAAACCCCCCAAACTTGTGAATCACTGCTGCTGCTCAACAAGTTTTCAGATGATTGCTCTTTGGGAATCATCTTAACAGCACCAAGATGATTTCTTTTTCCGTTCACTCTGATACTTTCGATAAATAGAGCCAAAGAAATGTAAACAAGTTGCATCTTTCTGACAGGCTGCTGGTTACAAGGAGCTTTAAAGTTCTTAGCCTGATTATTTGTTGGATTATATCTTGAGTTTTTGAACTTTAAATGAAGATGCTGCCAGTCTAAAGTAATGGCTTTAAAAGACCTTCGGAAAACATGAAGAACAATTCTTTAAACTCCATTACTGTACTCCACTGCAGTCCTTCACAGATCAGTGAAGGGAGAGTATCTGATCAAGATGGCTTCTTTCAGACACATTCCACTGCCTGGACACTTCACCCGCCTTGCCTACTGGTGGTGGTCAGAGGGCGCGGTGGCGCCTGTGTACGGCAGCCTCGCTTTACGGCAGCTGTGGTCATTCACCCAACATCAGTGGGTGAAAGACTGAATGTAGTGTAAAGCGTTTTGTGGTCATTGACCATTTAAAAACACTTTTTGCACTGCAAATAATGAAGGATATACGTATTTATCAGTAGATTGTCTGGATAATGCAGAACAGATCATTGTCTACCTCATTTGTCAAAAGTCAACAAAAGAACAAGCAGTTTTACTTACTAAATGATTAAAAAAAATAGCAATTAAGCTCTAAAGGTATGACCTGCAAATTGTCGTAAAGACACAAACTTGCACTTTCTGAAGACATTTGATTGTTAAACACACTGATGAAGACGTGACTTGCTATGTTGCCAAACATGCATCACTTCTAAAAATCTAATGCTTGATATAATGTTGACTACTTTACCTGAAATCTGCAATATTTTAAGCTTTTTTAAATAAACCTAATGAAATGAAGAAAAGTGCATTGGTTGCAATGAACAGATGTTTCTTTTCTGAAATGTATGTAATCTATTTTCTCATGTTGTGTTGTTTTTGTGTTTCTCCTGTTCTGTACTTTGAATCAATGTAAAGGTTTTGTAATCTGGTTCATTTACTTTCTTTTTTTCCTCATGAGGTCCCTCTACTCAGATTTGGTTTGAATTTGTGTTGTTCTCTAGTTTCTGTCTGTTTAATTCAGGATTCAATAATTGGATTCCTTAGAAAGGTCTGCCCTCAGCTTCTCTCCGAGCAGGACTAATTACTCTCACCCAGAGCCAATATAGCATAAGAAAGCCTGAGATTGATTCCATGTGAGAAATGAACATAACCCTGGTGAGTTTCGGCATCATCGCGACAGCAGCACAAATCAAACAGCCGGACAAGATTGACTGAAGTCTCAGGTCGGAGATACAGCAATAAAAGATGAAAGACTTGTTTGCAAATGAAACAAGAAAGTGTTATAAACTGGGCTTTGTTCACTCAGGTAGAGAGAGATGTCCATTGTTGCCTTCAAAATTCCTCAGCCTATCAGCAATCATTAGAAAACTCAGCCAACAGTGGGCTGCTGAAAGCTGGGGCTGACAGAGGCACGGAGACGCCGAAGCAAATAGCATCAGCTACCAGCGTGGAGTTGGTTAACCGAGAGTTGGAACAAATCATTATTGGTCAGATGGGTCAGATGAAGGACTTTATCATTAATCGTGTGGTTGGCTGCTTTGTAAAATATCTGTTATCATCATCAAACTTTATTCTGGGCACAATGCGGTCCATAATTAAAAAGAATGAAAGGACAGACAAACACAATACGTCAACAAGATCAGCTAGCGTGACGTCACGACATCACTTCCGTGTCCAACCCGCCGCTGCTCCTAATGTAAACACAATGGCGGTTCCCAAGGTTTATTCTCTTAAATGACCTCATCTAGTAAATTGTTATTCAAATCTCACAAATTATTTTAATCTTCTAAATTATTACTAATTCTCGTAAATTGCTATATTTTCGTAAATGAGTTTAATTTCGTAAAATATGACTTTTCATAAATAACTACCATAATTTTCGGACTGTTGAGCACACCTGAATGAGCCGCACCAGCTACATTTGAAAAGAAAATACATTTTGTTCATATATATGCCGCACCTGAATGTAAACCGCATGTTTTCATGTTGTAACGTGAGATATTTACAGACAGAAGATGTCTTTTTTTATTACCTCCACCAGGAGGTAATGTTTTCGTCTGTTAGCAACATAACTTAGGAAGTCATGGATGGATTTGGATAAGAGGAAACATCAGCAATGGGAAGTGATTCCATTTTTGGGTTGATCCGACATGAAGCGCGTATCGACCCACCGACCAGCGGTGCTAACCTCCACTCCTCTCCCGTGCCAGAGAGCTCACAATTTAAGCTCATAATTACAATAACTCCTTTTCTTCTGGGCTATCTTTTTTGTTTTTAATTTGCTTGAGCTTTTATATAGAAAAGTTTTCTGTTTTTATTTTTTTTATTATTATTTAATTTATTTTTGGATTTTATTGTCTCGTTTTGTCTTGATTGTGCAGCGCTTTGTTTTTGACTTTTGGTCATCTTTAAGCACCTTATAAATAAATCGATAGATTAAACTAGTAAATGACAACTTTATTCTCATAAATATTGACTTTAATTTTTTTTTTTTTTATGTGCCCCCACTCCATCATAACAGTAACGTAATCTCGGCTAATGTTTAGTGCAAATAATGGCGCTAGCCCACACTTAAATGTATTTTTCATGATTAGAGATCCAGCTATCGCATCAGTTTACGCCATCTCCTCCTCTTGTTTTCGTCCAGAGGAAAGCGGTAATAACATGTCGTTATATTGGCATAATATATTTTATTGCAACACGGGACACAGCACTGCACCATTGCTACCGCGATTTGGTTTGGACACGGAAGTGACGTTTTTGGCTACTATGACGTAGGCACTAGGCATCCCCATACAAACAGCACCGCCAGTGTTTCCACACTTTTTCCTGCTCTCTGTGCTGCAGACTGTTTCCTGTTGTTGTAGTTCATCTAGACCATGGGTGTCCAATTCCAGGCCTCAAGGGCCACTCTCCAGCCACTTTTAGATGTGCGTCTGTTCCAACATAGCTGTTTCAAATGGTCCAACTAGCTCCTCAAAGTTCTGCAGATGCCTGCTAATGAGGCATCATTTGATTCAGGTGTGCTGAACCAGGGAAAGAACTAAAACATGGAGGAGACCGGCCTTTGAGGAATTGGACACTCCTGATCTAGATGGTCTTTACACAGTTAACCCCAAACCCTAAAAGATGACTTTAATCCCTACTATGCTGGTGGGATGAATAATTCTGGGCTCAACCACGTAGTGCTGCTTTATGTTATTTTATTCATTTCCCAGGCACAGTGAACTTTATTTATTTTACACCCAAATCAGTAGCCTGTAATGGGTGTTCTCGTTAACAAAAAGTGGTATGTTTTAAGAATAAATAAATTAAATGAAGAAAAAAATCATTAAAAAGACTGCAGCTTTCATTTAAATTCTCTGTTTGGTTGATGTTTGGTGGTTAATATTTTTTTTCCTCAGGTCAGTTCCCAGAGTTCCCCCTCTGAATGGGTTATTGGTCACAGGGATCTGTATATCCCCCTAAGAACAGGGTGTTATGCAAATTGTCAAAGTCGATCTATTGTTTTAAAATGTTGCAGCCAGACTGGAGCTGAACTTTAGTCATAGAGTTGGACAGGTTGGAAGTCACTCCCACTTGTTGGATCAGCTGTTAGGTTTATGTTTATCCTGCTGTCGGAGGGAAAGAGAGTCGATCACTACCGTATCTCGCGATCCTGGAGCTGAAGAGTTACAGAGGCTTCAGAGCGTGTAGCTGTGCCACACAGACCGCTGAATTTGATCCACTCATGCAGAGGGAGCGCAGGCTGTGGATTTCCTCCCTGAAAATCAATCATTTCCAAAGAGTTGCATATACTAACTGTATTGTATCTGGGTCAGGTGCAGATTTGATGGGTGATAGCCACGGGTACCGGGTCGGGCTCAAAAATCATCTTAAAGGGTGCAGACCTCAATCCAATAGAGAATCTGTGGAGGGAGTTGAAAGTCCATGTTGCCCAGCGACAGCCCCAAAACATCCCAGCTCTAGAGAAGATCTGCATGGAGGAATGGGCCAAAATAGCAGCTACAGTGTGTGAAAACCTGGTGAAGACCTACAAGACACCTTTGACCTCTGTCATTGCCAATCAACATTACTTTACAAAGGATTGAGGTGAACTTTTGTTATTGACCAAAAAATTATTTTCTGCACCATTATACAAATGCATTCTTTAAAAATCATACAATGTTATTTCCTGGATTTTTTTCACATTCTGCCTCTCACAGTTGAACTGTACCAATGATAAAAATTACAGACCTCTACTCTTTTCAAGTGGGACCGCTTGAACAATCAATGGCAGCCAGTTACTTTTTTGACACACTGTACATCAGCTCTCACAAGAGATCTGGCTTCAAAGTGAAAGGTTCCCACCAATCAGCTGCAATGCGCTACATCCCAACACATACTGGGCCATCCTCAGGGTCCTTTTAGTTTTCAAATCTGCATGTGATGCTTCAGTAGATCTCCCAGCTGGGGAGAAATGTGCACAAATCCAAATTGTGTCCAGACTCGGCTGAGCTGGTTGCTGGTCAGGCTGTCAAAATAAAAGCCCAGGTTTCATCATATTTATTGTATAGTTGAGGAGGAAGAAAAGCAGCAACTCATCAGGTTTATGAAATAATTTTACATTAGTCACAACCAGATGTCAAGGACATTAGCAAAAAAAAACCCAACAACAACCGCACATTTCATGTTCCGTGTCCGTTTACCAAGGAGTCGGCAATGAGCACTGCAGCAGGATAAAATGAATTTGACTTGCAGGATGGTACGCTTGAGGGTGTAAAGGGCTCTGCAGCTGAAACTGCTGGTAGAGGCACAGAAACCTCCAAATCTTGATAAATTCATTAAAACATCCAAGTGAGCAGCTGCATTCCAACCCGGAGCGTTCTGTCAGACTGGGGCCCAGAAATAATCTGAATGTTGGGTGCTTAAAGTTTATTAACAAGTCCTGATTATCTCCACGTTCAAGGAACGTTTATCATATTTGTCGAAATCCAGCAATATTCTTACAGGCTTTAATTGATACAGATACACACTCACTGGCCACTTTATTAGGTACACCTTGCTAGTACCGGGTCTGACCCCCTTTTGCCGTCAGAACTGCCTTAATCCTTCGTGGCATAGATTCAACAAGGTACTAGAAACATTCTAGAGATCTGGTGACTGTGGAGGCCATTTGAGAACAGTGAACTCATTGTCATGTTCAAGAAACCAGTCTGAGATGATTGGAGGTTTATGACATTATTCTGCTGGAAGTAGCCATCAGAAGACGGGTACACTGTGGTCATAATGGGACGGACATGGTCAGCAACAATACTCAGGTAGGCTGTGGCGTTGCAACGATGCTCAATTGGTACAAAGGGGCCCAAAGTGTGCCAAGAAAATGTCCCCCACACCATTACACCACCACCACCAGCCTGAACCGTTGATACAAGGCAGGATGGATCCGTGTTTTCATGTTGTTGACGCCAAATTCTGACCCGTCCATCCGAATGTCGCAGCAGAAATCGAGACTCATCAGACCAGGCAACATTTTTCCAATCTTCTATTGTCCAGTTTTGGTGAGTCTGTGTGAATTGTAGCCTCAGTTTCCTGTTCTTAGCTGACAGGAGTGGCACCCGGTGTGGTCGTCTGCTGCTGTAGCCCATCTGCCTTAAGGTTCGACGTGTTGTGCGTTCAGAGATGCTCTTCTGCACACCTTGGTTGTAACGAGTGGTTATCTGAGTTACTGTTGCCTTTCTATCAGCTCGAACCAGTCTGGCCATTCACCTCTGACCTCTGCCATCAACAAGGCATTTACACCCACAGAACTGCCGCTCACTGGATATTTTCCCCTTTTCGGACCGTTCTCTGTAAAACCTAGAGGTGGTTGTGCGCGAAAATCCCAGTAGATCAGCAGTTTCTGAAATACTCAGACCAACAACCATGCCACGTTCAAAGTCACTTAAATCACCTTTCTTCCCCGTTCTGATGCTCGGTTTGAACTGCAGCAGATCGTCTTGACCACGTCTACATGCCTAAATGCATTGAGTTGCCGCCATGTGATTGGTCAGTGAGTAAATGTCTTGATTTTGTGAGAAAGAGCCCCTAATTCTAGTTATGAGATTTGGTATAGTCCTACTACTTTTTATTAGAAAAGTTAACCCTATGTTGTTTTTTAAATTATAATCCTAATTACTTTTAAAGGTAATCTTTGAGTTGTTTTAATCAGCACATTCTTTCTGTACCGGTTTGTAGGTTTCAGACGCGTAATAGTTATTGTTTCCTTGTATGTCAGTGGTTGTTACTGAAGAACAACCTGGGAGCTGATTCATGATTCCAGTTTGGTGAGATGCGTCAGATGACTGTCACACCTTTTTTTAACATTAGCTCAGCAGTCATTATCTCAATGATATCCGAACTGGACGATGACGGAGCTGAAGTGGGCCGTGTTTTGGGGGCTGCTGACTGTTTTCTGGACCCTCTCAAGAGCAGGTGAGTTACTGAGATGGATTTAATCCAGCTTCATCTTCCTCTACTGGGAGGTTAGAAAGTATAACCCAGAGCTGTTAGAGGGAGAAAGATCTTCTGGACAACCAGGAGAGACCGGATGTCAAACAACCGGATTCCAACTTCATTCAGACACAATCAAGTGAATATAACGTCTGAGGTTTATTTAGGAGGTTTCTGTCTAACAAACATGGGGAATTCTGCAGATTTAGGTGGAGAATCTAAAGGATTTTACTTGTATTATAATATTTATGAGTGAGACAATTATTTTAAATAATGGAAACATACATCATAGCGTACAGAGTAATATTGTGTTGTTATTTTACACAGATTTAAAACATTTATATTTTTGCAAACCAATCAGCTTTTAGTTTGACAGAAAACCTTTTTTTTAGATGACAGGAAATAACTGGATTGTCTGCTTCTGTGTGTAAGAATAAAAGCTTTGAAAAGACATCTTAGAGTTAAGGTAAACTTTGCGGATACGATACATTAAATGTATGAAAAACTAACCACAGTGACAGCAGTAAAGACTGGTAAAGCAGACCATAAAGAGGCAAACGGACCCAACGTACAGAACCAGTCTGAGGACATTCCTTCATCCTTACACAGCAAACAGAACACGAAGGAAAACTGTTTGTATCCTTTAATACAAAGCCCAAGTTAGCAACTTCTTCTGGCAACATATCTTTGTTGAGAAATAACAAAATAATAATCAAATAAACTCAAAAGAACCTAAAATTGTCTCTCAGGCTGTTTAAAGTTTATTTTCTTATAAAAAGTGTCAAAGTTTAAAGGAAGCTGCAAACATGAGGCAGTTTACTTCTGCTTACATCCTTTTTTTCAAACATCTGACTGCATGGGAAAATAACTCTGATCTCGGTCTGGTTTATAGAGACGGACTGTTTCTGCAGGTCATTAGTCCATCAGAGGACAACACAGAGACTCTCAGGACAAATATCCATGCACAAACTCATACCTATGGACAATTAGAGAGACCAATTAGCCCAACAGTCGTGTTTTTAGACTGTGGGAGGAAGCTGGAGTACCCAGTGAGAACCCGTACTTGCAGGGGAAGAGCGTGTAAACTTTATACAAAAAGAGCCCAGACTGGGATTTAAACCGGGAACCTTAAACCTTTTAAGGCTTTTATGAGAATCTAACCAGCAAACAGAAGATAAATCAGTATTTTTATCTACTTTCAGACGCTGATTGTATATTTTTCTGTATAAAAATGAAAAGGCAAGGATTTGAAAAATGTACATACCCAACAAAAGGACATTTCCGTGCATTGTTGTGTAAATATGCTTTAAATAGCATGAATTTGTTTTATTTATATAAGAGCTGACTTGTCTTCTCTACCTGTTCCAGAGAATGAGGTGTTCTGTGTTTTCGATGAGACCTGCATTCTGCCATGCAGCTTCCAGGCCGCCGATGAACCGGTCGTCCTCTGGACTCGTTTAACAGCAGAAGAATTTCTGGTTCACTCTTACTATGACAGTAAAGACCAAGTCCAACACCAGAACCAGAACTTCAGAGGTCGGACGTCGCTGTTTGGGGACAGGATCTCCTCAGGAAACGCCTCTCTGCTGCTGACTGGAGTGAAGATTCAGGATCAGGGCAGATATAAGTGTAACACCAGCACCACAGGAGGAACCAAGCTGTCATTCATCGAAGTGACAGTGGATGGTAAGAGAGACTCAAGATTACTTACTCTTTTTGAGAATATCTACTCTTTTATGCAAACGTTTTAGATTGATCATTTTTCTTCTTGTGGTTTTTAAAGCCAATAATGTTGTAAGACTTACATATGCAATTTATAATTACATATATTCTATAAAACGATACATAAGCATTTTATTCTGTCTGTGATGCTACATCAGATTAAATTTATCCTGTTTCAGGCTGATTATCGAAATCATCTTTTTTATTTGCAAAAATCCAAAATATCAGAAGAATAAAAACATTTTTTTAAATAAATTCTGAATTTTACATATATCTCCTTAGGATTTGGTAGAATTGCCTTTCAAGCTGTTTGACTCAGATCAAATCGAGTTTTCCTTCGACTAGCTTCTCAGAACACTTTGCTGGATTTTTGATCCATTCCTCCTGATAGAACCGCTGTAAGTGGGTCAGGAATTCAGAACACTGCGGCCAAAATGTTCATCAAGCAGTTCAACATTATTGAGGAGATCCTAACTGACCGAAAACACGAAAAGCTTAATCTGATGTAATGTCAGATTGTTCAGGTAAAATCAACCAATCACAATTAATTTACAGAGAACTTTTCTTACAATCAGGTCTAATACGAAGTGCTAAACAGAGATTAAAACAGAACATTTAACCCCTAGAGCCACACAAAGAAATGATCAAATCAAGAAAAACAGATTAAAATAAGTATTTACTGGAAATAAAACAACGAGGAATTAAAAGAGAGAAATCAACTAATACCAGAGAATGAGAAACTGGATACCGTGTAGATTAGATTAAGGAGGAAACATTGATAATATATGTATACTATAACAGTAGAAAGGTAAATTAATAAAAACACCAAAGTTAAGACCACACAAAGTAAATAATAAAGAGAAAATCTAAAATGGTACAGAACAATATTCTGAAACATATCAAAGTACTTCTCATGATGAACAACCTAAGCAGGAATAAAATAAGAAAACATAAATTGATAACATAAAAGTTATTTAATGAATTATGAAGAATTATAAATCAGAAGCGATAATAAATAGCTATAAACTTCAATTTAAGGCCAGACTGAACAGATTCATGCTTTTAAAAACATCCAAACTCTTTGAAACGTATCTAAAATATATGATGAGGGTTTTTGTACAGTGAATGCATGTAAACCACTGGTTTCCACTGGTTTAACTGGCAATATGTTTAGGTTTAAAACATTTTTTAAATCTGAAAATACTCTGGTTTTAATGTTAAAATGTCATGTGAAACCAAACATCTTCCACTTTGCAGCTCCAGTGAAAACGGTCCACGTTCGACAAGCAGATAACCGGATCACCTGCAGCTCAGAGGGGATCTACCCTGAGCCGGATCTCACCTGGTCCACCGACCCTTCGGCCAAAGTCTTCCTCAGGAGTTCGACCATAGTCCAGCCGACCGAGCAGCAGCTTTACAACATCAGGAGCTCTCTGATGGTTCCAGCCAACGAAACGGATCTGACCTACAGCTGCACCGTCGGCACTCGCTGGAAGAACCAGACAGCCACGCTGTTAACACAGGAGAAGACAGGTGATTGCTTCAAACTCATCACATTGTTAATGAAACCCTTAAAATTAGACCTAATATAAACCTATTTTTTTGTGTTCAGCTGCAGCTCAAGGGATTGGGATAGTTGTTGGAGTCATTCTAGTGACGTTGTTAGTGAGTCTGTTGCCATGCTTCGCTGAAAGATTAAAAAAGGTAAGAAATACATCTTCTTTGGGGTTTTTTGTCACATCAGGCATCTAACAAACGACACAATATTACAATCAAACCCATACATTTAGGCTCAGGCATTCCTGATGAGGTTCTAGATCAGTGGTCTCCAACCGTGGTCCTCGAGATCGATTGTCCTGCAGGTTTTAGATGCATCCCTGCTTCAACACATCTGAATCAAATGATTGAATTACCTCTTCAGCAGAGATGCATCTAAAACCTGCAGGACAGAAGATCAAGAGGACCAGGGTTGGAGAGCACAGACCCATATTAAAGCAGGGGACTAATCTGCAATCACAAACACCTAGAAATTAAATCACAACATCACATGGATGGATGGATGGATGGATGGATGGATGGATGGATGGATGGATGGATGGATGGATGGATGGATGGATGGATGGATGGATGGATGGATGGATGGATAGATAGATAGATAGATAGATAGATAGATAGATAGATAGATAGATAGATAGATAGATAGATAGATAGATAGATAGATAGATAGATAGATTGATAGATAGATAGACTTCTCTGACTCTGAAACGTTCCCTGATCTTTTAAGATATTTGTACATTTTGTAGATGGAATCTCTGATAATGCGGCTACTTCAGCTTGTTTTGTTCTGCTGCGATATATTCCGACGTCAAACTCCCAGCCCAATGTTCCAGGCCCCGGTTCTGTTTACAATGATGATCACAATTGCTAATTTATTTGAGTGTGTTTAATTTTGTGAGAGGGGGGAGCTGGTTGATTTAATTTACAGTGCAGTGAAACATTCACAACGACAGAATCTAGGGGGGAAAAAACTATTTAAATCCCATTGATGTCTCGCCCCACCTGCAATACCTCTGTGCCCCACTAGTGGGGGTCGCCCCATAGTTTGAGAAGCACTGCTGTAGATGGATGGATAGATGGATGGATGGAATGATTGATGGATGGATGGATAGATCTTCCTGAAGCTCTGAGGAAGCTGATATTCTTTGTCGTTCTCATCAGGTCTGGAAATCCAAACATTGTTGTCAGGAGAAGACCTCAGTAATAGAAGAAGTACCAGAGATGGAACCAATCAACAATCAAGGGTAAACCTCCTTTATCATAAACTATTTCTACGTTTCTCAGCATTTTACAATTGTTCAGTTCAGTTTTTTTATAGTTTGGAGACTGAATTCATTTTTTTTTCATTTTGCAGGAACATGAAGGTCTGAGAAAGAGCAATGTCTCCACCCACAAATAAACCAACTAGGTGTAAATCCTACATCCCACATGAAGCTGAAAACAAGCTGACCTCTCTGGGAGAGTAGGATTTAGGGACATTTTTGAGTTTTGACGGCAGCTTCAAGGAAACAGAGACATTAAGAACCTCAGTTATTTGGTTTGAAGCTCGACAGACATGAGAAGCATCAACACACCGGCCATGAAAAGCCTGACAAGAGAGCCCTGCAGAGGATGGTGAGGGGAGCTGAGAAGGTGATTGGAGGGTTCGTGACCTCTGTCCAGGATCTGTTCCAGAGCCGCTGCAGGAGACAGAGCGATGTGAGGAAATCATCTCCATGAAGTTTGTGACCTGCTGCTGTCAGACAAACAGTCGGATAAGATCAGAAGCAGAACCAGCAGACTGCTACAGTGTTCTGCTTCAAACTGTTAAAACACTGAACTGGTGTTAAGAACCTTGGAACTACAGTCATAAAACAGTATTAACTTTACAGGAGCAACGGGTGGTGCCTCTCAGTTTTCATAGCTGTAAGACTAGAGGTCTTTAGGCCAGCTGACTGGCAGTTAGGGGTGCACCAATCCGATATTAGGATCGGATATCGGCCGCGATGCTGACAAAATAGCTGGATCGGGTATCGGAAAAATGAACAGATCCACAGGCCGCTCCAGGATTTTTGTTTTTTTTTCGTCGCAGCAGAACATATTTCATGCGTCAGCTTCACGTGTGTCGCATGCTAGAAGCAACATGGAGCGAGCCAGAGGGTCGGCTGCGTGGAGATATTTCATGCTTACCACTCCAACTAGTTCATCGGCTCTTTGCAATGTTTGCAAAGTAAATGTTTCGAGGGGAGGTGGAATTACTGCAAAGTACAATACTACCACTTTAATCAAGGTCATCCAGAAACACCATGCTAATGAGCACGCTGAATTCCTGCACCTCAGCGAATCAAAAGGAGCGGGGTCAAAAAGGAAAAAAGAAGTCTTAGTTATGTTTAGTTAGTAAAGTCTGGTACCTTTAGTCTCTTCAAGTAAGGTATAAGGTGGAGGGTATACAGTTCATTATTAATTCAACAATAGTATCGGATTGGTATCGGGTATCGATAGATACACAAAGCCCAGGCATCGGTATCGGGACTGAAAAAGTGGGATCGGTGCACCCCTCCTGGCAGTACCCATGAACATCTGGAGGAGGGGGAATGTGGCACTTCTCCAAACAGCCGGAGAAAACTCTGGTCAGTCAAGCACTTTTTCTGGAATCTCATTAAAATGACTTTTAACTACAAGAATGATATATCAGTAAACTTGAGAACTTTTCAAATGTCTAAACACCAGGTGCAAACCCATGGCTAGTGGAGACATAAAGTAAACATGTTTACAAGCATGTTTCTACGAGAACCATTTCAAAGAAAGCTACATTAACTACAATCTGGAAATGTCTGAGAGTCCAGCTGGTCTGGTGAGGCTTGATGGGACCCTGGAAGCAGAAAATGCACCAGGTTAGGGCCAATAACCTGCTGAGTAAATTCATCTATCTATCTATCTATCTATCTATCTATCTATCTATCTATCTATCTATCTATCTATCTATCTATCTATCTATCTATCTATCTATCTATCTATCTATCTATCTATCTATCTATCTATCTATCTATCTATCTATCTATCCATCCATCCATCCATCCATCCATCCATCCATCCATCCATCCATCCATCCATCCATCCATCCATCCATCCATCTATCTATCTATCTATCTATCTATCTATCTATCTATCTATCTATCTATCTATCTATCTATCTATCTATCTATCTATCTATCTATCTATCCATCCATCCATCCATCCATCCATCCATCCATCCATCCATCCATCCATCCATCCATCCATCCATGTGATGTTGTGATTTAATTTCTAGGTGTTTGTGATTGCAGATTAGTCCCCTGCTTTAATATGGGTCTGTGCTCTCCAACCCTGGTCCTCTTGATCTTCTGTCCTGCAGGTTTTAGATGCATCTCTGCTGAAGAGGTAATTCAATCATTTGATTCAGATGTGTTGAAGCAGGGATGCATCTAAAACCTGCAGGACAATCGATCTCGAGGACCACGGTTGGAGACCACTGATCTAGAACCTCATCAGGAATGCCTGAGCCTAAATGTATGGGTTTGATTGTAATATTGTGTCGTTTGTTAGATGCCTGATGTGACAAAAAACCCCAAAGAAGATGTATTTCTTACCTTTTTTAATCTTTCAGCGAAGCATGGCAACAGACTCACTAACAGGTTAGGGCCAATAACCTGCTGAGTAAATTCAGAAACAGGTTCCTAGTTCCTATCTATCTATCTATCTATCTATCTATCTATCTATCTATCTATCTATCTATCTATCTATCTATCTATCTATCTATCTATCTATCTATCTATCTATCTATCTATCTATCTATCTATCTATCTATCTATCTATCTATCTATCTATCTATCTATCTATCTATCTATCTATCTATCTATCTATCTATCTATCTATCTATCTATAGATAGATCTAGATCTCGCTACATGAAGCTATGGTTGCCCTCTTGTGGCCAAATAGTCTAACTACCACATAACATCAAACACTGAGCGAAAAGCTCTTTTCTTTTTCTGCGCAACAAAACAGAAACATTCAGAAACTGGTCAGAAATTGTAAGAATTTGATTGCTATAATTTCAATGCAGATGTTTTTGTATTGATTAGTGTAAAATGTATGAATAATTTCCAACCTGCCATTTAGTAATAAATTAGTATTTAAAAAAGTTAGCTTTAAATAATCTTTTGAGTGAGGCCTGTTTCATCAGAAATGATCCTCTTGGTTGAATGAAAAATAATTATTTTTTGATTAAATGTGACATTCAACAAAAGAACTACTGGGCTGTTTTATTTTCTGGAGAGAAATACCCAAAACTACAGAGCCTGTGCATGTTCTGCTGCTTTTGTTGTACAAACACACTAAATGACATTGTTGAACTCCCTAGAGTTAGAAATGGGAATTACATAATCACCATTTCGCCAATAGGATGAGCTGGACTTTTGGCACGCAGGGGAGGAGGATAATAAAGATTTCCTTAATATGTCTCATGTCATTTTTCTTTCTATAAAATGCATTTATTGAAGTTTATGCTTACCTATGTACACATATACTCATGTATACTCCTGTATATGCTTATAAGGTGTGTGTTTTAAAATATATAATCAGCATTAGACTAAGTATATCATGTGTGTGAGAGCAGCAAACCACCAGGAGGAGACCTTCGCCCTGTTCCTGAAAGACAGCATCTCAACACTCTGAATCTACATAAGCCACGACCCCCTCAAGGGGTTTACCATGTATAAAAGTAATAACAGAGACAAAATGAGAAGCTTTTGTGTATTGGATTGTAAGGGGTTGTTTGAAGTTTTTGGAGACTTGAACTAGTGGCAGGTTGTTGCTGCTCTTGTAGTTCATTGTAAGCTTTTGGATTTTGTATTGTAATTCCTTTTGAGGGTTAAGATTAAAACCTTTTAATCGACTTCCTTCTCTAAGCAAGTCCTTTTAGAGAGTGTTGACTCAATTCTCTGAGAGAGCCTCATAAAGACTCCCGTTAGGGGGGTCTCCTATGTGTGAGAGGCCTGGGGACTGACCGGCATTCGCTCTGAACTTATCAGACGGCAGTGCTTGCAGGGACTAGCAGGTCACGGGGGTTTGGGAATGCCTAACTCCAGGGGATAGGAAGACAGAGGTGCTTCTTAACTCTTCGTAGTGACAGCGGTCAGACGACAGAGAAACCAACCCTGGGACCAGAGTAGCCCAAATCCGTAACTGTGACACCGGACTGGTAAGTCAGGCATCTTAAATTGGCTCAACTCTGCGAGCGCTGGGTTCTGAGGAGATTCTGCGCCTCCGTCCTCGTGTTGTGACAGTGAGTCGGAGGCCCAGGTTTCCAGGATCAGCCGGCGAGACGTGGAGCGACCGTAGAAAACCCGACCCAGGAAGTTCTCAGTGAAGCCTAACTAACATCTGTGTCGAAGGGAAGCATAGTTACACCTAGGAGGTTGTGTGATCTCATTTTGGTTCCAGTGACACAAATTGGACAATATCTGGAGAGGTCATTTGTATGGGTAGAGCTCAGGGAAGCTTTTTGACCGCATCTAATGTACCTGCATATATAAGTGAATAAAATATATGTATTGCTTAGAAGGTTGTAAGACTTGACTGTTCTCAGTATCCGGAGCTGAAGCGGTTTTATAGCGAACTGTATAAGTAATCAGAGCAGAGAAGTTTTAACCGTACTAGGACAGAGAGAACGTAAGTCAATAGACTCAAATAGTTAGTAAGTATTTACGCATATTTTCTAACTGGGTTGCGACCGAAGGCTCTGATCTGTATGGGGCGTATGCAAAAAATACATTCGTTATAGCATGTAAAGTATACGCTTTAACGCTAACATAGTGACTCCTACTCGGTGACTGACGTGTGGGGAGTAGGCCAATATTAGACGCAGAAAGAATCGGGGGGTATTACGACTATCTGCCGGTTAACGTACGCTGAGGCCCAAACGGTTTTACCCACTTGGGTCAGTTATGGAGACTGGAAGGTGTGTAAAGTAGGCCTGTTGTAAGAGTCGAAAGATCCTCCAGTAAAATAGGAGTCCAAACCTAAAAAGGATCGGTGTAGCTGGTTATTCCCTATTAAAGGTTATAACTTAAAATACTTTTCCCTTTATAATAACAGGCGCTTAATTCAGTACATCACCGGCCTTTTAACATGGCACCCCAGATGGGACTAAAATAGATGATTAATCAACTGTAGCTATTGATAGAAAAGATTAGAGCCGGAATAGAAAGCTTCACGAGAGCTAGGAGCGAGTATATTGCTGGTTGCCTGTAACTGGGCAGTAAGAGACTGTGCCAGCCAGGCCAATCTGGACTTGGACTAGTGAACTGAATCTAAAGCTTTAATCGGGCGTGCAGAGTCACAAGATGGCTTCTCCTGGATCCATAATTCTTGAGGAATCAGATGTAGATGAACCTGGACCTCAGTATGAAAATTTATTCAGATGTAGAGATGAATCAGGCACATTTGCGCAACAAAACGACTACAGTGTAGTGGAGGAAATAAAAGGGTTCATGTTGCTTGAAGGGACTCTTTCCTGCATTAAAGATGCAAACCTGAATCAAGCTTGTTTAATTGTCTCCTGCAATCGAGATTTTAAAATTAGAAACGGTCTAACACATGAAACGAAAAAATGCTTTCCTGTTCAGGAAAACGATGTAAATATCTGTACCCAGCTGCCTGTTTCAAGAGATGGAGTGATTAAAACAATGACATCTGACGTTGTGCTCAAAGAAATTCTGTGGGTTCTATGGGATGATGTACAGGAGCAACCGTTAAAGCTTCAGGAGCAGACCTTGGCAGCATTATATGATACCTGCGCTCTGCGCGCAAACGGTCCTTATGTTTTGGCACCGCTGGGCAGAAATGATCCAGGGTGTCATCAGCAAGCATCAGAAAATGCACTCACTAATTTCTTACTCAAATATCAATACAGAGGGATCGCAATCTTAGCAGAAAACCCAAGAGAGGCTGCAGAGATTAGATCAATCTTAGGCGCACTGCCAAACAAACCTGTACAAGGGTATGATCCAAACTACACAAATCTCAGAAATCAACAATCAAAATCTACCAAAATCAGACAGTTTGTGGATTGTGGGGGGAGATCAGACACCCCTTTTCCAGAAATAACTAGCCTTTATCCAAATTTAAGTTCCCTACCAAGCGCGCGCCCAACTTATAGCATCGCGTGCCTTAATACTGAACAAAGAGAGGTGCGACAAGATGATTATGTTGAACGCAGCATGGAACTGACAAACCTGCCGACCGGGCCTCCATCTGAGGCACTTAATCAAAGAGCGGAGGGACCGGTTTGCGCGCAGAGTCCAGCAAGTGCGGCACGGATCATGGCTCCGATTTGCCCCCTAAATGAGGAGGAAACAGCGCCGCAAACGGATCTGTGTTCTACAGAGGTAGAGGGACTTAAAATACGCTTTGAAGGACGAGCTCTTTCTAAAATCTTACCGCAGTCGGCGAGCAACGTGTTGTACATTACACTGGTAGACGCAGAACAAATGTTGGAGACTCCTGCTGGAGGGACCGCTTTGGGTGAACTCCGGAGATTAGTTGGCCAGCAGCGCCTTAACAACGTTTTATTTGAAAACTGGACGCAGGACTCTCTGGGCAATCGGCCTCAATCGGTCACGTTAACCTCAGATCAATTAGGAAAAGCATCAAACCGCATTTCAGAAGTGATCATAATCCCTGTAGATCCGCGAAGAGCTGAAACAAAACTCGAATCGTACTTATTGCCGGCGATCACATCGGGAAATGAGAACGACATCGGGCGAGTGTTTTTTAAAACTAGTTACCCGACCAATGTGGCCGGTATCTCTCATACAACCATTCTAAACAGCATTGCTTGCTGCAGACCTTGGGATCAGATTAATAATCCGACTGAATTGGTGATTTTAACAAGAAAAGGAGGAGCACAGCACGCCAAAATGAGATTTGAAACAGTAGCGTCTGAGCTGTCACGGGCGGCACGAGAACGCGCATACCCGCGCGCACGAGTGAGATATAGTGAACCTGCAGTGCCGCGCCCGCGGAACGATCCAATTTTCCATCCTGAAGCTCATAGCACGCCATACGCGCCAACACAGCCTGTTGCGCCTCCGCCCATAGAGAGTAGTGAAGGTGAGGAGGAAGAAGAAGCAGAAGCGAACTTTGCGCCTCCGCCCAGGATTAACACTTTGCATGCTCTCAATAGACGTTCGAGGGGATACGAACACAGGAGGTTCAGTCCTGAGGCTCCCCCTTGCCGGGGAAACGTTTATGAACAAAACGAGGTCCCGTTTACCCCATTAACGGTAGATCAGAAAAACCTACGCAAACCAGTCTTTAATTCTCCACCTGATTGGTACCCAGTGACGGCGTCTGAGCTCGCTGATGTACAAGTAGCACCAACGAGCAGGCAGATTACTGAGAGACCAGGCTGGACTAAACCTTTTAAAGAATCCTACATAGGAGGTGGCTATGATTTCTACCAGAATGGTTGCAGAAAAAGGGATCAGAGTATTATTGACCAATATGGGCTTCAGACAGATCGAGGGTCCTACAATTTTGGGGACCAGGGAACTCTCACAAAAAGAGAGGTAGTGAGAGGGCCACATAGTTCTTACAGACAGGCTGCACAGCCTGGGAATACCAACTTGAACCCAGCGGCCATGCAAAACAGACTCTATGATTATAGTGGGGCCGGTCAGGGTGAGATCAGTGCACTTGGCCGGAGCTCAATTGCATCGGTGCTCCTGCAGTCTGACAATTTACCTCCTAGGAGAGGAGAGCCAGATATTGAGTACCTTACAGAATTAATTGATAGGGGTATTTCTCTGGACATACTTGATACCACCGAATTTACACAAATGCGGGGTTTAACTAAAGGTGTTAACATACCACGAGGAATGACAGCGGGAGATCTGTATCGCATGCGAGCACAGGCTCCAGGTGAGAACCCGCATAGTGTGGTTCTAAAGAAATCCCTAACAGGCATTAGAAACGGACAGATGAATCTGAACCAAGCAGTAAAGATCATGCAAGGGGAAAATGTACCAGATGACCTGATAGAACAATTTTTCTGTGACATTCCCAGAGGTTATGATCTGGCTGCAAAATGGAAGTATTCCTCAAGTGTAGAACGAGAGAAGATGCTCCAAGTTTATGACAGAATAAGTTTGGCTATTAAGGCAAAAAACGACAAAAGGCCCCCACAGAAAGGGGCCGAAATACACAATCAGACACAGAACCCATCAAACCAGCAACAAAGGAGCGTCTCGGACTCTGCGCCTCAGAGGACAGAGAAGACCCAGAGCTCTCAAAACGGAAGAACCGAGCAACCCAAATCTCAGCAAAACAGGGATTCAAAAAACTCCGCTCCTCGTTGGATTCCTCCAGAGCAATGGGCAAAAATGACCCAGGAGCAAAAGAACGAGCATGCACGAAAGAGGAGGGAGTACTATCAGAAATGGACTCAGAAATAAAACAGGCGATTCATTGTAACACCAAACTCAAAGACGGCTGGCTCACTGCAACAATTAATAATCAGGATTTTATTTTGGATACTGGTGCTGACATTTCAGGCAAAATAGAAGTAAACGAACAGGAAAGAATTGGAACAATAAAAATTCAATATGCAAACGGAAATATTGAAGAGACGCACCTTTATGAAGATAAGTCAGGAATCAATGACATAAAATCAGCTTCAAATTTGTTGAGCTTATTTGATGTTCTTAAAGTAAAAGCACACTCTAACTTTATGAAAACAGTTAATGTGACGGATGAAATCAAAGAGCAAGTAAATAAATCATGTGTAAATGACAAAATTAGGCTGGGGGAAATTTTGAGCACCGCTAATTATGCCAAGTTTAAAATGATTGTGGGTTGATGAATACAGAACCTTATGAAATTCGAGGAGCTATGCCTGGAAAACAGAAACAGTACCCAATTGGAGCTGGTAAAAATGACATTTTGCAAACTGTTAATGAATTAGTGGAAACCGGTGTCTTAAGAAAAATATCAGAAGCACCATGCAGTTTGCCAATTCAAGCTGTACAAAAACCAGACGGAACTTTTCGGCTGGTCCAAAACCTCAAAGAATTAAACAGAGTAACCATCAAAGATGTGAGAAATCTTTTTGACCCAGGAAAGGCTCTTTTAGCGCTGGGCCTTAAAAGGTTTAAAACTTGTCTTGATCTTGCAAATGGCTTCTGGAGTATTCCAATCACCGAGTCCTCTCAGCTTAAAACATGTTTTACCATAGATGACCAATCTTATGTATGGACTAGATTGCCACAAGGCATGGCAAACTCACCTAATGTTTTTCAGGACAAAATATCACAGCTTCTAAAAGGAGAGGACTTGGTACAGTACATTGATGACATATTCTTTTCATCGGATGATGAGAAAGAACATTTAGACCAGTTGGAGAGACTGATCAAGAAACTGAGTGATGCAGGCCTCAAAATAGGAATCAAATAATCACAGATTGCACGTACTGAAGTGACTTATCTGGGGTTCAAAATGGATGAATCTGGCATCCAGCTCACAGACAACTACCTAAAAGAGATAACTCCACCAAAAGATTTACTGGAGCTGGAACGAGTGTTGGGAAAATTTCAGTTTATATCTGGGAACATACCAAATTACTCAGTACATGTTGGTAAACTCATGGAGTTAAAAAGAGGCCTCAGAAAGAGAGACGAAGGAAACAGGATGCAGGTGTTTAACAGACCGTTAACTAGAAAAGAGTTGCTTGAATACAATGACTTTGTGAAGTATGTGGACACCAGCAAAATCGCACTAACACAAAGAGACTATTCAGTAGACCTGGTTCTGACACCACACGTTACTGAAGACGGGGCCGTTATCTACTTTTCCAACGAGGGCAACACAGGGGTCGTCTGTATAAAGAACGCGCGCTTTAAGGAAGCGGAAAAAAGATTTATGAGACAAGAGAAAGAGCCTGCGGTGCTTTTTCAGGCGTATCCGATGGCAATCGCGCTACGAGGTGAGAGAAAGATACGAGTGAACTCTGACACCGGGGTTGTAAAAGAGCTTACAAAGGACACCGTCGCATGTGGGCGAGCGCTGCAATCGCGCTGGTCTAAGTGGGAGACGATGCTTCTTGATCCTAAATTATATGTGTCACCTAAACCTGTGAAACCTCAAAAGGGTCAAACAGAGTTGAAACCGTTTGAACCGGATGCTGTGTACTACACCGATGGCTCAGAAGTTTGGAGTGATGGTATCGAGTCCAAATGGGCAGTGGTGAAGAGACACAAGGGTAAAACCACAAGTTTCTCGGGTTTTTGTATAGGTAGCGCACAGACCGCAGAGCTTACTGCAGTGGTGCAAGTGTTTTCAGATGCAGAAAAAAGCAAGCTATCTAAGATAAAAATCATAACAGATTCAATATATGTACATGATGGTGTTGCAAAAAACCTACCGGAGTGGCACAGCAGGGACTTCACGACTCAAAATGGAAAGGACTTAGCACACAAATACTTATGGATCCTGGTTGCTGAATTCATGAGAAAGATTAAAGTGCAAATAGCGCATGTCAAAAGCCATACAGATAATCAAGATCCAGATTATCTGGGCAACGCACTAGCAGACAAAATCGCACAGATGAGAGGAATATTTTTCCCCAAAATCCTCAGAGAATCATGTGATATAGAAACTAACAAAGAGTTGGTTAAATATGTACATGAGGAGTTTAGAAAGAACAAGACTTAAACTCAAAGAGGCAGAAATAGCTGTTCCTAAACTGAATGCTATTTTTCAAGAAATAAAAGAGTCGTGTGTTCCTTGCAATGAAAAAGGGGGACAGAAATTTGTGACTAGTGTTGACGGACAAATCGTAACCAATGTCACAGGAGAACACTTTTCTATGGATATAGGAGAGTGTGATCCAAAGGGAATAAAAGGCTGTAAATTGTTCCTAGTGTTTGTTGACAACGGGCATGGGGAATGCAGCGCGATGTACCCTTTAAGAAAGGCCACAGGGGAAGCCATATCAGCTGCTTTAACCAAACTGATAAAACAATACGCAGTGATAACGCAAAACATTTCAAAAATCAGCAGGTATCTGGACTCCTAGAAGAAATGGGAATTCAGCACATCTGGAGCATTCCTTACAAGAGTAAAACTAACGGTGTAGCAGAGCGGGCGATTCGCACAGTTCAAAACTACATTCAGACCAACTAGCAGAACTTATGGGATACGCCTATAGGAGTGGCGAAAATTAATAAAGTTCTTCGAGAGCCGAGATTAAGAGAACCAGAAATTCATGAGACACAAGCTTGCTCATTGCAGGTTGGAGACGCAGTGTGGAAAAGTCGCGGACCAAAGACGCTCGGCGGAGTAACCAGACACAACAGGACAGGTCCGTATATTGTAACTCAGATTGCAGGCAATTTAATATCCCTTGATGATGGGGAAAGTTGTCACCCAAGCCAACTGTACTATGCTAAATGAATTTGGAACAGGAGAGTCATGTCTGCACGGTGCTTCCATACGCTCAGATGGGGTTAAGTGGTCGACTAAAAATGAGCCGATGCTTGCGGTGTCAGTCAGTCCCAAGGAATTGTTGGTGGCCCGCACGAATATGATGGATGATCTGGCTCCTGGAAGGAGAGTGTATCTAGTTTGGAACATGTACAGACCTGAAGAGTGTGTTTTCTGTGAAATAAGACTCTTTGATGTGCTTTGGAGTGGTAACAGGAGTGATAAGCCTCCGATGAAGGGGTCAAGTCAGAGACTGAACCCAGCTGGAGTGGAATTGATTCATCCTTATCGAGTCAGCTGTTGTGTTGATTGTGTAAGGACCTACTTGCCATTTTACCGGATTGCCAGGTTGGATCATTTGGAATCCACAGGGGGATGCTGTTACATGGAAGACGGTAGATTGGTGACCTGCAGTCCGGTGTATAACGTGTTAATTAGAGAGATGTCTCTGTGGACGGGAAATCCTGGATTATGGAGAGCAGGTCATGGGAAGTCTCTGGCTTATATCTTCACTATGTTGGAACAGAAGTTGTACACATCTCAGGTTAAGATTAGAAGGAAAAACGGGAAAGGAATTTTCTCTGGTTTAACGAATAGCGGCTCTGTGAAGCGCTTAGGGAGTTTTCTGGTGACGCGCTATGTCAAAGAGCAGTGGATGGAGATCCCTGCACCTGAAGGCTACGGAGTAGCGACGCAAGGATACGACTGGCACACCACAGGATCTCTGACGGTCAGAGACGTCAGCTTTCACAAGGTGGAAGCTGTTTTCTTCATAAACTGCCTTAGGGAGAAGATAGTTAATGTGGATACGGGTGAACAAATGAAGGAGAAGAAATACGTGGCTCACAGGTGGACTTTTGTGGAGAGCAGAAGTAATGAGCTAATTTGTGGATTCAGCTCCAGACTGTGTGTGGAACCAGGAGGACATTCTGGTGATGTGGATGGATTTTATCCAAAGATTTATGCTGCTGTGGGATTTGCTTTGATGAAGTGTGATGACGATGAGCTGCGAAGCAAATGATCGATTTTCTTCTTACAAATCCAGTTCTTTTTAACACTGGTTGAATTTGGGTTTCTTAACACCCTATTTGTTAAGTTTTATGTTTTGAAAAAAAAAAGGGGAAATTAAAAGCTATGCATGTAATGAATTGTGTAGAGAGATCTTGAAAGGGAAAGGAAAGGAAGCTACTCTTGAAGTGAATAATTTTGTAACAATGTGATTTTCTACAGGTTTCTTAACACCTTTAATTTATTTTTATTATTGTTTGTTTGGCTGGGAGCGGTTCGGGTTCGAGTTCCTGGAAGGTGGCATGTAATCTTCACTCTCATATTGTTTCAGGAGATAGTGAACAGGGGGTGGTAAATACCAGGACATCAAGCAGCATGGACCGACCGCATGGCAGTAAAACCAGGAAACCAAGGTGCGAGTGTAAGAAAAATAAACACAGTGATAAGAAGCAGGATGTGAAACGGCTGAGGAGAAGCAGAACCACCTGTAATTGCATTATGGCCACAGGGATCTCCTCTATAATTGGAATTCTAATAATTTTTCTGATCAGGCTAAATGTGAAACTGAATAACATGATCATTGAAGAGAGCGTGACCTTTGAGACAAAAACAGATTACAACAATGTTGTGGGTAATTATTTCTGGTCCCTTGAAGAAATAGATTTACCGAGGATTTTTAACTAATCTTCCCTAAAAGAGAGGAAAGCCTGGAATAAAAACTTTGACAAATTGTTCCCGCACAGGAGGTGCAGCTCTCAGTTTGGGAAACTGGGTACAGGGTGCGTGGATACTTCAACGTGGCCTGCAGCTCAAACAGAGTACTCTAATCTGACATGGAAAAGTGTACTTCAAAAAGCTCCTAGGCGATGTTCTGGTTGTAAAAGTAGTCAGACTCATGGGGAACTAATGACAATAGAGACAACCGGGAAACCTTTCTCTCTTTTATGAGGACTAAAGATTAGGATTAAAGAGACAAAACCTAAATCTTGCACATATCTACAAAAGGTTACCAGAACATCTAAATTTACTCAGGTGGGGGAGAGTTTCTCCTCATTATATAAGTGGGACTGTCACTGTAGAATTGAATCGGGCATTAAACTAATCTCTGGTAATAAACCCGAATGGTTCAACGAAAATGGAACATGGTGTTTTAATAACTCAGAAGCTGAATGGGATGAAATTAAACCTATCTGGTGGCCGGAATATAGCTCTGAAATCACAAAATATAATGGCAGTAAAATAGTGGTAACTGATGGAAAGCAGGAGGAAAATGATTTAATTAGTGATCAATCTGAGAAAGAGCTCAACCTAATTAAAACAGATTCTGACATGGAGGATCAGCAATCAGCGCATTCAAGGGTAAGAAGGTCTTATGAGGGGTTCACCACATCAGGATACGCTGACAATTCAGAAGAAGCACAAGAAAAATGTTATTTTGGTCATATACAAAAATTGAACATAGGACAAGCAATGTCGTTTAATTGGACTATTTTTATAACTCCTGCTTCAATTAATCTAAAACCAGAAGGTTGGACTCTCTATCAAGCATATCATTTAAACCACAAAATAATAGAATGGTATTGAATAATACCTAATTTCAAAAACACACAGGTATCTAATTGGATGAATAAAAATGAAAGTGATCCTTCATGCTTGGAATACAATGATGGGTTTATGTATTTCAAAAGGAGCTAATTATTCTGCAATCTGGCAAGGTGGGGAACCAGTGAGAATGCGACTCACTGGAGAAAGAGCTTCTATTTGGTCTAATGAACCGGGGAATTGGACACGGGATGAAATTTGGGTTTCAATTCAGGAATTAATAGGCCCTTTACAAAATCCTGAGAAGCCTCACATGATTCCAGCTCCAGGAAGGAACTTTTCCATACTTTTACGGCGTTGTAGTATGCAAGTACTCTCTAAAGCAAAAGGTAATTTAGCAAAGTTAATGACTGTGTTTTGGAATGAACAAATTTATGGGTTAACCATAGGGAGAAATTTGCCTCAAGATTTTGCACTGACTGAAATTACCAAACCTTTACCTCCGTATCTGACCCTGAAAACTGGAATGGATGGCGATGTATACTATCAAGTGCTTAGACCTGGGTTATTTCTTAATATTAAGACGGATGGTAACCGTAGACGGTGTAGACATCCCTGGACGGAAATTATTTTCCCAAAAAATGGCCCACCAACCAGTACACATGCGTGGCATTACAGTAAATATGACAACTACCAAGTTGATTCGTTCAATCAGGCCTTACAGTGGGAATATGTGTACCCAGGATCTCGCATCATCTCAGAAACAGGAGAAGTACGAGCAAATGATGCAAATTATGAGTATAAAAGGTGTCCAAAACATGCGAATAATCGGACAGTTTCTTGTAATGTTGTTTTACAGGGAACTGTCTTTCTGAATAATAACCAGGGATGGGTTGATGTGAAGTTAAAAGGGTTCACAATCTTTGAAACTGAAAATTGGGGAGGATTCACGCTGACTAATTTTAATACCTTAAATCACTGGGGTATCCGCCAAGGAATATGTTTTAAGGAACATTTTAGAGGAAGTATGGGGAAATTTTATGAAAATGACGACACAACCTGGAAGTTATTTCACAGCACTATTCCTGATCCTGTTAAATTCCCTAACTGGGAGATGAAACACGGGAGTTGTGTGGCGAATCGCTTGCATAATCAAGACGATACACAGACAGCGAAATGGCAGGATTATTTCGCTCTGGGTATTCAAACGGTTTTCAGACATTTAAAAGTTAGTTGCGAAAGGGATTGGCGAGGTGTCCAGCTCGGTCGTGTCCAGCGCTATTAACGGCGTAGTTGTAGAAGCTGGGGCTTCTGTACGCACCGCAGTAGAAAGTACAAAGAACGTTTTTCTCGCGCCTGTTTGGCAGGCGATCAAGTTCCCTCTGTATGTTGCAGGGGCGAGCTTGATTGCTATGATAATGCTTATTTCTGTGTTGAAAACAGTGTGTGTCTCTGACCGTGATAAATATGTTAAACTAGTTGACCGGGGTATGGCGCAACCCACACGAGGACATGAGGAAACTCCATATAAGCAGAGGAGAGGCCCGAGGCCTCACTTCACAATCTGGCACCCTCGCGGTAAGAAAGGTGAACGAAGTACGCTGTAGTGATGAACAACTCTACCTCTGCGCTTCCTGATTCAGGGAGAGGGACCAACCCTTATATGCAGCATTCATTTTTGGTAAAGACTGTTATATCACACTGTGTGATTATCTTGATCTGCTTGGCGTTAGATGCTGCATATGCTCCGCTGCGGAGTGTTAAAGTAGTGCTGTATGTGCTTTCTAGTGTATCTACTGTACTTTTTTGAAAAGAAAATCTTGCCAGCAGGTGCGATTGGGGCAGTTTTTCTGTACCAAGACAAGCTGGAGGGTGAATTAAAATTAGTGCTGGCGGTATATTTTATTGTAGTGACGGTTGGTAATATTTTGACACTGTACACGCAGCGCGTATGGATTCAGCATGTGAGTTCATCTATCTTGAGCACAGCTGTAATTGCTTCGTTGCTTTCGGTGAAGCTTCGAAGCAAACAGTTGACATCTACGCTTTTCAGAATTGGCTATGAGTTATTAGCGTTTAACGTGTGTGGGGGCATCTTGGCGTGGTCATGTGAGACATCCATCCCTGCAGCGATGTGTATAATTGGGTTAGTTGCAGGAAGGCGAGGGAGTCGGTACGGGAGACGGTGTAAGCGACACACTCCGTCAGGTGAGATCTGCAGAAATGCGACCTCTAACTAATGATGAGAGTTGCGAGTTGATCGAGAAAAGGGTGAGTGGAAATATGGAGAGGAAAACTCAAGCGTTGATTGATCAGCGGCGCGGAGAACACAGGGGTCGATGACCCCCCGTTCCTGGAGGATAGTCTGTGAATCACAATTCGGAAAGATGGGGTATAAATTGTGGGTTTAAATTTGGGGGACATTTTGAACGTTAAGTTCTCCTGTTGTTTCTCTCTAACGGGACCGTTGGAGTGGAACAACTTCTCGATGCTGGCCGGATCAATATAAATACAGGCTTGTATTGTCTGTCCAGTATTGATTTTTTATTTTTATTTCTTTATCTCTTTTGTTGTGGTTAATGAATGCTGAGTAGATGGCACGAAGGAATTTTTCTTGTGTAATGGTTCAATTTGAAGATTAATAAGTGCATCTACATTAAAAGTATGAAGAAAAAATAAATAAATAAATAAAACCGAACAGGGAAAAGCCTTGGAATAAAACATATTTTTACTCTAGGTTTGCTTTTACCTAACCTATTTCTTCTGGAGTAAGAATTAGTGTTTCCTATGAAATTTTTAAGTTACTTTTTAATTAACTACCTCAGTTTTATCCTTTTATTACCCTACCTCAATGTTTGTTTCAATTTCTATTAGTTTAGTGGCTTGTGCTCTGAAGCTTATTTTACCTTAGCGAATTTTGCATTCTCATTTCTTTTGTATTTAAAAAAAAGAAGAAAAAAAAGAGTGATGAGTACCACAAGGGGTGGGGTTTTCAAAATTTGATTTTGTTTCTGAATTATTTTAGGGAGTAGCCTGTCTCCCATTGTTATGGATAAACTTTTCATATTAAAAAAAAAAAAAAAAAGAGAAACTCTTTTATCACAGAAAGTAACATAGTTGTTTGCTTAAGGGTGGAAAACCCATAAACAAAGCCAGGGGGAGTATATAATCTGATTCACTTTGTTTCTGGTTTTCCTCCCTCCTATCTTCTAAAACAAATTAGCAGACTGCTGCAGAATTAATTTGTTCCTTAATTTGAGCAATTTAAGAAAAGATTTTGTTTGTTTTATGTTTTGAACGACTTCATTATTTTGCTTTTATTTCTTTGATTTCAGTTTCTTTAAGTTTTCTAACAAGACTTAGACTGAAAGATATTTTATATCGCTGCAATGATTTGAATTTAGTTAATCCTTTTATCTTGATTACTTACTTTTAGTTTAAACCTTCTTGTTTTCATAAGATGATAATTTGGAACTTATGTGGTTTAAGTTTCCCAGTTGAAGAAGTTGATTTAGGATAGCTTGTTTAGCTTTTGAGAAAAAAAAAAAAGGAACAATGAACCATAGTTTATTCTTTTATCATTTTCATTCAAGAGTTACTATATAACCATCTATAGGTTTTAATTGATGTTGAATTATCTTACTTTAAGGTTTATTTTACTTTTATCTTCAATTCAAAGCCTTCACTTAGATGTGAAATCTTTTAGATAAGGTTCCTTTTGTTTTGTTTTCTTTTCCTTTTCTTTCGCGTTGACCTGTCTACCTCAGACCCAGGTGAGTCAGGTGGTTCCAGTGGCCAGCCCGGCGAATGCAAAGCGCCAGCTACGGAAACCAGTTCACTCAGACGAGCAACAAGGCCCGCCAAACCCCGGCTGACACACCCCTCTGAACTTTTGACGTTCCAATACCCCCATCCAGACTTGTGTATGGAATGAAAGAAAACTACAAGCCTGTGTTGAATCGAGGACGTGTTAGTACAGCTTATGGGGCATTCCCGGACCATCCAGAGCCCACGGATCCATCATCTCCCAGGTCGCGAAGGACATTATGGTATCTAACCAAACAAGGACACGTTGTCCCTTTAGACACCTCAGAGCAACACACACCTGAAATGTTGATGAATTGTGTGGGGATAAGCGTGGGAGATCCTCCACCTGAGTGTCAAGAATCGGGTTAGCGGAATTGGTGTTTTATTTACTGAATTTAGAACTATGGGGTTTTTGCAAAGGGGGGAAAATGTGTCTGTGTGTCCGATCAGCACTCTCATGGGCCGATTCTCCCCATCCAGGTCAGCCTCCTGGAAACTCTGCACTACTGTCAGCGGACGTGGTGGCTCCCTCGAATGCTCTATGCCCTGGTGCAATACGCTGATAAGCAGCTACTCCTGGTCCATTTGTGTGAAGACCATGTCAGTGGACACACTGAAATGCAGATGGCAGAAAGGTTAGCTGGCTTGCGAGTCACCATGAGGAAGTATTCTGATGAGAGGGTCCCTATACCGGATGAGCTGACCGAGGCAGAGCAGGCCTATAAGAGCCGCTCTGTGAGGCCCTGAGGATGTTTGACCGCACACACGGCTCATTAAGATTTGACGGTTATAAGTAATTCCCACAAGGGGTGTTGAACTCCCTAGAGTTAGAAATGGGAATTACATAATCACCATTTAGCCAATAGGATGAGCTGGACTTTTGGCACGCAGGGGAGGAGGATAATAAAGATTTCCTTAATATGTCTCATGTCATTTTTCTTTCTATAAAATGCATTTATTGAAGTTTATGCTTACCTATGTACACATATACTCATGTATACTCCTGTATATGCTTATAAGGTGTATGTTTTAAAATATATAATCAGCATTAGACTAAGTATATCATGTGTGTGAGAGCAGCAAACCACCAGGAGGAGACCTTCGCCCTGTTCCTGAAAGACAGCATCTCAACACTCTGAATCTACATAAGCCACGACCCCCTCAAGGGGTTTACCCAAGTATAAAAGTAATAACAGAGACAAAATGAGAAGCTTTTGTGTATTGGATTGTAAGGGGTTGTTTGAAGTTTTTGGAGACTTGAACTAGTGGCAGGTTGTTGCTGCTCTTGTAGTTCATTGTAAGCTTTTGGATTTTGTATTGTAATTCCTTTTGAGGGTTAAGATTAAAACCTTTTAATCGACTTCCTTCTCTAAGCAAGTCTTTTTAGAGAGTGTTGACTCAATTCTCTGAGAGAGCCTCATAAAGACTCCCGTTAGGGGGGTCTCCTATATGTGAAAGGCCTGGGGACTGACCGGCATTCGCTCTGAACTTATCAGACGGCAGTGCTTGCAGGGACTAGCAGGTCACAGGGGGTTTGGGAATGCCTAACTCCAGGGGATAGGAAGACAGAGGTGCTTCTTAACTCTTCGTAGGGACAGCGGTCAGACGACAGAGAAACCAACCCTGGGACCAGAGTAGCCCAAATCCGTAACTGTGACACCGGACTGGTAAGTCAGGCATCTTAAATTGGCTCAACTCTGCGATCGCTGGGTCCTGAGGAGATTCTGCGCCTCCGTCCTCGTGTTGTGACAGTGAGTCGGAGGCCCAGGTTTCCAGGATCAGCCGGCGAGACGTGGAGCGACCGTAGAAAACCCGACCCAGGAAGTTCTCAGTGAAGCCTAACTAACATCTGTGTCGAAGGGAAGCATAGTTACACCTAGGAGGTTGTGCGATCTCATTTTGGTTCCAGTGACACGAATTGGACAATCTCTGGAGAGGTCATTTGTATGGGTAGAGCTCAGGGAAGCTTTTTGACCGCATCTAATGTACCTGCATATATAAGTGAATAAAATATATGTATTACTTAGAAGGTTGTAAGACTTGACTGTTCTCAGTATCCGGAGCTGAAGCGGTTTTATAGCGAACTGTATAAGTAATCAGAGCAGAGAAGTTTTAACCGTACTAGGACAGAGAGAACGTAAGTCAATAGACTCAAATAGTTAGTAAGTATTTACGCATATTTTCTAACTGGGTTGCGACCGAAGGCTCTGATCTGTATGGGGCGTATGCAAAAATTACATTCGTTATAGCATGTAAAGTATACGCTTTAACGCTAACATAGCGACTCCTACTCGGTGACTGACGTGTGGGGAGTAGGCCAATATTAGACGCAGAAAGAATCGGGGGGTATTACGACTATCTGCCGGTTAACGTACGCTGAGGCCCAAACGGTTTTACCCACTTGGGTCAGTTATGGAGACTGGAAGGTGTGTAAAGTAGGCCTGTTGTAAGAGTCGAAAGATCCTCCAGTAAAATAGGAGTCCAAACCTAAAAAGGATCGGTGTAGCTGGTTATTCCCTATTAAAGGTTATAACTTAAAATAGTTTTCCCTTTATAATAACAGGCGCTTAATTCAGTACATCACCGGCCTTTTAACAACATGAACAAAAAAAAGAACATGCAAGACATGGGCTATAACTTCATTTCTGTACAAACACAATGGAGACTGATGGGTTTACATGCTTTCATTCTATCAGCAACTTTTCATTCTATTTTCACTGTATTATTTATAAATAAAACAGATTTGTGTTTCCACATATTGCGAATGCGTGTATTTCCTATTTGGAGGTCCTTCAGTGTGTGTCAAACACAGACCCAGGCCGCAGGGAATCTGAGGTAGCAGATTATTGGCATTTAGTGTGTTTGCACAACAAGAGCAGGAAAACAACGGAGCTGGGGGAAAGGCAAAGAAATTCTGATTATATGTTCTGTTAGCGCCACCTAGTGGTATATTTATTCCTTTAAACTGTCATGTTTGATGTCCTCAGTTGGTTTTAGTTAATAAATTCTGGTCTGTGATCCATCAGCAGATTTTAGTTGCTAGGTGAGGGATCCTCAGTCTTTTAGAAGTGACTCTTTTCAGACCCTGAAAGTCAAATAGTTTGGACCCAGCTGAACGTTTCGACAGATGCTGAAACATGAAGCTGGGCAGAAAATGCAGAAACTTCATGAAGTTTGTGCAATAAGCTGAAAACTGATCAATGAGCTCAGCTCTTTCTGCCTTTCAAGTTTGACTTTGGTGTCAAACACCGAGTTCAAACTTTTAGTCTGTCAGTACAGAAGTTAAAAACCAAAAGGATTGGATACAATATTTTTCTGTTTTCTCTTGCAGCAAATGGGGGGATTATTGTTGAAGGACCAAAACAGACCCAGATGGTTTTGTGATGATGATGATGATGATGATGATGATGATTTCAGAGTAGCCTCGTGCTGAACAGAAAGCATCAACTGCATTCTGATTAGAAGTGAAACCATTAGAGAAATGGACTGGAGCAGTTTCTCTTTCTATGAATTGAGCCATTTAAATGAATCCCCGGTGACTGATCTCAGTAGGTGTGTGGAAGCAGGCAACATGAGCTAGCCAGGTTCAGTTGGACCATGGTTGGCATCAAGAGCTGTATGGTTCTGGTGGTCCTGACCTTTCAGTGGGCTTTCTCAAAAAGAGGTGAGTGAGTGAAACATTTTCTTGCCTCACCGTGTTAGTATGAAGGTTGTTTTTATTTATTTATTTATCTGAGGATAAAAGCAAACACTAGAGAGTTTCATTGTTGTGTTTCTATAGATACAAGCTGTGCAGTTTGACAGAGAAGTCTTCAACAGTAATAACATGTGAAATTTGAATAGTTTTCATGCCTGTTTCATTTCTTATTTTCCTACTGCATGAAACAATATTTGGCTGCACAGTTTTCTGATGAGAGGTCCACGAGTATTCTTTATTCATTTTTATTTTATTAAAACTGAATTTCAGCCCTTTATCACTAAAAAAGTGGGGATGTTGCAGGGCATAATCCTGATGATGTAACTTTATTAATATTATTTTTTATTTTTGTGATGATCCTAATTTGCATGCTTTCTTCATTCGGTTTAAAATGTGCAAAAACACTGAGACTATTTCAGTTCAGGCATAGATAGTTTCTCTGGCACTGACGATTTTTCTTTAAGTAAACACAAAGGAAAGCAAAGCACGAAGCAGCAGAGCCTGTTTCTCAGCCAGCAGCTGGTAAATAGTTTCGGTTTTAAAGACAGTGGCAGGATTGTTTTGCTTTTTTTTTGCAGGTTAGTTTCTCTTTTGCTTTTTTACACATAAAGGCAACAAAAAACAAAAATACCCCCAAAAAACCCAACCATAAACTGTCCAGTTGCTAAATTTACACAACTGAATATTCAGGAAGGCCTAACCAAACTATTTTCTGAGTGTAACTTGTTACAGTTAGACCTAAGAGGAGATTTCTATCAGTCTGAGCTCTGCATCAGATAACTGGCTGGTATTTTTGCTTTGGACATCATATTTATTTCATCTCTCTCTAATCATTGGTACTTTTTAGCCATTCTTTCAGGCACTTACTCTTAGAAATTGAAGTTTCCGTTATTGCTCGTGGTTTCAGCTGATTCCCGGAGCAGACACCTGGAGCTAACATCCGTCCTCTGGAACCTGTTTGTGTCCTCTGCTAAATGCACATGTGGTTTCCCTCAGATCACCTTCAGAGGGCTGCTGGAGGACTTTTATTTGCTTTATTTTATCAGTCTAAATCGCCCACTGAAGTGACAGGACTTTTAAAAAAAGTGTTTGTTATTACAGGCATTTTTAACAGTGTGTATTTGTTATGAAATGTGGATAATTTGATTAAAGGAACTTTTTTTACTTTACATTTTTACTTTGCAGACACTGAGACGACATGTGTTTTCAGTCAAAGCTGCATTTTACCCTGTAATGTCTACGGCAGTTCCAACACTGTCGTCACCTGGGACCGCCTGACATCAGGAGACAGGAATGTCCACTCTTATTATGATGGCAGAGACCAGCTGGATCACCAGGACCAGAACTTCAGAGGAAGGACGTCTCTGTTCCAGGATCAGATCTCAGGAGGAAATGCCGCCCTGCTGCTGAGAGGGGTCAAGGTTCAGGATGAAGGAACTTACAGGTGCTACACCAGCTCCATCAGTGGAAGTAAAACATTCTTCATTAACCTCAAAGTAGAAGGTAGGGTTTCCAACAAGGTTTTTAAGTAATTATCATTTATAGTGATGTTTTCAGTAAATTTTACTGTATCTCTTGCAGCTCCAGTCTCTAAGGTCAGCATCTCTCAGGATGAAAACAGGATCATCTGCAGCGCAGAGGGGATCTACCCTCAACCTGAACTCACCTGGTCCACCATCCCTCCATCCAACATCACTCTGCAGAACAGAACCACGGTCCAGCAGAATGAAGAGCAGCTTTACAACATCAGCAGCTCTCTGATGGTTTCAGACAATAATCCAGATGTGAGCTACAGCTGCACCGTCAGAACTCAGAGCAACAGGAAGACGACTACCGTTCATAAATTCAGTAAGAAAACCCCCAGAAAGTTTTGGTTTAGTTCTGGGATTCCAAATGCATGCCATGTTTTATCTTTACCCAGCTGCACCTCAAAGTAAAATGAACAGTGTTGTACAAACAAGGAATTTTTTTGCGCTGTGGTTTTCATGCGCTTGCAGCGTAAAGACATAAAGTGCAAGTATATAAACTTTAGAGGAAATAGAATAAGGAAAAAGGAACAATATGTAGGCTACATGCATTTGTTGCTAATTTGATCCATTATTATAATGAATTAAAAACTGACTGTGTTCTTTTCCAGGAAATTCCCAGAGTGCTGAACAGGGCCTGCACATTGTTGAGAAAATGATGATAGCACTAGTTGGACTATCACCTGTGATCTTTACAGTCATAGAAAGTAAAATACATTTTCTTTTTAATTCATTGTGTCCGAACTGAATGATATTAGGAAACATGTGATGTGGAATGACGTACACTTTCTTAATGAACAGAATGGGCTGTAACTAAAAATACAAATGTGAATACATGTACCGTTACACCCCTAATGAATTTGGGATATTTCGTGCAGCCCTATATTGTGTATATAATGTTGTTTTTGTTGCCATTTTAACTCATATTTCTCCTTTCACCTAGATATTCTGAGCTGGCATTCCAAGAATAAAGCAAACTAACGGTGAGCTAACGCTGCAGCCTGTTCATATTTCAAATCTTTGTCACAAAAAAAATAAAAAATAGAAACTTGAACTATTTCTATAAACTTGCCTTTATATTTACACAAATGACCCTTGCTAGGAACATATTAACACCTAAACAAACACAAATATAAAGTTTTTATCTCCTTTCCAGTTTAATACAATGCTGATAAATGCTTCATACACAGCGACATTCAAAGCTTTTAATTCCTCTAAGAAACTGTCAGATCAAGTAACAATAATAGCTTCATTTACCAGGTTATTATTTAGTGTTTTAAGTCAAATAAATCTGTTATTTTTGAACTCTTCTTTTATCTGCTCTGTGCCGCAGGAGCTCGGCTGAATCAGAGGATCTTCAGGACTCCAGTTCAGGTCCTCAGAGTTGAAACCAGGATGATGATGGAGTTTATATTCTTACTTTATGCATTTTCATATTAGTAAAACCAGAGCATCTGAAGAGCTGAAGATAAACCGTGGAACTGAAAAATAAGGATTGCAAGATTTAGTTTCTTAAAGCAAAAATAATTTGTTTTTGGTAAATCTTTAAAAAACTCTAGATTCAGCTTGATTTTGCTTTTAAGAAGCTGAACAAAAAATTATTTCAAAAGAAGCTTTCAAAAAGGATGGTTTCTGTGGGACAGGTCCACTTAAATTTACACTTCAACTACATTAAATTATCCAAGGAAAAAAGTAGTTCATTTTACACATAAAAGTCAAATCATTTCTTTTTTTCAATATGATGCAATGAATTTGTTGTTAAATTAGAGATAAAAATATATTTAAAAAAAGGTAAATATATTAGGCTACATCTTTGCTTCAGTGATTAAGGCAAAGAAAAAAATATTCAAATCCTCACAATGTTGTTAATGAATTCAATAAGACTATAGATAAATGCTACATGTATAAAACGTATTTTTATTTGTTTTAGTTTCTCATACAGGCCTTTGTTAAAATACAAAGACCTGAGCTGTCAAAGCTGAAAAACAACTTTCAAGTATTGTAGATAAAATATTGTTGTTGTTGTGATTTCACTTTGTTTTTATGTCGGGTTGTTCAACATGAAACATTTTATTTCTCTGAAAACAAAAATAGGTTTTTAACTCAATCTTTTACTGTTAAATTTACAAATAACTCCATCTGTCAGATATCGTAGCATTGTAAGAAAGAAAATGCACTTCTCTTTAAATCAACACAATAAAGCCCAAACAGTCCACTGAAAGTGTGAAACAACGTTAGTTTTCAGTATTTTTCCAAAGCTGCCGTTAAAAAAGAATCGTTCTTAAAAGCTTCTAATGTTTTTCAAATCAAACCTGCTCCAGGTCACATGTGGCATGATGTATTATGAGCTAAGATTACTTTTCTGATATATTTCAGTGTTTTGAGCCCTTTATATTATTTTTATCTCTTTTGCTTTGATGACATGAAAATATTTTTATACACAACCATTTTAGTCTTCTGTAAAATGAAGAAATTGTTTCTTATTATTTCCCGTATGAACACCTGAGTTATATCTATGATATTATTTTTAAAAAATTTGCTTTGAATTAATTGTTTTCAGTAAGTTACTCATCTTACTGGTTATCTTCTAGGCTCCTGTGTTTCAGTTTACAGTTACATTAAATGTATACTCTTGTGCAGTAAAGGACTGTAAAACTAATAGCAGTAAAACTGTTTTATTGTAAATTCATATAACTAATATTTGGGCCAACTGATAAACAAAACTCTGTGTAAACTGCTATAAATTATTTCTGGTGGGTTATGGTTTTATGTACCAACCTGAGATATTTTTATATTGGAAAATATGTTTTTACCTCAAATAAAAATTAAAGACTGAGAACTTTCATGCAACTGAAAGAGTATTGTTTCTTTTTTCATAATACAATAAATATAAAGGAATCATTGCTTAGAATGCTTAGAATTACCTTGAATTAATCGGCTGTTTAAAGTGTGCTATACAAATAAAATAAAATAACCTAGAAGCTTAGTAAATCAAAGAATTGTAAATGCTTGGAAACAAAAATTAGATCTTACTGCACAGAATAGTTTATCTCAGTCTCTATAATCTGGGTTCAGGAAGTTAATGACTTTAGCAAAATATACATTTCATTTGCTTTACAAATGATATTTCACTGAAAAGTTATAAAATGTAAAAACAGTGGGCTCAGATTTAAGTCACAGTTGTGCAGTAAATCTTGAAAGATCCTGAAGAGAGACATCACTACATCTCACTCATTAAGGTCAACATTACAGGTCAAAGTTCGGGTCAGGCAAGGCTGGAGCTGGAACCCACTGAGGAGTAAGACCAGCTACTGATAAAAACAAAACAAAACAAAAAACAAATTAATCTGTGAAGCACAAATGTTTGATTTTTGACAAGAAGTTCCTGCAGGAAATTAATTTGTGGTCAACATATTGTTGGATACAATAAAACAAAGATCCTGCAAATACCAGATAAAGATATTGCTTAAAGAAGATTGAACGTTGTTGGAAATAAACAGAATGAAAGGGACTCTCCCTTTTCTACTGTGTGAAACTCAGAGGACTCAAAAACCCAAAGCTGAAGTGAAAAGACCCAAAATTAGTTAAGTGAAGCAGCCTACTGCGCTGCGAGACGAAGTACTGGCCAACTTGTTCATATTATTGCTTATTAAAATACAATAGGTTTGACTTTACCCATAATACATTGCAAATCTAAACTAAAATGGTGTGAACAGGTTACCCTGTGCAGAATACAGATGTGTCAATGTGAAAAGCATTAACTCCACATTCACACACTTTTCATTACTTTATCTGAAAGGAGTCATTGTGATTACAGTCATTTTACTGTTAAAACAAAAAATATTTACCATGTTGTAAATCCATCCATCCATCCATTTTCTTCTGCTTATCCGGGGTCGGGTCGCGGGGGCAGCAGCTTAAGCAAGGACACCCAGACTTCCCTCTCCCCAGCCACTTGTTCCAGCTCCTCGGGAGGAACCCCAAGGCGCTCCCAGGCCAGCCGAGAGACATAGTCTCTCCAGCGTGTCCTCGGCCTTCCCCTGGGCCTCCTCCCGGTGGGACGTGCCTGAAACACCTCACCAGGGAGGCGTCCAGGAGGCATCCTGACCAGATGCCCGAGCCACCTCAACTGACTCCTCTCGATGTGGAGAAGCAACGGTTCTACTCTCAGCCCCCTCTGGATGACTGAGCTTCTCACCCTATCTCTAAGGGAGAGCCCAGACACCCTACCGAGGAAACTCATTTCAGCCGCTTGTATCCGTGATCTCGTTCTTTCGGTCACCACCCAGAGTTCGTGACCATAGATGAGGGTATGAAAGTGGGGTGTAGAGCTGGTCCAGTGTTCCACGGCCAGGACGAAAACTGCATTGTTCCTCCTGGATCCGAGGTTCAACTATCCGTCGGACCCTCCTCTCCAGAATCCCTACGGAAATTCCGCCTAATCACACCCCTCCAGGTCTCACTGTCATTGCCCATGTGAGCGTTGAAGTCCCCCAGCAGAACAAGGGAGTCCCCGGAAGGAGCACTCTCCAGCACCCCCTCCAAAGACTCCAAAAAGGGTGGGTAATCTGATCTGCCGTTTGACGCGTAAGCACAAACAACATTCAGGACCCGTCCCCCCACCTGTAGGCGGACGGAGGCTAACCTCTCGTTCACCGGGGTAAACCCCAACGTACAGGCCTCGAGATCAGGGGCAACAAGTATGCCCACCCCAGCTCGCCGCCTCTGAGCAGGGGCAACTCCAGAGTGGAAGAGAGTCGAACCCCTCTCGAGGAGACGGGTTCCAGAGCCAGAGTCGTGCGTTGCGGTGAGTCTGACGATGCCCAGTCGAAACCTCTCAACCTCGCACACCAGCTCCGGCTCCTTCCCCACCAGACAGGTGACATTCCACATCCCGAGAGCCAGCTTCTGCAGCCGAGGATCGGACCGCCAAGGTCCCCGCCTTTGGCCGGCGTCCATCCTGCACAGCATCCGACCCCTATGGCCCCTCCCACAGGTGGTGAGCTCATGTGAAGGGGGACCCATGTAACCTCTTCGGGCTAAGCCCGACTGGGCCCTATGGGTAAGGCCCCGGCCACCAGGCGCTCACCAACGTGCCCCGCCTCCAGGCCTGGCTCCAGAGGGTGGCCCCGCTGACCCACCTCCGGGCGAGGGAACACTGAATCCATTTATTTCATTCATTATAGGGGTCTTTTGGGCTGTAAATCTTTCTCTATTTTTTTGTTTTATAAATCAAGCCAAAAGAAACTAATAATTTAATATAAAATTATTTTTTGCCTTTTTGAATATTAATCAAATCCTATTACATAAGAACAAAATCTTCCAGTGACTGAAACAAATTTAATTCAATAATTTAAATGCACTGATTGATTGTCAAGTGAAATATATCCAAAAATGATGGGGATTTAAAAAGAAATGGATTACATTAAGCTAAAAAGGAAACTTTTATGGATTGAACTCTTGTAAATGTAAATAAATTGGCTACAAAGAGATACTCCTGCAGAAAACATCTAAAAATGCATATTTCTCATATTGTTATACCTCAACAAAATGTATACTTTGTTGTAGAAGTATCATGTTTTGTGTTTTAATTATTTATTTTTTGTTTTACTGTTAAAATACAAATAAGCTACATAGAAAGTACTAATGTTGTGGTCTGGAAACAGCAAACAATCTATTAAAAAAGAAGCAAAAACACACATAATTTAATTAAAAGATAAGTTAAAGAACAGTTAAAAGTAGTGAGATTGTGAGACCTAGTCGAGGTAAAACATGGTAAAAATAGAGAATTGAAACACTTGAATATAAGCCCTGTGATGGACTGGTTACCTGTCCATCACAAGTAATAAACCTATTGTGTAAATGAAAAACAATATTTGCATCTTTTTATTCATTCAGGTCTTACATTTTTTAAAACCTTTCTCGTTCTTCAGTAGCTTTAAATGTTTTCATCATCTGATTTATCAACCCTAATTTATCAGTCTTTTCTGTATATATTTATCTATTTATTCTGGCTGAATTTTTTGTTGTTGCAGTGAGCTCATCTCCCAACAAAATCAGGGAACGTAACAATAATCGAATGTTTGTCCTGGAGTATTTAGAAATTTTGAAAATCGGTTCAGGCCGTGCTCTTTATCCATGTCTAACTTTGGCCCTCTGCTGTGTTCCCATTTAAAACAGAAATAGAAAGTTGACATGTAAACCAGTCGGAGCAGATTTTTGGTCCTGCTGCTGTCATCACAGTCAGCTGTCTCTGTGGACAGATGATTAGCAGCATGTTGTCTGATCAGTCGCGTCATGGTCAACTCGGACTCGTCCCTGTTTTTGGTGGTCCACTTTTTACTTTGGCTTCTCACAACAGGAGGTGAGTAAAACATTTCCTGCTTTTCCACTTTGGTTTCGTCTTTTAATGACGTCAATATTTAACTAAAGAGTGAAAGTGAATGGTGTTTCATATTTGAGGAACTAAGAATTTAGAGCTAAAAAAACTGAATGCATCAATCTGATGTTTATTAACAGTGAAATATTTCTTATGGATTGTTTAGGACCATGCTTTTTTGCACTTAAATGTTTATTTTCATAAGATTCGCTTTTAAGTTAAAGTGAAAGAAGAAAAACTTACGGTACATTTCTTTAAACAGGAAAATAACACCATCAAGAAGCAAAACCTAAAAAAAAAACCCTCATTTACTGTTCTTGCCTCCTCAATTTGATCATCACAACAAATGCAGTGAAGATGATCAACACAGTGATGCTGCATTTCACTAATATGAAAGTTTTAAACAGAGAATAATTAATTTTCATGTCTGATCTTCCCAGAATTGACAGATATAACCTGTATGGATCTGGTTTGTTATCACTAAAAGGATTCCTCTAACCAAAACTGAGAGACAACAGAAATGTTAAAACCACTCCCAATGATTTAATCAGATTTGTATGTGTCTTTTCAGTCAGACTCAAACTTTTCTGGGTTCTTTGCCTTTTTTTCAGACTGTATTTTAATATTGAGACATGAGAATATGAGACCTTCCAAGCTATATTTATGTTTGGAGGGAACAGCTCAGAAACAGTCATCGTCTCAGTGGTAAAGTAAAAGAAAAACAACATCAAGCTGCTAATCCTGAACCAACAAAAGCCTATTTAAGTTTTTAAAAAATGTAAAAACAACAACAAACAAGATGCTAATGTGTTACCGCTGTTGTGTTGTTTCTTCAACATTTAAAAATAGAGTTTATATCTAGGTATAGATGGTGCAATATAAAAACTATTCAGGATCTTCCTGATAAAAAAACAAACAAACAAAAAACCCTGATACAAACGGTATGGTAGAAAAATATTGTTTATTATTTAATATAAACAAAACAGCAGTTCATTGAATTTTGCTGTTCGTTATGAGTTTGCAGCTAGTTTATGTAATTCATATAAATGAACATTAACATTGAAGGGTTGGTATTAAATAAATGGACTTCTTCATACATTGAACTTTTAAATAAATCAGAGAATACATGTTGTGAAACATCTTGCTCATTCTGCTTTGTTCAATGTAATTTTTTTCCTTTCATGTTTTTGTGTTTTGATTCTGTGCAAAATAAATAATGTACTGCATTGTTTTGTATTGAACTGAAAATGTATAAACTCAACAAAAAGCAGATCTCGGCTTTATTCTGTTATTTGTGGCGACGCTTTCAAGACAGAAAATGTAAAACCAGATCTTGAAAGGAAAATATGGGAATAAAAGTGGTATGGATTTGAAGCGGTGAATGTGAACAATAGAAATATTAAAAAGAAGAATACATCTATAAACAACAGAAAAAATAACAATAAATGCAAATGTGTGATGAGAATAAAATGCACAAATAAAACAATTTTTTTTTGAGAATTAGAATAGAAGAAAAATAGAAAAATATTGAAGAAAAAAGGACATGAGTAAAAAAATTTATGAACAAATAAAATTTTCTGATTGGAAATTACAGGAAAGATAAAATAAAATAAAAAAGCAAATAAACACCGGAAAAAAATATTTAGAAATGTACTTGTTAGAAGAAATGTCAATCTAAAAATGTGTCATGTGTATACATGAATAAATTGAGTTAAAGATTAAAGTTTTCGGTTTTTCAATTCGTTTTTCTAATGTTAGCTGTTTTGAAGCACCTTTGGTATTTCCGTATTTCTTCTTGATTAACGCATATATAAACCCACAGCCAACTCTGTGTTGTGTCTGCATGTTTGCCTGCATGTAATACATTTAATTGTGGATATATTCTCCTTATGGCCTTATGTTCCTATTTAGATCCTACAGTGACGTGTGTTTTCAGTCAGAGCTGCGTTTTACCCTGTGATGTCCACGCTAGTTCTAATCCACTCATCCACTGGACTCACCTGACATCAGGAGGTGGGAATGTTCACTCCTACAATGACAGTCGAGACCAACTGGGACAGCAGGACCAGAGCTTCAGGGGCAGGACGTCACTTTTCAGGGATCAGATCTCCAGAGGAAACGCCTCGCTGAAGCTGACAGGCGTGAAGGTCCATGATGAAGGAACTTACAGGTGCTTCACCAGCTTCACCAGTGGAAACAGGGAATCATTCATAAAGCTAAAAGTAGAAGGTGGATTATAGATTTAATTTTCATGAGATATATTTACGTGTTTAGCCTTTAGCATTCTCTTACATTTATTTATGTTGTTTTGCAGCTGCAGTCTCTAAAGTCAGCGTCTCCCAGGTAGAAAACAGGATCATCTGCAGCTCAGAGGGGATCTACCCTCAACCTGATCTCACCTGGTCCACCATCCCTCCATCCAACATCACTCTGGAGAACAGAACCACGATCCAGCAGAATGAAGAGCAGCTTTACAGCATCAGCAGCTCTCTGATGGTTTCAGACAAAGGTTCTGATCGGACCTACAGCTGCACTGTCAGAACTCAGAGCAACAACAAGACAGCTACTCTGAATAAACAAAGTAAGAAGCAGTGTGCAGGAAGTACTAGCTTCACTCTGGTATTCTTTTAGTATATAATCACGTGCTAGCTAAGAACTAAAGTAGATAACAAGCAGCATCTGATGAAAATATCCATGTTGTTATACAAAGATGCATTAAAATACAAACAAAATCATCATCCAATAAAAACCCCCTGAAAACAAGGAATTACAAACCATCTATATTTACCTGACTCTGTTTCTTACCAGAGAACCAACCAAGTGTTGCAGACGTAATGACAAATATAGTCCGAATATTGATGGCAATAATGGGACTAACACCTCTGTTCTGTTTGATAGCAGGTAAAGTAAAACTCTACATTCACTGTTTGATTCTATGTATGGATGCTTTTTGGGTTGCAGTTTTGTCATTTCCATTCTGGGTTTCAGGGTGGCTGAAAGTCATTAAACTCAGGCGAATCCCACCGGCAGACAAACTGTAAGTAAACACAAAAAAACCATGAAAAAACTTAGTTATCAAAAAAACTCAACGAGAAAGAAATGAAAAGTTTACATATTAAGAATCATTTTAAAGCTAGTTTTTGATGATGAATCTTATTTGGATCTCATCCAAAGGTCAAGTGGAGCTGCAAGCCAACAGTAAGTAAAAACTCTGGGGGGGGTAGTAAATATGTTTTCTATACTGTTTACTGCTTTACTAAATAATTAAGGAGAAAACTTCTTTCATAGATTTAGATCATTAAATAGAGTTTTTGAGATGAAAATAGCAGCTTGAGTTTTCTTCACTAGGCTCAACCAAAGTCTTCAGTCAGTGTTTCCATGATATTTATCAATACAAATCTGGACAATGTGACTTGCATCTGTGTTAATTCGCTTTGAGTCAAGATAATGTAGAGCAGCTCCACCTGCAGGTATTTCAGGGTCAATCTACCAGCTTTGAACATCTACAGTCATTTCTAGCCCTTGTTCTCTGTGAAGCAGCACAACCTCAGTCAGATTGGATGAAGAGCTGTCTGTAAATATTAATTTTCAAGTCTTGCCTTAGATTCTGAGTTGGATTTAGGTCCGAACTTTAACTAGGCCATTCTAACACATGGCAATGTAGAAAGGTCTTGAACCTCCACCCAAGTCCCAGGTCTTCTGCAGCATCTAAGAGGGTTTCTACTGGGGTTCCCCTGGATTTAGCTCCATCCATCGGTACAGTGTCCCTGTCCGTGCAGAAGAAAAGCAACCCCACAGCATAATGCTGACAACACTGTGGTCACTTTTTTAATTTTATTGTTTCCCAAAGATGACATTTTAAATGTATGCCAAACAGTTCAGTTTTTGCCTCATCTGACCAGACAACTTTCTTCTACGCATTTACTTTGTCCCCTATCAACAGGACTCTTTTTGGCTTTCTTTCAACAATGTTTTCTTCTAGCCACGCTCTCATAAAGGCTAGATTGTTAGTGAGCTGTGGATCTCTGCAGCTCCTCCAGAGTTACCATAACCTCCAGTCAGTCCATGTGGATGTCCATGTCTTGGTAGGTCTGCAGGTGTTCCATCCTCTCTCCGTGTCCAGGTGATGGGTTGATCAGAGCTCTGGGAGATGTTCAAAGCTTGGGATATTGTTGTAGACCCAAACCCTGATTTAAACATCTCCACAATGTTCTCCCTGACCTGTCTGCCGGGTTCCTTGGTCTCCATGATGCCGGTTGTTCTCTAAAGAACCTCTGAGACCAGAAACAGAACAGTTGGCTTTGTCTTACTTACAGATAGCCTCTGTTTATTAATTTGAGGAAAGCTGAAGGCAAGATACTAGATTTTATTTAGTGTAGCACAGTAAAGGGGACTGAATAGAAATGCAAGCCATGCCTTTCAGATTTGTTTTTGTTTAAAACAATTGAAAACCAAGCATCATAATCATCTTCTATTCAATTTAGCACTACTTTGTGTTGGTCTATTAAACAAATTCCCAATAAATCCCATTGGATTTTTAGGTTCAAACTGACAAAAGAAAAAAACGTTTCAGTGTGAATACTTTTGCAAGGCATGCGTATTTAACTACACATTAAACGCATCAAAATGAGGTGGAAAAACAAATAAAATCAAATATTTTGTCAGTGTCCAGAGGGCTGTTATACAAAGCGAGCTCGGAAAATTGAGCTTTAAGTGAAATAGCCTCACTTGAATTAACCTAACAGTTCACACCAGGCTTATTCGGTTCCACGAACGAAGTTAAGATGGATACACTCCCTGCTAATTTCAAGCAAGGTGTGAGAAGCTAGGTTCTTGCGTGTCCAGGCCCTGTCAATCAATGCTAGATAAGTGGGAATGGAAGTAAAGGAAAGAGGCGCGTTCTTCTCCAAGGCTGAGAAAGAATTATTAATGCAAGGCTATGAGAATCACAAATACATCACAACCAATAAGGGGAACACCAGCTGCATAACAAAGCTCATGAGTCTGCATGGTGTAAATGGTAAATGGCCAGCATTTGTATAGCGCTTTTTCAGTCAGAGGACCACAAAGCGCTTTAACTACATTGAGTCATTGACACACTCACACACTGGTGATGGTAAGCTACTAATTGTAGCCACAGCCGCCCCGGGGCACACTGACAGAACATGGCCCTCTGACCATCACCAGCAGACAAGGCAGGTGAAGTGTCTTTTGCCCAAGGACACAACGACCCAGACAGACTGAGCCGGGATGAGAAACGGCAAACTAACGATTTACGGGACGAATTCCTACCACCTGAGTTACGGTCAGTGTAGCATGCAATAAATGTGTATCATTGATTGCATGTTGAGTTGTAATACCGGTGTTCTGCACTAGGTGGTGTTGCTACACAGACTGTCTAGAGTGTGACACAGTGAGTGCTGAGAAGCTCTTCTAACTGTAAACTTCCAAATTTGTGTTAATAAATCATATTACCTTGTTGTATAGAGCAAGATCATCTGGAGTCTGCTGTGAAATGATTAAAACCAGAATATAACAAATAGCTGACAGGTTAGATGTGTAAGAACATCATTTAAGTAAGGATGTAAAAATATTTATCAAAACTAAATTAGAACAGTTTAAAGCCTTCAAATTTTAAAATCACATTAATACAGAATTCCCTTGTAGGTATTTTTTACCAGTTGCATGGTACTTTAAAGAGCCTATATCATGCAAAATACATTTTTTGGATGTTTTAACTATGTTATGAAGTTATTTTCCCATCAAGAAAATTTTTTGGTTCAAGCTCGCATGTCTGAGTAATTCATCTGAATCCTGCGCTCTGAGCAGCAGCTCCTCCCAACCTTCGAAAACGAGAGTTCCACAACCAATGTATGTCACTTACTTGTAGTACAGCCCCTTTATGGAAGCGTATGTGTAACATAAATCAAATTAAAATGGATTAGCACAAATGCTTTTTCATTTTCAAAATCTAGCTGCTATTTTTGACTCGTGAATAAAATTAAAAAGAAATTATCCAAACTGCTTTTTCATTTTACAATTCAACATTGCTCGTTCTGTAACTTAATTAAAATTAAATAGAAAAGGACATTTAAGATTTAATTTTCAAATTGCATCCCAGCAAAATAGTAAAAAAATTCAATTTGAAATGTCAAAGTTGAAAAATAAAATGCATTGGCAGATATGCTTTTTCATATTCTGAATACAAATGCCATTTTTGACTCATAAATAAAATTAAAAACGAATCATCCTAACTGCTTTTTCATTTTACAATTCAACAGTGCTCATTCTGTAACTTAATTAAAATTAAATAGAAAAGGACATTTAAGATTTAATTTTCAAATTGCACCCCGGCAAAATAGTTACAAAATTCAATTTGAAATGTCAAAGATGAAAATGCATTTGCAGAAATGCATTTTCATTTTCAGAATACAAATGCCCTTTTTGACTCATAAATAAAATTAAAAAGAAATTACCCAAACTGCTTTTTCATTTTACAATTCAACATTGCTCATTCTGTAACTTAATTAAAATTAAATAGAAAAGGACATTTAAGATTTAATTTTCAAATGGCACCACAGCAAAATAGTTACAAAATTCAATTTGAAATGTCAAAGTTGAAAATGCATTTGCAGAAATCCATTTTCATTTTCAGAATACACATGCCCTTTTTGACTCATAAATAAAATGAAAAATAAATTATCCAACCTGCTTTTTAATTTTGCAATTCAGCGTAGCTCGTTCCGTGACCTAATTAAAACGATAAAGAAAATGTATTGCTTTTTCGTTTTCATCCCTACCCCCGCGAAAGGTGTAACATAATTCAAATCGAATTGGCAATCCCTCACGGCGCAGGAGAATGACGTCAGGGCATTGCGAGAAGATTTCTGTTCCAGCAACAATGGCGACCGGCGGGAAGATGGCGCTGTGGGAAGGCAACAGATTTTTTGTGCCAGACTTTGACCTCAAATGACTAATTTCCCCCCTTAATGAAACAATAACTTTGTTCTCTATTTCGTGGGATGAATTTTGAGAACTGATATTATTTAAAACTAACGAATTTTAACTTTGCCGAGCATCTGTGAAAAGTTAGCTTGTAGAGGGAATGCTAGCAACATGGCGACGAGAAAACACTTGTCCCTAACGGAAAGCATGGATGTGGCTCATGCTAAAGAAAAGCGGAGAATTGAGGAAACTCATTCTTACTGCCTCTAAAGCGCCAAGTGGAGGAAGTAATGGATCTACTCCGACTACACCCAGTAAGACCCCTGCTCCAAAAATGTTGAGCCAAGTTTAATACAGGTCCAGAATGCTATTATTCAGACTCTCTCTGACATGATCAACGCCCGTGCAGACAACCTGGAAGTTATGATAAAAAATAACTCTAAAGAAATTGAGAGCATTTGTGAAAGTCTAAACTCAATTCATGGTGACGTTCTGGATCTAAAACAAGAAAACGAATGTCTGAAAAAAGAAAACCTGGAGCTGAAGAGGAAAACTTCCGATCTGGAACAACGTGTGAACGACCAGGAGCGATGCAGCCGCAGGTGGTGCCTGCGACTTCATGGGGTGGTTGAAAACTCATCGGAGAAGGTGAAAGAGAGAGTGATGGAGGTCTGCAGAGCCGTGGTCCCGGAGGAGCAGAGGAGCGAAGTGACGGCGGCGGTGGACATGGCACACCGACTCGGACGGTCCAGGGCTGGAGAAGGCCAGCGGGGGAAAGCGCGACCGATCATCGTCAGATTCATCTCCAGAACGGCGAGGGATCTCATATGGAAACGCATGGTTTGCGGTTCAAGGAGGACCTCACAACCGGGGACAGAGAAGCAAGGAGTCGTCTTTGGCCCGCGGTGGAGCAGGCGAGGAATGAGGGAAAGGCATCCTACTTCAGCGGGGCGAGGGCGTTCATCGACGGTAAAGAAATAAGGCCAAGTTAAACGTGGAGATATTCGTTGAGTTTATAATTGTTTCAGATTTTTACAAAGTTGTGTAATTCTCTCTTTCTACTCTCTAAATATGGGAAAGTTTTGATAGGTTGACGTTTCGAGGTAAAAAAGGGGTGTTAATTTAATCTAACCAGAATGTGGAAAGAGGTTTATGTTCAATTTAAATTTAGTTATGCAAAATTCCTGTTGCCTATAGAAGACGCTACAGTTTAACCACTACACTTTTTTTTTCTCTCAATTTATGTCTCTTTATGTATGTTCTGTCAATGCCAGAGGTTTAAGAGATTTACTTCGAAGGAAAGCTTTATTTTTGTACTGTAGAGATAAAAATGCAGATTTCTATTTTATCCAAGAAACTCATGCGAATATAGCAGATGCATCTTTTTGGAAAAATCAGTGGGGGAGTGAAATATGGTTTTCCAATGGATGCAATCGATCAGCAGGTGTAGCTATTTTGAAAGGGGATTTTAAAGGTGGAGTGCTTTATAATGAAAAAGATGATTCAGGTAGATTACTTATTTTAGTCTGTGAAATTGACCAGAAACAATTTATAATGATTAATATGTATGCCACCAATGATAAAATTAGAAATCAGACATTATTTAATAATGCTGAAGCACGAATATGTCAAATACATTCAAAGTTTTCACAAGCCAAAATTTTATGGGGAGGTGACTTTAACACTATTTGATGATAACTTGGATAGATGGCCACCGAAAACTTCAACCACAAATAGTGAACTTAGTAATATATGTCTGCGTTTGGGACTGGTGGATATTTGGCGAGAAAGAAACAAACAACAGAGGATGTATACTTGGAGTAATAGAAGTCTATCGTTACAATCACGTATAGATATTTGGCTCATTTCCAACGACATTATAGATAAGGTCAGAGATGTGGAAATAGAGCCAGCTGTACTAACTGATCATAAACTAATTCTTATCAAAATTGCCCTGAGTGACTGTTCTTCTCAAGTTAGAACTCCTTCTTATTGGAAATTAAACAATTCTTTACTTAACAACTCGGATGTTAAATCGCAAATTAGTGGAATTATTGAAAAATTTTGGAAATGTGCATGTAATTCTGGTGATTATGGTAAAAACTGGGAACTAACAAAATATGAAATCCGCAAGATGGCCGTTATTAAAGGAAAGCTACTAGCAAAGCAAAAAAGAGAAAATGAATCGCAAGTTATTAAAAACATCTTAAGTTTACAGATAAAATCTGATGGTAATCTCAATGAACAAGAGAAAAAAGATCTCACTCAATTACAAAATAAACTAGAGGACATATATATATATATATATATATATATATATATATATATATATATATATATATATATATATATATATATATATATAGATAAGACAAAAGGAGCATTTATTAGATCTAGAAGTAAATGGCTTGAGAAAGGAGAAAAGAATACAAAATATTTTTTTGGTCTAGAAAAAAGGAATGTTGAACATAATACAATAACAAATTTATTGGTCAATGGAAATATCACCAATGACTGTAAGCTCGTTTCAAAACATGTTTCTGGATTTTATCAAGATTTATACTCTTCCACCTCCACAGGTTCTGGTATAGATTCTTTTTTAAACAACATCTCGTCAAATGTTAAAAGAATTAATAATGCATATAAGGAGTTATGTGACAAGGAAATATCTTTACCTGAGCTGGTGGATTGTATAAAACATTTAAAAGAAAATAAAGCACCAGGTAACGATGGTTTAACTGGAGAATTTTATAAGACATTCAATGATAAACTTTTTCCTTTCTTACTTGCTGTTTTTGAAGAGGCCATTAAAAAAGGTGCGCTTCCTCCTACAATGAAACCGGGTATAATCACATTAATTCCTAAACCAAATAAAGATAAATTACTCATTGAGAATTGGAGACCCATCAGTTTATTAAACAATGATGCAAAACTGTTTGCGTCAATCTTTGCTAGAAGGCTAAAATTTGGATTAGATCAGATTATAGATGAAGAACAATCTGGCTTTATGAGTAATAGACACATAAGCAATAACATACGGTTAATATTAGATATGATAGATTATAGTGAACACTTACCAGATGATAGTTTGATATTATTTATTGATTTTTTTTTAAGGCTTTCGACACCATTGAACATATCTTTTTATTAAAATCTATTTCCTTTTTTGGTTTTGGAAAGTATTTCTATAATGCCATTCAAACGTTATACAATGCCTGCTCTAGCTCTGTAAAATTGAAAATGGTAACATCACCAAGATTTAAAATATCTCGTGGTATAAGACAAGGCTGCCCAGCATCTCCGTTTTTGTTTCTCTTAGTTGCTCAGACTATGGCCACACATATAAAACTGTCTCCTTTCCTGGGAATACATGCTGTTGATAAAAACTTAAAAATTTGCCAACTAGCAGACGATACAGCTATTTTTTTAAAGGATCATAATCAAATAAGAACTGTGGTAAATTGTATAAAAGCATTTAGCGAAGTGTCAGGATTAAAAATGAATACCAATAAATCATTTTATTTCCACTAAAAAATTGTAATTTCACCAGCTTCTATGGAATACCGGTTAGAGAAAAAGTGACCTATCTTGGAATTGTTATTTGTAAAAATAAAGAGGACCGTGACAAGTTGAACTTCGATCCAATTATTAAAAAAATCCAAGCTAAATTAAATTCATGGTTGATAAGGGATTTATCTTTGTTTGGAAGGTCTTGATATCAAAAGCAGAAGGCATCTCTAGATTTGTGTACGTCGCTTTATCGCTAGATGTCCCCAAAAATGTTTGGAGGACTACGGGGGTCATTGGAAAAGCAATACAGCATTTTGACGATGAGTGCTTAATTGTGAATTAAAAATATAGATTGCTAGATATAATTTCAAATTCAACAATTAATCCATACAAAAAAAGACACATTTGAAAAGCATTTTGTAATTACACATTTTAAATTGAAATACTAAAGAGGAATTGCAAATTGTATTTATTATTTGATCATTAAATACTGTGATTTGAAAATGTTTTTCAAATCCTATTTCAAAATGGAGAATTAAATAACACAATAAATAAATGAGATTGTAAATATCTTTCCTTTTCATACATTTAAAAAAGTTATTCCCTTTTCTACATCCGTTTTCTCATTCCGGCTCTCATTTTCAAATCCTTTTTGCAATTGCATTTCCTAAATGGTTTCCCCTCTCCTTTTAGCATTCGAGTGACCCTCCTGGTCCCTGAGCACACTGAAAACCAAGTTCAACCAATCACAGCTGCTCCTCGAACGTAACCAGCTCTCTCATTGGTTAGACACGAGCTGTGCAGCTCGGCAAGGTCCTCCCAAATATGGCTGTCTAACCAATGAGAGAGCTGGTTACGTTCGAGGAGCAGCTGTGATTGGTTGAACTTGGTTTTCAGTGTGCTCAGGGACCAGGAGGGTCACTCGAATGCTAAAAGGAGAGGGGAAACCATTTAGGAAATGCAATTGCAAAAAGGATTTGAAAATGAGAGCCGGAATGAGAAAACGGATGTAGAAAAGGGAATAACTTTTTTAAATGTATGAAAAGGAAAGATATTTACAATCTCATTTATTTATTGTGTTATTTAATTCTCCATTTTGAAATAGGATTTGAAAAACATTTTCAAATCACAGTATTTAATGATCAAATAATAAATACAATTTGCAATTCCTCTTTAATATTTCAATTTAAAATGTGTAATTACAAAATGCTTTTCAAATTTGTCTTTTTTTGTATGGATTAATTGTTGAATTTGAAATTATATTTAGCAATCAATATTTTTAATTCACAATTAAGCACTCCTTGTCAAAATGCTGTATTGCTTTTCCAATGACCCCCGTAGTCCTCCATAAAAATGTAGTTAAAGAATTGGATAAAATACTTTATGATTATATCTGGAGAAAGAAACCTCATTATTTAAGAAAATATGTTATTACTGGTAATAGGAGTCAAGGTGGTCTGGAAGTGTTAGACTTCAACACCATACATAATAAAATTAAAATTAAATGGCTTTTAGAATTCTTGAGAAACCCTGATAGCATTTGGAACGTTTTTCCGACGTATTTATTCAAAGGCTTTGGTGGCACACAATTTCTACTTAAGTGTAATTTTTCTATTGTCAAAATTCCCTTAAAGTTGTCAGAATTTCATAAACAGGCCCTCACATCATGGTTATTGATTTATAAACATAACTTTAGCCCACACAGATATTTTATTTGGAATAATAGGGACATTCTTTACAATAATAAATCACTTTTTTTTCGTACATGGTTTGATAGAGGTATTTTGTTAGCAGGTAAATTATTAAACAAAGATGGTTTATTGATGACATATACAGAATTTCGACAAACATTTAATTTCCCTGTGACACCTAAAGAGTACGCTTTTGTGTTTGATGCAATACCGTCAGGCACACTTCATGTTTTAAAATCTATATCATTCACTGGTAATATCGCTGTACTTGATCAGATTTTTATTGGTGAAACAGATATCACTAAAAAAGGATGTACAAATAAATATATAAGAAAGCAGATCTCCTATTCGGTTTTACCTGCTGCAAAATTATTTTGGTGCTCAACGGTTAATGACTTAAATTGGGAGAAGGCAAACACAACTATTCACAAATACTTTGTAAATAATAAAATTAAAGAAGTGTCATTTAAAATTTTGCATCAAATCTATGCTGTTAGAGATACTCTTAAACGATTTAAAATAAATATAGACGAGGTTTGTGTTTTTTGTCAGTCAAGTAAAGAAACAATTTTTCATTTATTTCATCACTGTTTTTATGCAAGAATAAAATAAGAATAAACAGGCTGAATAAAGCTCAGAGATGTGGATGGAGTTATCCAGCTGAAACCTGTGGGGGGTATTTTCTGGTTGACGAGGGGAAGAACATCATTTAGGTTGGTCTGCAGAGAAGGCTTCGGGTAGCTTCTTTGCGCTGCGTCGTCCAGGGCTGGCTTAATCGACTGCTGCCACATCACTAAGACGTGTTCAGAAGACAGTTTGTCCCACCGGAGAACACCACTGAGTTCTCTAAACCAGCCTCATCCTCTGCTACATCATCTTCAAACTCATCCCCAGGTGCCACAATGTCACCAGCACTGAGGCAGATGCAGAGAAGAGCTCATGCTGTTATGACCCGCTATGGTGTTAAAAACATAAAAATGTAAAGTGATTGTTGCACTGGTTGTTTAAAAAAATCTATTCATTCTATTTATTCAGAAAGTGCCGATTAGCAAGACATCACATAGTAAGAAAAAAACTATATATTCAATTAGATTTGGCACACAATTTTGTTTTTAAATCAACTGAATATTAAAAACATTTTGCGTAATATTTATTTATATAACTAAATATTACATAACTATATATATATATATAGTTATGTAATATTTAGTTATGTAAAGTGTACAGACCCTTTTAAATTTGTAGCCATGTGCTAAAATAAAAAAAGATCATTTTATTTCTCATTAATGTACAATCAGCACCCCATCTTGACAGAAGAAAAACAAATGTAGAAATTTTTGTGAATTTATTAAAAAAGAAAAACTGAAATGTAATATTACTATAAACGGCTGGCTTGACGGCATATTTCCAAGTGTTGCCTCACTTGGAGGTGGTCTAACATGCGGTGGTCCACCTGGTCTACGAATGACCCGACGTCCTTCTTAGACGAGGGAGGACGGGTCCTTAGAAGGATGCAGCCCCTGAATTTGGACCACACAGCCTTTATATATGTGTATGCTCACACTCTCATACTTTTCCACTTGTCTTCTTGTTACTTTTCCTCTCTTTCACCAGCATCAACTATACACAAACGCCCCCTAACGTATTGATTGCTAAGCACGGTCAGGCTGGGGACTGAAGAAGAAGGAGCCCTGACGTCATTCTCCTGCGCCGTGAGGGATTGCCAATTCGATTTGAATTATGTTACACCTTTTGCAGGGGTAGGGATGAAAACGAAAAAGCAATACATTTTCTTTATCGTTTTAATTAGGTCACGGAACGAGCTACGTTGAATTGCAAAATTAAAAAGCCGTTTGGATAATTTATTTTTCATTTTATTTATGAGTCAAAAGGGCATTTGTATTCTGAAAATGAAAATGCATTTCTGCAATTGCATTTTCATTTTCAAGTTTGAGATTTCAAATTGAATTTTGTAACTATTTTGCCGGGGTGCAATTTGAAAATTAAATCTTAAAAGCCCTTTTCTATTTAATTTTAATTAAGTTAGAGAATGAGCACTGGTGAATTGTAAAATGAAAAAGCAGTTAGGATGATTCGTTTTTAATTTTATTTATGAGTCAAAAATGGCATTTGGATTCAGAATATGAAAAAGCATATCTGCCAATTCATTTTATTTTTCAACTTTGACATTTCAAATTGAATTTTGTAACTATTTTGCTGGGATGCAATTTGAAAATTAAATCTTAAATGTTATTTTCTATTTAATTTTAATTAAGTTACAGAATGAGCAATGTTGAATTGTAAAATGAGTCATTTATGAGTCAAAAATAGCAGCTAGATTTTGAAAATGAAAAAGCATTTGTGCTAACCCATTTTAATTAGATTTATGTTACACATACGCTTCCATACCCCTTCACCTGCGAGCGCCACACCGCTACAGGTAACATACACCCCCGCTCGCTCCGAGTGGAGAGAGACGAGCGACCGAAGACCTTCATTTCTCTGCAGCTCTTCGTGCACTTCAAATTCACGGTCGCACTCTGGGTCGAGACTGTAAGGCTCCACAACATGCGCATCCATCTTTACAACAGCGATAACAACGTTTCGTGGGCGTGCCTGTTGCCCACGCTGCTTCGGCGGTGGTTCTAGGGCTACGTCATGAAATGGGCGCCACTCTAACGAAGGAGACTGGATTTTGGCGATACCGGTTGAAACAAAGTTTCAGAAAATAACTAATATTTCAAACAAAAGTAGAACTCCACAATGCCAAGGGGGATATTTTATCATCAGTTAGCCTATTGCTGACTTTGAAATTTGTAGAGTAGGATGATATTGATCCTTTAAGGCTATTTTAACACATTTAAACCAGATAGCATGTTGATTTTAGGGGTCCATCTTAGACAAAAATTTAAATATTTGTAATTATTAATAATGCTAAGTGTCAGGTGTGAAATGTTGTGGAAGAAAATGTTTCTGGCGGCAAGTAAAGATTAAATACAGTATCCATCCATTATCTATACCCGTCCATCCTCTGCAGGGTTGCGGGGGGCTGGTGCACATCTCCAATAATCATCGACGAGCATCACAGCAGGATAAACAACCACTTTCAAACCTAAGGGCAAGTTAGAGACACCAATTAACCTAACAGTCATGGTTTTGGACTGTGGGAGGAAGCCGGAGTACCCGGAGGGAACCCATGCATGCAAAGTCCATGCAGAAAGACCCCAGGCCGGGTTTCTAACCTGCAAGACAACAGGGCTACCAACTGCTCCACTGTGCAGTCCGGCACAGATGAATAAAGTAACATTCTCCAAAATGGTCGAATCTAATCAGAAGTACATTTTAAAAGATAAAACCCCACATTGCAATGCATTGTTTAGACACCACACAGAAAACTGCAGCTGCTGCAACCGCTGTAATAACTTTATATTGGAGGGTGGGTATACGTGAGGGAGAGAACAGCAGCAGAATAATCCCAGGCAGTGTGACATCACATGGCTTGTCCAATCATATTCATCAAGCTAAAATAAACCCGAGAGCTATCCTGCCACAGAGCAGTCTTGTCCAAGAGCATTTGTTACAAGAGGGTTGAATGTTACCGAGCGGGGATTCAGGTTAGCCTCGTTTGTGGAACTGAATTTTGGGAAATCAAGCCGAGATTGTCAAAGTATGCCTGGCTTTTGAGATTAGCTCGCTTCATGGAACAGCCCTTTAAAGTTGAACTTTAACCCAAAGAGGAATAAATCAAGCTGTTTGTGCTTCATCTCTATTATGCTGGACTGTGTTACAGGAGCTCAGATGAATTAACGAGTCTTCAGGAAACTGCTGAGTTCTGAGGTTGAGACAATGAGCGAGAAGCTAAAGAAGCAGGAAGTAAATGATTGATTTTATTGTGGAGTCTTTCTGGACAAAATAAATGTTTGTTTTTATTGTGGGTGTGTGTGTGTGGTTTCTTTTCTCCAGTCCTATTAGTTTCAAAGTACTAACACAGAAATGCCCGTTTTCAGCCCTTATTTGGTAGACCTGATAATAAAAAAAGTGTCGTCCCACACATTCATTATCTTAGGCTTATCCAGGTTCGGATTGGGGAGTAAATCCTCTTTTCCTATTTAGTTTGCTTGTGAACGTTTCTTTAATCTGTCTGTGGCAACACATGGGAGGAGAATTTCAGACTTCAATTTAACAACTTGACCACACCAGTTGGGATATTCTCTTACCCAACGAGGGAAGGGACAACAGAGGGACTTCAACATAAGGTTGTATATTTTATTATTTATATAAAACAAAGCTATTATACAAAAAACAAGCAGACTTTGGTATATTGTAACAGCAGCATGGACACGAAGCTCAGAAACAGCCGCCAAACTATGTCATAGAAGAAAAAGCCAAGAAAAATCAGGCCAACTAAATCAAGCAGATCAACACAAAACATGCATGAATTACATCAAAATCAAACACAGGGTGTAAATGACGGAACGCTCGGAAGGCTTAGTTATCAGCCATATTTATAGTGGTACAAAAACAGTTATTGATTATCATTATAACTATCAATAAAATGAATAGTGTCAAGGTGCCACCTGCTCAGCAGAAATAAATAACTTACTGTACAGTAGCTCAGATGTCAGTCTCAATTTTGGTGTCAATCTGGAAAGATTTAACAACTACAGAATGAATTAAAGATTGGAGGTTGGAGTTCACGCTCTGGCTTCAGCAAATCACAGTAAGTAACACCTAATTAGGACCAATCACCTCTTCAGAATACAAGTTTCTTTTTTATTTTTACAAGTTATCAAACTCTCTGATATCAATCAAATAACCAGAACAAACACTATTATCTACTTGGCTAGATTCACTGTCTACAAAATATCTGGTGTGAACGGAGATGGCTAAAGGTTCTAAAGAATAACAAACAAAAGAAGGCTCAAGATGGCTGATCCAGGTGGGCTACCTATTAAAATATAGACAAAACATATTTTGGAGTAGGAATGAGAAACCTAGTCCTGATTCCTGCCTTGTTTCTCCCAGCAATGGATGTTTTTTTTCCTCTCACAAGTTCTAATTTCTCCTTACCTTTCCCTGCATCATCGTCTCTGCTGCTGGCCTCTGGTCTTACGTCTCCTCCCTGACTCTGGTCTTTATTGTGGGATTAAAGATCAATAAAATTGTTGAAAGCAAAATGTTGAAATGGAATTAGGATGAGTAGCAGTGATTTTACTGAAAAAATTAACCTTAAAGTCCCATTTATGTCATTGATTTTTCCCCCACAGCCTCTTGTATTCTCTTTTGACCTGTGCAGACCCTCCCTGACCCCTGACCCCGCTTTGTTTATCTTGGCAATAAAGATTTCTTTCAAATATGTGGAAAACAGTAAAGTTCTGCACAGAAATGAAAGAGAATTGGGTTTATTCCTAGCATGAACTAACTAGCAAGTGATGTAACATAGGTAACATTAGTATTGTTAACCAGCTTAACATGATATATAGAAATGTATTAACTAGGCTTTATTTAGCTAATATGAATTCAATTCAGTGTATTTATTTAGCGCCGATTCACAACAGATGTCATCTCAAGGCACTTTACAAGAAAAGCCATTTTAATACAATCATACAAACATTGAAGGGATGACTGTGGCTCAGGAGAAAGGAGCTCGTCTGTCTCAGTTGTTTGTTGTGGAAGACACTTCTGCCTACTGGTGCCAGTGTTAGGCAGCTGCGGCTACAATATAGCTAGCCATCACCAGTGAATGACTGAATGTAGAGCTTTGGGGTCCTCAAGGATTTGGCATTCATAAACAATAAGGATTGCTAGCTACACTATTCAAAATACAGATCAGTTTTGATATAAATATTTTAAACACCTAAAACTAATCATATAACTGGTTTTGAAACCACCTTCTTAGTATGTCAAAATACTGAATTAGATCAATCACTGAGGTGACCGATCCATCAAATAAAATCTCCAAATATTTTTTGATTTCTAACTCAGCAAATGATTTCATGAAATGTTACTTCCTCCAAAGAATGTTCTTATTTTCACATCTGCTTTGCATTGTGAATCGGTTGTTTGAACACAAAACAAAAGTTGCTAATTATTCTTAAACTACTTAAAAACTAACTTAGCTTCACTCCCAAAACTCTTCAGTACAAGCCTTGGTCTTTAATCATACATATTCATACTGAACTGTGACATCATGATTAATTGGTTATTGTTTCTACTTCTTTGCATATTTGTCCATTTTTACTTTTGGTAGTTAGTATTAATATTTGTTCTTCTTTTACTTTGTAGTTTAGTTGTGTATTACGAGCATAGTGAGTTTGTTGATTAAAGCATGTTGACTGAAAGTTGAATTATTTTTGTTATAAACTCTTTTATTTTGGAAAGTTGTCATTATGCCACATACATGTGTAGTAACTTGTTGTTCAAAAAAAGCCAAGGACTTATTCCTTCATTATTGTTCAATTATCTCGGCCTTATCAGGCAGGTAATCATAGCAGTAACTGAGACTGAACTATTTGGCTACTATTATTTTCCTGGATCTTAGGATGGTGCCCCAAACTTGGAAAATTTGACATAAAATTATTAAATTTAATTATTGCCCTAACCAATTATTCATGATTATTCATAGCCGAAACATTGTGTCACAACAGTATCGTCCACTAAAGACTTGGCTTGTAACTGAGGCCACACAGTCCTATCAAAACACACCCACTGCTTTAAAGGCTCTTTTTTCTACAACTAAAATGTCCTGCTGCTTGTTTTTGTGGAAAAGCAAAGGATTTACTCACTGAAACAATTCAAAATATTTAGTAGTAGAAAAACGAAGTATCAAGTTTTGGGCCATTGTTTTAAACAGTATTTTTATTGTGTCATTTTACAATTCACAGCACAACAGCTGCGCACCCAGACTGGAGAGGGAGAAAACACTGTCTCACCACATGTCCATTAGCCTCAGAGAGGGTGTTTGCCCAGGGCACCAAACAGGCTAGGACCGCCCCTGTCAGCCAGGCTGATAAGTAAAAATGCAATCTTGTTGTTACTAATGAGAAAAGAGCAAACTTCACTTCATAGTTCTGTCCATCTGCTGGACTTTAACTTCTCTCTTTGACCAAATAGTGTATTTAATTTGGTTTGATCAGTTTAGCAACTTTTTCCAATTTAACAGTTTTTTTTCTTTTTTTCTTTACTAAATGTTAAACCTTCTGCAGATTTTATATAGTTATGGTTTCATAATTTTGCTTGTGCTACTTGACTCGATTACTGGTGAACGTGAATAACAGAGAAGCAGACTAAAGTTGGACTGAGAAGATAAAGAAACCAAAAGAAAATAAGCCTAAGTCATAAAATGCAAATATGCAAAAAGCAGAACAAGAATAAACTGAAAAAATAAACGCAAAAGAATGAACTAATATGGCAACACAAGCAGAGAAATGAGCAGGCAAGACAGATGGAAGATAAAAAACCCACAATAAAAACAATCAAAGCTCAAACACCCATGGATGTGAAACTTTCCTCTAAATTCATAGATTTATTTAACATTTATTACGTAGATATTTATCGCCTTCCTCCTTTAAAGGTCTCTGCATCATGTAAAACTGATCTATGCAAGGCTGATTTGTAGCAAACATGGTCTATTTTGTGTCAATTCTTTTATGTGCATCATTTAAAATCATGAAAAAAGCTGATCCTAGACCAGATACTTTTTGAACCCATACATAACCTCAGGTTCCAAAACCCAGATAGCTAATCCCAAACTAGCTGCTTTCCTTGGTTGTTTATAGAGATTCCTGCAGAGAGAGAAATCTCACACACAGTGTAAGCACAATGCAATATTTCTCCTTCAGTTACAGGAACGACAGCACATACATAGTGGCGTAAACATTTACACCACTCTTTCGTAAATGGGAGATCGTCTTACAGTCTAGTAGCAAATCACAAACAGTTGAGTCTCATAAAATTCAACCCAAAGTCACATAGCAGGTTACATTATATTGACTTTCTAACAAAGACATTAGGCTAACCTGTGGAATCAGACAGTGAGTTTCTGCACCGTTACTATTTGACTTTGGTGTGAAAGCAGGATGAGCCAGATGAATGAAACAAAACCTTCTCTAATACTCTATTATCTATCTTGTCAGTTTGCCCCGCCCACTTATTTACTTTTAATCCAGTTGGATCATTCTGGCAGCGCTCAGTCGTTGGAAGTGAAAGAGAAGATCTACTTGTTTAGACTTATTATAAGCAACATGATTTTTGATCCATGTCATGGGTGAGATTTTCTTCTTTGTGTTTTTGACGATCCAAACGTTTATTTGTCCTCGCACAAGAGGAGGTAAGTCTAATATCTCCTACATTCTCAATTAGATCTTGTCCTTTCCTCAACAATGATGCTACTTTGTAGTTTTTAAACAGAGGAAAAACCAGCACAGAACATGAGCTTCTTATTATACTTAATAATAATTTCTTTACCTAATAATAACAGTTTCTGTAAACTATACAAAAACGGTTATTTAGAAACACAACCAGCAAGTTTGTTCACCCAAACAAACAATTTCATTTTGGTTGCACTTTGCTCTTAATGTACAGACATTTTGTTGAGTAACACACAGCTTATAAATAAAAACAATAATAGTATTATTAACACTAAAATAATTCCACTAATTAAAGAGTGAAGGCAGCAATTTTAAAACAAGTCAGTTTAAATCAGAAATGTTCTGGGTTTCTCTTTTATTGTTTTAGTCATTCTTTAACAACGATCTGTTCATCAGTGTTTTTATTTTAGTTCCCTGGAAATTATTATGAAATGGTAAAGGTCAATACATATGTCACAAGAACAGAGAAATTAGATTTTTTTTTTGTTCTGCATCAGAAAAAAGCTGCAGGAACAGAATATATTCTGCACTTGCAGTCTGTTGAAAAAGAACAAACTTCTCTATTCTTGTGGGAAATTATGTGACCTTTACTGTCTTAAAGTGAAATAAAATCTTATATTTCCCTTATATTATATTATATTTCCCCTTGAGTGAAAAATAAACACCAAACAGCAAAACCTGAAACAGCTCATGTAGCCATGATAGCTTGTTTTCAGTTTCTTGCACATTTCCTTTGTTTTGAATACAAACACAACAACAAACTACATTTAAGGTCAGAGTTATTAACCTACCTCATTAAATTACACAAAACTGTTAATATTTCTATGGATATGAGCATAATAAAATCTGTTCATATCATCTGATGAGCTGAACTGTAACAAAAGAAAACAGAAAAATTGACAAGGCCAAAACTATCAGCCCTCTTTTGCTTTCTTTACCCCGTTTCGTCTGAACCAGGACTAACACCATAAAATTAACCTATTTTATTATCCTTGAACTAAAGTAATGTGTTTTATCTCATTTTGTAGATTCTACAGTGACGTGTGTTTTCAGTCAGAGCTGCATCTTACCCTGTAATGTTGATGCCAGTTCTGATACAGTCATCCGCTGGAATCACGTGACATCAGGAGACATTAATGTCCACTCCTACTATAATGGTCAGGACCAGCTGGGACACCAGGACCAGCCGGGACGCCGGGACCAGCTGGGTCGCCAGGACCAACTGGGACGCCAGGACCAGCGGTTCAAAGGTCGGACATCTCTGTTTAAGGATCAGATCTCCAGAGGGAACGCCTCCCTGAAGCTGACAGGAGTGAAGGTTCAGGATGAAGGGGGATACAGGTGCCTCAGCAGCACAGAGAGAGGAATCCATATCTCATTCATTCAACTAAATGTTAAAGGTAGACAAACTTGTGTTGAGATCATTTTTAGTTATTATTTATGTTGCTCTTATCTTTAATATTCTTGACGTATTTATTTGTTTGGGTTGCAGCTCCAATAAAAGAAGTCAGCATAAAGCAGGTAGAAAACAGGATCATCTGCAGCTCAGAGGGGATCTACCCTCAACCTGAACTTATGTGGTCCGTCATCCCTCCATCCAAGCTGCAGCTCCACGGTCCAACCACAGTCCAGCAGACTGAAGAGCAGCTTTACAGCATCACCAGCTCTCTGATGGTTTCAGACAGTCTTTATGAGCGGATGTACAAATGCACGGTCAGCAGTGGCACAACTGTGAGGACTGCCTCTTTCCGTAGAAAAAGTGAGTAACTTTATTTAGCGCTTGTATTTTTTTAATTAAACTCTATATGTTAGCTTCACTCAGCTGCATCTCTCTTTTTTAGCTGCATCTTAGAATTTGAGTCAAGGCATTGTATGGCGTATTTTAAAGGGAGCAATAGAATATCAAATATTTATTTTTTTACTTATAGATAAAATTGTTGTTACTACTGTACCCTTCTTTTTAGTAAAGAGCAAATGAATACTACTGCTTGATGTCTGCATGATACTATAAGCAATAACAGACCACCCACAGGCAAACAAGTTTACTTCTCGCTTTTTCCTACCCAGAGAAAATAGTGATGAACACCCCAAGAGTATTTGCAATAATAATTGGAACATTGACTCCATTCATACTGATCTGCATGATCATAGCAGGTAAAATACGATTTTTACTTTACTTTTAAATTATTTTTGAACATGTTTTTGCATGATGATGCTGTCGTCTGGCTCAAGCTATTTGTCAGGCCTCATTGTTTGTGTAGGAAACATAAAGGACAGGTGCAACAGAGCTGTGCTTGATCAGTAAGCAAATAAATAAATAAATTCATTCTGTAGATATGTATAAATATGAGTTAATGTATAAATAAAAACAAAATCATGCCAGGGTAAAACGTTTTTTATTTATTTAAATGGATCTATCTTTTTTCCCCGCTGAAGGTCATAAACCCTCAAGAAATGTCAATCAGTTGTATACTGTTATGGGCTAATTTTTTGTTGTTGTGCTTTTGTAATTTGCCTTTATCAAGTAATACAGTACCATAGGCTTTCTAAAACAAACAAAGCTTTTCCGTCATTAACCATTTAACAATTCTAGTTGTGGAAAAGTTCCACTGTCAGATCTGATTTGTTTTTTTCTACACTTTTGTGTAAGATTCAACTAAACTTTTGTTTAGTTGAATCTTGCTGTTTGGACAATAGTATTTTTCGTGAGTAATCGTGGCAGCAAGGTATTGTTTTTACAACTGGGAGCAGCTGATGAGCATCTTAAAAGCTCAAATAATACCTGAACTATGACCCCAAATCCCAGAGGAGTTGAAAAGGAGGCTTCATGGATGCAGACCAGGACCAAAGAAAAGAGAGAGAAGGAGGAAGTTCAAATCATCTGTTCAAACATTATGGGCAAGGATCATATCCCCTACTCCAACATCTCTCTAAACGTACGTCCAGAGAGAGATTTAAAGGAGCGGCAAAAGCAAATGAGGTGGATTAGCAGTGCTTACCAACAACTGATGGTGTCATGTTTGGTATGTAATGAAGACCCAAATGCTGAAAACTGTGTAGGATGAGGCGTATTTATTAACTGATAAAAAAAGAAATTACAGAGTCGGGTTGGCGTACATGAGGTTCAGTGCATGGGTGAAAGAAAAGGAATATAGAGGGAGGATCAGAGAACAAAGGAAACCAGAGAGCTTAGGGTGCATTCAGACCAGAAAAGTCCCTTGGTCCGCTTGTTTGGTCCGGACCAAAAGCGGACTTATTTTTTCCAATTGGTGCGGTTCGCATTCCCACTGTACTGTTTTGCAAGTGAACTATATTTTGTAAACACATCCACATGTGTGATGATCGGTGCAGCCATTGGACAGCAATGACTAGGCATACAACGCACAGACCCGGAAATGGAGGAAAACATGAAAGTCCTACGTGCTGCATTCCTGCTCTGCATATTTCTGCTGTTATTGGAGCTGCAAAATCATTTGAGTGTCAAGAGCAGCTCATTCAACGCAGGTTTCTCGACGCTCTGTTTCAAACATTGGAACAGCGAATGCGTGCAGCAACCTGAAGGAGACAATGTGCTTTGCGTGCCCTGACCCACAACATGCTGGCAGCACCGTGGCTAAACAGAAGAGAAATGATCAAGTATGAACTTACCTTGCTACGGTGCCTTGTTAAGTCCAAAAAGGCACATGTAACCTGGAGTTGGTTCGGCTCAACACTGCTTTGTATTCACATCTGAAGCAAACTGCACCAGAGTCCGTCTGGAACCAGACCGAGACCACCTAAAAAAGTGGGTCTCAGTCCGGTTCTGTGATCCGCACCAGGATTCGTTTGTGTGTATTCACACCTGCATAAAAGGTCCGGACCAGCATTCGAAACAAACCCTGGTGGACCAAACAGTGCAGGTCTGAAAACAACCTTGGATACACTGAGGAGGACTGAGAAGTGACACTGAAAGCCTGAGAACCAATTAGTGACAAACTGATGCGGGTTGGAAGGAGAGAGAGCAGGTGAAGGTGATTAGCAGCTGGGCAGGGAAGCAGAATGGCAGGGGGAAAGAAAGAAACACCCGTATAAACTTCGGATAACAATCATTCCTAATGAGAAAGGTTAAGCTAAGCTAACAGAAGAAAATAAGATAAAGAAATAACTAATGAAATATCAAAACAATCAAATAACAGTAGAAGTATCTACATGACCTAACATAGATAAGAAAGACTAATGGAGGAGCAACTGAGATAAGACCTAAATATATAAATAAGGAATAAATGACCCCAAAACAAGAGAAACTCAAAGATATAAACACCTGAGGGTAAAACAGGAAAGGAGGAGAAAACATAGTGGAAGGAAAAAACAAAAACACCAAGTAGAAAGAAACTCAAATCACAAACAACTAGGATACTAACAGAGGGTGTCATCCAGGACATGTCACTGTGGAATATCATCTCTGCTGCCTGGATACTGAGCTGTTAGCGTGTCATGATAGTCATGGGACTCTCATCCAGCAACAGTCTTCAGTCAGAGGCCTCTTAACATTTTTTGCATTTTCTGCTACCGGAGATCCTCCCTCCCCACAACATCACCATCCACGACAACTCTTTGAAGATACTTGGATGATATGAGGTATGACTACATTAAATTTCACGTTGGGATGAATAAAGTAAGTATTGCTGAATGGATATGATTCATTAATAAAAATCAGTTTAGAGAAGCATATTTACCAAAATGATAAAACAAAAGTACAATACCATGTTTCTAAAATGATCCAAAATTTCTCACCATTTTTTTTGTTTTGTTTTGTTTTGTTTGTGTGTCGGACATCATAGGGATAATTTCCCAAAACATGTAAAGTTATATCTAAAAATGTGAAACACAGAAGAATCTAAATCAAGCAAGTAAATAAATTGAGGGCCCACATAAAACAAGATCAGTATATACTGTAAGTGCTTTGGGTTGCTCTGAAGAAAGCTTACCTGAATCTAAAGTGTTGTTCAGATTTAAACTATTTCTGCTTGTTTTTACGACAGGAGCTCAGCTGAAGTAGAGAATCTTCAGGACACTTCACTTTAGCTGGATTGTACGAGATCAGAAACAACAGGATGTTGTGAATGCAATGCAGGCATTCAAGCAAGAAGAACCTGGGGGGAGACATCGAGATCATTAAAGGACTTTCAAAGAAAAACTAACACACTTCAATTGTCTGAAAGCTCAGAAAAGAATTGACATTTCATTGTGATTACTTTGAGTATTTTTGTTTGATAAGTTTTTAATTTGAAAAACTTGAACACAAAATAATTAAGTTGGGAAAAGATTAATTTCAATTTAAACTTCAATTTGTAATAAATATTTTGTAAAGTGTTTAGTGTTTTAAAGTTCCATTATCCATTATCTATAACCGATGGGTAAGGTGGTTTCCTCTGCAGGGTTGCGGGGGGCTGATGTCTATCTCCAGCATTCATAAGGTGAGAGGCGGGGGTACGCCCTGGACAGGACGCCAGTCCATCGCATGGCAACACAGAGACGCACAACCATGCATGCACACACCTAAGGGCAATTTATAACAGTCTTGTTGTTGGACTGTGGGAGGAAGCCGGAGTACCCGGAGGGAACCCACGCATGCACAGGGAGAACATGCAAACTCCATCCAGAAAGACCCCAAGGCTGGGATTTGAACCCAGGACCTTCTTGCTGCAAGGCAACAGTGCTATAAACTGTGCAGCCCAATGAAGTTATTTTAAAATATTTCTTCAGTTGTTCTATGTTTAATATGATATTTGCAGCCATTGAAGCAAATGTTTAGGAAGTATATTTGTGTGAGAAGGATCTCCAAGAAGGTTTTTTTTTTTAATGTCAGAGCAACTGACGAAATAAACTGATAACTGATAGAGAATCAGTATAGATTATACAAACTAAAGTCAGCAGGTTCTCTGTGACAGTCTTAACCTCTAGTGAGATAAGACCAGATTCTCTTTTTCTACATGATTGCTCAGGTTATTTGTAGCTTATCTGTACCAAAGGTGCGGCTGACACAGGAGAAGATCTGGGCAGATAGGAAGTTCACACAAAAACCAGTTAGAGCTGTTTTTTTCTTTTCTGCATCGGCGGCATCTTTTTACAAACATTAAACATTATCACACCAATTCTTTAATCCCTGCACAGCCTCCCTGTTTGTCAAAGGATACTCTATAACATCTTGTTGATGGTCTATAAAACACTGAATGGTCTGCCCTGTGCGTATAATGATTTATATAGGGCACCAAGTGCCCAGGGAGGCACCAAGAAATCTGGCTCATGAAAAATCATCATGATTATGGTAATCATAATAACAACATAACAAACATAAAAGTATGTAAAGCATGTTAATAGATTCAATACAAAGCTACAATTTTTGCTTGAGTAATGATCCATATTCAGTTTTCTGGCAGAGACCAAATTCATATTCAAAATGTTCTGAAATTTTAAAGGTTTCTAAATAATATGCAGTCCAAAAAGGTTCCCAGGCCCACAGCATCCCATATCCTCCACTGTACTTAACAGAAGGCATGTTCATACTTTGTTTTATACCACACTAACCTGGAGAGTTTGTTGTTGAAAAGCTCAGTCTTAGTCTTATCAGACGAAAGAACACAGTTCCAGGTAAAAGTCTAAAGACACTCCAACAATCTCCACATGTTTACTTTTGTGACGGTAGAACTTTTTTTCTCTCTAGCATATCTAATGGTTGCTATGGAACGTCGACTAGTAGCTCGAAAATATGTCTCTGTTTGATATGTTATTATACCTCAGAGACACAGGAAGTTATGGATAATTCATTAGACATTTTTAGAAACTTTGATCCATTTAGTGAAACTGGAGTTTAAGTTAAATTGCATAAAAAAGTCTCTCTGCTTGTCTGTGTGTGTGTGTCTGTCAGCGAGTGTCTTTGCTTGTAAGCTGTGCATGGTCATGCGTGTGCATAATAAACTTCAAGATCCTGAAGGACATCAACTGCCTGAAGAGTGCTTTGTGACTATTAATATTCACTAGCCAGATAGTTGATAGTTTAGAATTTAGAGACTGCAACTGAAGATAAAGGTCATCACTCATCCACGACACATGGTATATTCACTAGTCATCGTTTAGCTAATATTATCTGCTTCCAACAGCATAACTCAACTTGTTTGAAAAAAAAACATCAAAAGTTTTTTGCCCTTTGCCGGCTCGGTTGCTGAACATGCTGCTCTGCTCAGCAGCAACACCAGTCCCTAATTCACTGCTGCCTGCGTTGTTACCATGTGTACGGTTAAGGTGCATTTAAAGACGGCTCGAAAAATACGTTACCGCATATTAACCGATTAAATGTGTGTAACAGGTGAAAAAAAAGTGCGGAGGACATGTCTCACGCGTACCTTGTGTCAACAATGTTCGGGGGGGCAGATGCCCGAATGAGGTGCAGCATGGAAACTTTATTTGGAAATCAAGCAGGACCCGACCTGACGGTTCGGTGGCCAGGTGGCCAAATATCCCGCTGCTCCCTATGGCCAGACCGTCACCGGGGTTAACTGTAGCAGAGTCCTGCACAATTTTACCAACCTGCACCCCTTAAGATGATTTTTGAAATTGACCCAGTACCCATGAATATCTCCCCTATCAAATCTGACCTGAATGGCCAAACTGCAACCCGACTCGAGATCCAAACACTGACACGATATCATGACTAAATGTAACTCTTTAAAAATGATTTACTTTCAGCAAAGCTTGCGTTAGACTTTTTTTGTTGTCCTTCGGTTGGGGTAAAAAAAAATTCCTTCATAATCTATTTTTACGTGTCAATTTTTTTAATGTTTATGACACATTCAATAGCACTGTATGTCATTTCAATTCATTTTAATATTCAATCCAAACAAGTTGACTAAACAATCCACATCATGCCATCACAAATTTCACCAGATTAATACATTTATTAAATATGAACATTTCACCTGCTGTGGCCTGAACTCAGAGTCACAACTTCCTTCAGGTCCACTGCTTGTGTGTAATGGAGGCTGAATCCGCGCTCTGCTGCCACACTGCTGACTGGAAAAAACAAGTTCCTCTTTTCTCTGAACAAGGCCTATCCGGATCAGCAGGAGTTAATCCGCAGTGTGCGTTTGTCCTGCATCAGTGGGTAAGATGCACAGGTCTATGTCCCGTGCAGCTATGCGGTCCAAAGCCTCCGTAACTCTCCATGGTGCTGATGAGCTCTTGGACACCAAGATGCATTGGGTAAGGTATCCAGTTCTGAGATAATGCTCAGATGCTCTCATGGGAAAGTTTTCTTTAAATGATTCAGTTACCTGAGGGGCTTGGGGAGTAAATTGTAATCTGTCAAAATGACGGACGGCCTTCAGATTTTGCAAAGCTGACATATATTTGTTTATATTTGGTTTATTGCTGTGCAGAAACAATATATAGTCCACAGTCCCTGGCTTCAGCTGTGTTCTCCATCCTTGAATCGTATATCCAGACGCAGAAGTCTTTCGCTGACAGGGCTGGATGCATAGATAGGGAGAACATTCCGCTCTCAGCGCTGTTGGGAAATATTCTTGCATGCTCTTTCCACCAACACAGTAGCCTACATCAACAAGATCCTCTTTGGGAAGCTTAAACAAAACATAAAAAAAATGGCATATTTTCTCACCCACAAACCGCCCTCATTAAAGAAACTTCCGACCAGTGAAATTTGATTTATGTACGTTTCCATCCTTGAAACAACTTTTATGCGGGTCAGCTTTTCTGCCGTGTTGCATGACTCTGAACTGTAAGTTAAAGTTGAAGTTTCTCCGCACAGAACAGCAAGGGTTGGAAAGGGAACACATTTTATTTGTGGAGTGTCAAATAATCACGTTAATTGTGATTCATTAAATAAAGTCATATTTAACTCACCATGTTTTTTAATCGCATTAATCAAATCTTTTATTTTCATTGTTTCTGCATGTGAGTTTTGATGCTTTGAGCTTCTTGTGCTGGATTTGTTTGGGGGGTTAACCACACCCTGAAGTGGACATCAATTGGCTGTAAGCTCATCATTAGCTAACTGGCTTCCATTGAGGGCAAGATGAGTGAAGAGCAGTGAGTTGTTGTTATATGTAGTGAGTTTTTAGACCCCTCTAGCAATTCTTCTTCAAAAAAAGCAACTAGTGACAAATCTAGCGACTCTTTCTGGGGTTATTGGAGACTTTGGAGGGAAGCACGTATCCTTGTTACTCTCACTGAGCAGTGGTGGTGTCACGGACTGCTCTCCATCTCAGAGCGCTCACAGCTGGAAGCAAGCCGGTGCGCACCAGCTCTGTCCGCCCGTCCAGGTCCAGCTGGACGCACTCAGAGCAGATATTACCCCACTGAGTCCAGAATGCTCACGGATCTCTCATGCTGGAAGCTGAAGTTGCAGTCAGCCCTGGGACTAGTCTCAAAAACAGAGAAATGTAAATGGCTGGGACTACATCTGTTCAAGTCTGTTAAAAACCCTAAATGACTTCATAAAGCCACTTTTTTGTTATATATTTGTTCTGTCACATTAATGTAATGAATTTAAATGAAAATACCTCAAGATGAGAGCATTTCTCTGCAATTATTATGTGCGATTAAAAATGAGATTAATTAGATTAATTAATTACAGATCATAATTAATTAATCTAATTTTTTAAAAATCTTTTGACAGGACTAGTTTTATTGTTGCACATTCTTCTGGTGTGAGTATATTAATATAGCTAACATTATTCTTTGTGCTATGATGTGGATTTAATTGATTCTTCCAAGCCAACAGCCTAATGGTGGTTTTCTGTGCCATTTGATAAAACAAGACAAAACATGTAGCCTGTGGCTTTCCACTTTTATTGATTAAACTGCAGTGCATATTTTAATGAAATGTCAAATGGATGACTACTTTTAAATTAATAATTAATATTTATTGTCCCCAGCAATCTTCAAACCTCACTCAAGTTTATGGTAATTGTCCCCAGCAATTTTAAAAACAAACTGACGCCCTTGAGTAGAAAGACTCTCATCCATTCTGTGAAAAAGAAATGACAATTTCTGGTCAAACACAGCTGTGAATGCATTTGTTGTGCATGGACTGTTAGTTGGAGTTGAAACAAAACTGGTCACCGGTGAGTTTTAATAGACTATAGCTTAGTTGTCTTTATTACAAATTACAGGAATAATGCTCTTTATTGAGTTGAATGCTCTGGGAAAAGTCCAGCAAGATACCCAAATGCAAAATTCTTAAACCTCAAAATCATTTTTGCACCTGACCCCTGCCGGCCTCCGTAGTGGTTCCTTCAGTCATTGTCAGGTTCTTCTTCGTGTTCCTGGTTTATTGACAGACCTTCTTTGTGTTCCCTCTCACCCCATTTGCCTTCCTTCTTACTATCTTTGTTGAGGATGTCCTTCATTCTGCACTTGGGTTTACTGTTTAAAAATATCCTTTCTGATTACCTGCAACAAAATCCATCATCATAGACAGGTTAAAAAGAAGCCACAAGTATCACACACATACGTACGCAAAGTTCCCAATCTTAACCTCAGTTCAAGGTTTTAACAGTTTGAACAGAAAACCGTAGCAGTCTGCTGTTATTGCTTCTAATCTTGTGAGACTGTTTGTTTGACAGCAGCATGTCCAAAAGTGAATGTAGTGAATGTAAGGAGTCCTTACCTTCTCAGGTCCTCTCACTATCCTTTGCAGGGCGCTCTTGTCTCTTGTGTTGTTGCAGGTGTACAACAAGGAGATTGATAGTTCCTCTTGCAGGTTGAGGAGTCTGAATTGTGGGTATAGTTGGTTTTTCTTTTAAATATTGTTTAAAGTTTTTTTTTTTGGTTTTTTTTTTTTTACTAATTTAATTTAAATAGCTTATAATTCCGGACCTGAGACCTAATTTCATACCATCACATGTAACGTGAGAGGGTATGACAATAAAAGTTCCTTGAATCCTTGAATGTTGTATTTCATGTGGAAACAAAGCCAAGCAGAGCAAGTAATCCTTTCTCTCCTGGCGAGGATGTTTTGTAGAGATGGGCCAGTTTGGCACTAGGTACTTTAAAGCTTGACGTCTTTCGAGCTCCAAACCAAATTAATGGAAACTTTTTGAATGTCTCAGCTTCCCTGAAGCTGTAATCGAAGTTCCAAGACATCCATTAATCCTGCTTTCCAAGAAAATTTGGTTTTCAGCTCCACTTATGTAGGATTTGAACTTATTTGGTTTCATTGTAGGTGGAGCACAGTGGTTTATCCTCAGACCTTCATGTTTCTGCAAAATTAAATAAGTAAATTTAGTCTAAAGCTAAAAAAAAAAACCCGGACGAAACAAGTGTTATAAAAATATTGTGAAAAATACAAACATACAGATACAGAGTTCATAGTGAAGGTGGTTTACCCCTGATTGTTGATTGGTTCCATCTCTGGTACTTCTTCTATTACTGAGGTCTTCTCCTGACAACATTGTTTGGATTTCCAGACCTGATGAGAACAATGGAGACTGTCAGCTTCCTCAGAGTTGGTATAATCGACGAACGAGATGTACTTTATATATATATATATATATATATATATATATATATAACAACTTGAGCCTTGTTGAGCCATGTTTTTAATCGCTTACAGGCCCCCAAGCTATAACGGAAAATTTACAATTATTTTAATGACCTTCTATCTGCGATATATGTCAATTACAGCAGTTTAATCATTGTGGGTAGAAGTCTACATCCATGTGGACAACCCCCAAGAAGGAGGGGGGAAATCATTATGTGAAACACAGTAAAACACACGAATGGGGAAATACTTTTGAATTGATAATCCGTAAGCGTCTAAACAATTCAAAGGTCTCTAACTGCTGTCACCTCATCTGACCACCTCTCTGTGATCTTTGAAAATGTAATTCTTATTGACTCGCTTTGCCAAAGACATATTATAAGAAAATGCTTGACTAAGGAAAGTTCAGCTGAAGCCTTTAATCAAGTCTACTTTTCCACCTCAACTTTGTTCTATAAAGCAATAAATGAGCAGGTAGAAAACTTTCATTCTAAAATTTCAGACAACATTGATGTAATCCCGTTGAGGTGAATGTTATTTCTGGAAGGAAGACATTTCTGTGGAGAAATGCTCTGCTGTTAAGAAATGAAAAAAAGCCAGTACTGAAAAGCCAATCAGAGGTGGGAAAAGGCTGTACTCCAGGTTCACTGGGAAATCTACAAAGAGAGACTTCACAGGTATAACTTAAAACTGAAGAATTTTCTTAAATCCTCAACAAATACATGAATAATGCTCATGTCTTGTTTGCCATGGCTGACAGATTAACAAACCCTCTTGAATTTGCTGTGGCATTCTACCAGGACCTGCAAGGAATTTACTAAGTTTTCACTGAGAACATTTCGAAAATCAGAGGGTGAGTCTGTGCACTGGTATCAAGTCCAGTACCAATGTTATGTCCAATGTTCCCTCTAAGCTGCGCGCGTGCGCAAGACACAGAAAATCTGCTCTGCGCACAAAAAAAAATCTAACCGGAATTGAAAAAAACAACAAACAAATAATTAATGATGTGCTATTTGACAGATGAATCAATGAGCATATGCACCGATTTATAGTTCCAGTGGTGGCCCTGCACCGGTCCAATTAGAAAAACACACACTCGCCCGAACCTGTTATCCATGGTCATTGCCATATCAACGCGGCAGAGACCCGCACACTGACGCAACACCGATTAAAGATAGACATGGGTATGCAAATAAGACTAAGGTAAAAAAAATAATGAATCCACACACAAACTCAGATCCTCCTGTTGATATGGGAGCGGAGCGCTTTCGTCTATGCACAGGCGGCTGACAGCGCCACGTTCATGCGCTGTGAAATGTGCTTGATTCATTTACAAAGTCTGTTGCGTTTTTTGGTGGAATTTTCTTCAACGAAAAGGGGGATTATAAAATGTTCTGAAAACATCAGAAGTTTTCATTTTATTCCACTCAGAAACGTGATTGATCTCGCCGTTTGATTCTGCATTTGGGTTAAAAGACTTCGCTTCAAGACAATCACGTTTATGTCACTGAGTGACCAGCGGCTGGCTGCTCCAGCCAATGATGCGATTCACATCCGTATTTACGCAGCTAATCAATCGATATCTGTGCTACATTTCAAGCATCCAGCGCAGACTGTGAAAGAGGCTTTAGTTTAATGAATCGTATCAAAACAGCATCGAGAAATCGTAATGAAGTGAACCATCAGCTGATGCGCATAAAGTCAAAGCTGCAAGCAGATGAGGCCATTAACCTGGACAACCACTGGATACGTGAGAAGGACAGAAGAAAAAATTAAGGGCAAATTTAAGTCCTCAATCAGATTTGTCCTTATCTAGTGTCTTGTATTTACAATGTTCATTTATGAAAATTGATCATTAAATACCAGTTTATGAGAGAAATGCAGAATAATTGTGTGATTATAAACTGTATTTTGCAGACAAAGAGTTACAGGAGCCTCTCCCAGACAACAGCAGGACTCTCTTACCCAGTGGACAACAAGAGCTTCACTCAATGGGTCATCCTTAAGATACAAGTCAGACCTTTATAATAAAAATGTTAAGTGTGTTTTCAGAATTTGAGTCCATAGTTAGCTTGGCTTACTTGGCAGTTCATGTTTCTCCACAGTTATAATGACATATTTATACTTACAATAGTATTAACACACTACACAGGTCATGAATAAGATCTTTGTCATGTTCATTGTAAGTGGGATAATGTACTTAATTAAAAAGTATATTCACAGAAATTTAAATGCTGTCATTTGATTACATTTGATGTAAACTGGATGGATGCGATGGTGCTCACAGTGGTCAAAGGGAGCGCTCAGGGCGTTAGTGTGTTTGCTCAGACACATGAAAAATTAGACGGAACATTGGTTATGTCCAATAAAAAATTTATTTGGAGAAAATTAAATTATACATCAATTAACCTGCTGTCATGATATTTTACCTACTGTCTTCTTTAAAGATTTTACCTGTCATGGCGTCTGATCTGATTCAAATAATAAACTGTGGCAACCAATAGCATTTATCAGGGTGAGAAAAACAAGTTCACAGGATTTAGCTACAACACAATTTCCTTTTCCAAGGTCACCTTGTCCCATGCCAATCAGCTGGGAAGGTAGGTGAATGTGCTGTTAAGTAAGCGGCTTAGTTTACCCTGATGCCATATTAGCATAGGCCTGTATAGCAATACAGCCACCTATCTCACAATCTGAGGTCTAGTAAGGAGTACAAAAGCTATGATCAGATTTCCAGGATCCCGTTGGCAGAGGCACCGTGCTCACCTAGCAACAAGGAGGAGTTGGAGGGCAGGTGCAGCAAAGACATATTGGCTTTAAAACTGAAGAAAACAAGGTTGAATTATGGATTGTAGTAATGTGTTATTAGTCAGATGACACTTGACAAAAAAAACTGATGGCAAAAAACCCCAAAGAAGATGTATTTCTTACCTTTTTTAATCTTTCAGCGAAGCATGGCAACAGGCTCATTAACAACGTCACCAGAATGACTCCAACAACTATCCCAATCCCCCGAGCTGCAACGGAGCACACACAGAACTAATACCTGGCTTTCCTTCTCATCTCATAGTAAAAACAGATGTTGCCATCATAAACTTTGGATCTCATTTTATTTCTGGTTGTTTACAAATGACTTGATGAGTTTAAAACAATCACCTGTCTTGTCTTGTACTACCAGCCTGGCTGTCTTGCTGTTAGTGTGAGTGCTGACGGTGCAGCTGTAGATCAGATCAGTATCGTCTGGAACCATCAGAGAGCTCCTGATGTTGTAAAGCTGCTGCTCGGTCGGCTGGACTATGGTCGAACTCCTGAGGAAGACTTTGTATGGAGAGTCGGTGGACCAGGTGAGATCCGGCTCAGGGTAGATCCCCTCTGAGCTGCAGGTGATCCGGTTATCTGCATGTTGAAGGTGGACCGTTTTCACTGGAGCTGCAAAGTTGAAGATGTTTGGTTTACCTTAAGTATTAACATCATAACAAATGTCCAAACTAAGGCATTAGTAGATTAAAAAGTGTTACACCCAGAAATATCTCCAGTTAAAACCTATTTGAGACCAGTTGTTTACTTTCATTTCATGAATAAAAACATTTATCATTTTATTTATTTTCAGCAAGTGAACAAAAAAGATAACATACCTTAGTAAAGATATAACCATTTATACTATACTACTATATATATACATATATATATATATATACATACATTTATTTATTTATTTATATATATATATATTTCTATATATCTGTACACATGCACACACGTGTATACACATACTTATATAAATATATGCATATACATACATGTAGGTGTTCCCATTTACACTCATCCATACACATAAATACGTACACATGCTGCTGCAGATACAGTACATTCACATATATTTTATATTTACAGAAATACATTTATATTAATAATAGCTCAATAAGGAGTGGGAGGAAGAAGAAAAAACGTATTCATTCCCACTCCTAACACTATTCCTCAGGTTGCAGTCATTTTAAATAGTTACATCATGCAACCAACTGGTTTTAAGCAAATACAGTACCATCCTTATTCTTCTCCAAATATCAAATCCTCATGCTCCTGTTAACCATATTATAGATTCATTATACCAAGAACATAATAATATAATATAAAAGTATTTCACAATATACTACTAATAGTCAATGTCATAAATTAATTATGAACTAATTTAGTTATTCATAACCCTTCCTCTGTTCTTTACATTTAGCTTTGAACTGTTGGATATCATTGCTCGACTCGGCCTCTAGTCCGTTCCAAAGTCTGACCCCACACACGGATACACTCGTACTTTTTCTTGTGATTCTTACTGCTTGCATTTTAAAGTGTAACTAAAACCAAAAACAACTTTTTTTTTTTTTTGCTTCTAAACTGTATAAATGGGTCTTTACCAATGCAGTCTTTCAGTTTCTGGGGATTTTTTTACATTTTCGTGTAAACTTGTTTAATTCTACACTTTTTGGTCTAAACACGTCTTAGTGCTGCCCCCTTAGGGCTGAACGGTGGCTACTGCATTTGAATTTTGTGATTGGTGGAAAGCGGTACATCTCTATGTCACATGGTCTCACAGACACGCCCCGTGGGTTTGGGTATAAAACTATCAGACATACCGCCCCCCGTGGCGAGTTTGGAGTTGGATTGCGTTTTTCAGGTTACCATTATTATCACATTAGCACTTAGTTAGCCTAGCTAACATACTGTTTCTAACGTTAGCGTATGTTAGCATTACCACTCAGAGACTGGACTCCTCCTGTCTCCCTCTGCCTCAGCAGCAGCTGCAGCCTCGGCGGCTCTGACTCGGCCCCTAGCCTCCCTCCATCTCCGCTGTCACCGGAGATAGAGGGAGGCTAGGCGGCGAGCCAGAACCGCCGAGGCTGAGTGATAATGCTAACATACGCTAACGTTATGAATATATAAAAGTATGTATTTAGCTTTATTAATTACTCAAATGGTTTTAGATAATTTATTCTGGAGAGTGGTTATTTATTTTATTGAGTGGTTATTTCTATTACAGTGTGATTTATTTTTATGAATAATTGTACATTTTTTTATAATTACCAAACATGATTACCTTTGTTTTATTCAAATTAATATACGATTTATTGATATCTATCCATGCTATTAATTCAATTAGTTTACAATTTGCTGTAATTATAAGATTATTACAGTTATCACTACAATAGGTTATATTTGTATTATCAGCAAATAGTATAATATTCAATAACTTAATACATTAAATGTCATTTATATAAAGATTGAAAAGCTGAGGGCCTAATACTGAGCCAGGTATAAATTAAGGGTTTTAAAATACTGTCTATTAATTTTTTTCTATCAATATTATGTGTAGGTCCTTACAATTTTAATTTTAATTTTTTTTACATGTATTACTAATTGCTTTAATCTCAGCTTCACTTGTGTCAGAGATAGATGGTCATTAGGTTTCTTTCTATCATTGACTCATTCAATAAATTGATTCCTTTCTGAGGAATATTTGCTGCTAACTCACGTCCAAAGTTAAAAACGCTATTGAATGTATTAACTATGTTATTCATATTATAGTTTTCACCATTGTTATCAATAAAATATTCTGGATATGTATAATTATTTTGCGCCAACTTTAATTTTCATTTTAATACTCCCACAGACCCCTCTAACATTAGTGTTATTATAATTAATAAATTTTTCATACTACAACTTTTTACTTGTTCTTATCATACTTGTCAATTCACTCTTCTATATTTTATATGGCTTTTCAGCTTCCGGTCTTCTCAGTCTGAGAAAATGTTTGTATATAGGCTATTTTTCTTTTTACAAGCATTTTGTAACCCATGCTTTAGGCCCTGTCTACATGGAGACAAAAACAGGTGTAGCAGCAAACATATTGCATCAAATACGTTTATCATCCACAAAGAGCCGGCGTTTCAGGACATCGTAATGGATCATTTTTTAACCCGGTTCCCAAAGAGCTGAAATCTGAAAACGCCATCTTAAGCCTGGATTTTTCTTCTCCGTCAGCAAGTTTGCACTCATATGCATACATATTTACGGAGACATTTTCTGTTTATACTTCTCTGTCGGTGTGTCAGTGTTGTAAAGCAATACCGAACACTGGCGCCACCGGGCCCGCTGACCACCACCAGTAGATAAGGCAGGTGAAGTGTCTTGCCATAGGACACGGCGACCGTGATGAACAGAGCGGGGGTTCGAACCAGCAACTCTCCAGTTAGAGGACAAGCTCTACTTCCTGAGCTTGTCACCATTACTGCTTCAAAGAAACTGTGCTTGTATCCTGTTTTTTTGTGTCTGCAATTTTTTTATTTCAAACAGCATTCCTGGTGCTTTTTGTAGTTTGTTGTTGTTTGCACATTTCTTTTACTTATTGTTAATAGCCTTGTGAATACACATCCACATCATGTACATTTTTCTTTCCTTAAATTACCCTACTCAGTTACATATTTATGTTAATCTGAGTATGCTATTTCAGTTACTCCACAGCAATGGCGTCTCTGGCGTGATAAGTTAGGTGGGGCACAGCAACTCAACACCTATTAGCAGCAACTAATTCTTCTGTGATGAATACAATCTGACTTTGATCAATAATATTGATTGCTATTTTATGTGTTAATTTCATATTGATTCAATATTAAATGAACCACATAAAATAGCACACATCCACACACTACAAACACCTTTTTATGTAAATGTAATTGAAGAATGAAACATTTTCTATAGCCTACATTAAATTACAGATAAAGGGTCACTCACCAGTGTTGTCCTTCTTGAAAAAAATGCAGATCCTTCAATAACTGCATAATCTTTCAAATAACCCCCTTTAAATCTATAATAATCTCTTAAAGACCTCGAAAGATTTTAAAATCCACTGGCTGGTGACGTCCCAAGTGTTTAATCTCTAATTTTCTCTCAATAGGCAACATGCTGAGTTTAGACTTCATCAAAAAATCTACTTCATTCATTTTTATTAATTTATTTTTTGTCTTGGTAGCTACCAAGGATATTAGATGCTGCACACTTCTTTCCAACAGAATGTAAACGTGACGTGTGCTATTCCGATATTTTAATACGAGTTATGCTGCACAACCAATTTTCGCATTTGGCAAAATGGGACACATCACTTCCTGCTGTGGTAGGATAACGGGATCTCTTCTTCTTCTTCTAATACATTTCCGGCAAACTGCACACCAGATGGCGCGTTGCTGCCTTTCTCTATCGAGGAAGGTAGCAGGATCTCAGCTTGGGGCCGTGGCATTTGTGCCCCTCGGCTGTCTACTGAGCGCACGTTGGGCATGCACACTTTGATTGCAGATATTCATCATTTAAACAAAGGTTTAAACAATCACTGCTTCAAGAGGATTTAGCCTACTGAGCTTGTCAGTATTCTGACTCATAACAGAATCTTCTTGGTAACAGAATTGGTTTGTATATAATATAACTATGTAAAGAAAGACCCTATTCAACGGATTAATTTAAGCATGCTGTGCATAGAGATGCACAGCTACATCTGCTGGGGTGGGGTGGGGCCCCACTGGCCCTAAATGCAAAGACGCCACAGCGCCACAGTACTGATTCTCTTATGTTGTAAATGTACCCATATTGTAAAGTTTCTTATTATTATATTTTGTTTTTCCTTTGTGTGAATATGCATACTCCTACTTATCTTTGGTTTCCTGCTGTTAATCCTGAATTTGTTCACTGTGGGACAATGCATATTTCTATTCTTTTTTTATTCTACTCTATTCTATTCGGTCGCACGATAGCACTATTGGTTTTAAAGACCACATGAATGATTGGCTTACTGGATAAAGAAGGAAGAGAAATGATTGATCTAAGACTTTAGCACAAAAGTGTAAGCTCTTACATTTCTATGATAATATATTTAAGAAGTTTAAATAATGTTGTGTCTCTCCTACCATCCACTGTCACATCGATTACTGACAGCTTGGTTCCTCCTGTGGTGCTGGTGTTACACATGTATCTGCCCTGATCCTGGATCTTCACTCCAGTCAGCAGCAGAGAGGCATTTCCAGAGGAGATCTGGTCCCTAAACAGCGACGTCCGACCTCTGAAGTTCTGGTTCTGGTGTTGGACTTGGTCTTTACTGTCATAGTAAGAGTGAACCAGAGATTCTTCTGCCTCCAAATGATTCCAGAGGACGACCGGTTCATCGACGACCTGGAAGCTGCATGGCAGGATGCAGCTCTCGCTGAAAACACAGAACACCTCGGTATCTGGAACAGGTAGAGAAGATAAGTGAGTACTTTGAAACTTAATTTAAAAAAATCATGGTATTTAATTGTATTGTACCATATTTACAAACTGTCAATGAAAATGTCCTTTCATTTGCTTTTAAAGGCCTTGAGCTACTGCTTTGCCAGTATTATACAAAAAAAGTAGATGAAAATATCGATTTAGCTTCTATTTGTTCAAAAGCTCATCATAAACCCCATCCCAGGGAAAAGTCCAAGAAAGAGTTTTTTTTTCAGTAAAACAATCCTTTCAAAGGTAGAGGGTGAGAATAAGTGGTTGGATCAAATGGGGGTAAAAAGTTGTAATTGCTCATAATCCAGAAAATTACTCTGGATTGTGAGCAAATATTAGCTGCTCAGAAACAGAAGCTGGTTTTAGGAGGTACCAATTAATCTTTTCTATTGGTCTGCTGTATTTGCATCTTGGATTACCTAGTCATTTGCATTTCCAAATGAAATAGGAAATGTTGGACATTACAAGCAATAATGAGCAAGATAAATATAACACATTAGGAATTCATTTTACTTTATTTGAAAATGTGTCTTAATACATGTTATGGGAAAATATAATGCACAGCTGTCATTTGCGAGTGTTTCCTATCAAATGATTGAAATGACTGATAGAACTATGGGTGTGAAGTTGTTTAATCATGGACTGTTATGCACCTAGGATTTAGTGGAGCTCATCACAAATGGTCTCGCCTTTTGACATTGTAGTTTAAAAGGGGGAGTTGTGATTGATGTTAAAGAGGACAACTTGGATTCTGATAAGTTTTAGGTACAAGAGAGAAAGAGAAGGATTAATCCCAAGAATCAAGGACCTATGCCCTGGTGTAGTTGGGTGAGACAAGCTCATAGAGTTCAGAGCTCACATGTATCTCTACACGCAGTGATAAAAGGCTCATACAAAGTTTGCTTAATTGAATCTGCTTATTTAGTTCTTGTTTGCAAAAACAAAAAAGTACCTAGTTTTTAGTTTTACAGTAATATTAGCAGGAAAAACATAATTAAATATTTGCTTCTTAAAGGCGAGGGAAAGATTTCTGAAGTGATGCCGTTTCTTAAAAATCTTTCAAAAAAGACCATCTATAATAACTGAAGGCAGGACTGGAATCAGCACCTTATAATTTAAGGGTCCTCTCACCCAGTTTATGGATACTTAATTATTGCTTTCAGGATAACAGAAAAATGTTTTCTGATATGTTTTATAAAACATTTGGTAGAGAATGCCTCGTAATTTAGCAATTTCTTTTGTCTATTCATCAAATATAACCTTGGCCAGTTACCCCTCTCGATCCCATTACAATAGCACCATGATTTCCTTTTATGTAAAAGATACATGATGTTTTGTATTTGGAAGTAGTGAGGAGTTTCAGTCAAAAATCAGCCAAAGATTAATAAATCCCAGAAGACCAAATTGCATTATATTTTGATTTGTGTGCTTCCACCAGTGTTGGTATATTTTAAACATGTTTTTAGCGTAACAGTTCTGGAAAATTAAGAAGATATGTTGGGGAAAAAGTAATTAACATCCTAGATATTTATAAAAGAAAATAAATAGTTGTTCTTTACAGCTTCTTACCCGCTTTACCAAAAGCAGCTACCATCCTGTTCCTCCGATTTCTGACCGTGCAAATGTAGGTCAGGTCAGGACTATTGTCAGAAATAATGAGAGAGCTGCTGATGCTGTAGAGCTGTTTTTTAGTCTCCTGGACTGTGGTTTGGTTCCACAGAACCGTCTTGAAAGGAGGGATGGTGGACCAGCTGACTTCAGGTTGAGGGTAGATCCCCTCTGAGTTGCAGATTATTCTGTTTTCTATCCGACTGATGCTGACTTTAGAGACTGGAGCTGCAAACACACAAAATGCATTAATAAAAAACACAACACCAAGGATTAGCAACAATGCATTATTGTTACAATTATTTATCGAGGTAGTCCTACCTTCTATTTTCAGGTTAACAAATGATTCATCAAATCCTCTGATGGTGCTGGTGTAACATTTGTATCTTCCCTCATCATTAATCTTCGCCCCTTTCAGCAGCAGCGAGGCATTTCCTTTTGAGATCTGATCCTGAAACAGTGATGTCCGATACTTAAAGTTCTGGTCCTGGTGTCCCAGCTGATCTTTGTACTCATAGTAGGAGTGAACCACAGAGTCTCCAGCGGAGGTTTTGATCCAGTGGATGAGCGGATCAGAGTTAGGCTTGAGCTGACAGGGTAACATGCAGCTCTTACTGAAAACACAGATCACCTCCCTATCTGCAACACAAAACAGAAGCAGTTAAATTTCACATTAAAAGAATTAAATACAAATATTTTTGACTTCAGTTCACATATCATGTTTTGATTATTGATTATTTGATTATTCTATCACCATTTCCATCTATCAACATCTCACAGTCATCAATAAACAGCAAAGCTTAACCCTGAGGAGCTATGGGAACCTTAAATAAATCCAGATTTTCATGGTGCCTTTAGAGGACACATCACATTCAGGAAGCAGGAAGCAGATGGCAGAAAACTTCAGTCAGGAGGTTTATATGAATATAATTTTACTCCATACAATTAAGATTATGTGCTTCTGTGCTTTACTCCATACAATTAAGATTCTTTGCTAGAATTTTAATGAGCAACAAAAGAAATGTCATACTTTACAATCATCCTTTATTAAACTTCAAAAATCAAAGATGTTTCATATCCTGCACAGTATCAACATTAAGAGAACAGAGCAGACGTCTGTCTTAAAGTGGCTCTAAGGATGAGTTTGTTGTAACCGTTCTAAACCAGATACAGCAATGTTTCCCAGCTAAGACGCTGCTGTCTCTTTTATTTCTATGAACTGTGATGGATTGAGAAACAGTAGTTTCACATTCACTAATCTCTTATCTGAAAATCAATTAATCTGAAGCATTAGTTACCAAGAGATGCGGATAAGACGCAAACCAGGCTTGGTAATGCTGAAATGTCCCAAAGTGACCCTGAAATGACTCCAATCCTGCTTAGTAACGCACTTCTCATCTCTACTGTTAAGATATAATGACTAAGTTTATGTGGAAAAAGCTCACTTTATAGGACGCTGAAGACAAAGAAAAGAAAAAAGAAAAGAAAACAGCATCTCGTAGCTGTCTTTGTCAATAGGAAAAACATTGCCTCAAACAACAGTTCAGGTTTTGGATTGAAACTAAGAAAGTAAAAAAAAAATTGACAGCTTGGAGGAAAATAGGAAAAAACTAGAAAATGTCAAGAAATTTTAAAGGGGCGTGCCAATTGGTCCATATCAGTCGGACCCCAATCAGAGGTTCTAGTACCCCGGTTAGTTTACCAAGAGTCATGGATTGAGCTTCAAATCTTAAATAGCTAACTTTTCTAAGGGATTTAAAGCATGTTGGCTGAGTATCTCTATGCTATGATCTTCTATGGGAAATCTGAAGGCTTTTATTTTGTAGAGCTTGTTCTAGTCGTATTTTGAATGTCCAGCTTGGATGTCACTTAAAGCTGCTATAGACCTGAGCCTGAGGCTGGGGAAAGTACCACAGTTGTGGAAGACCTCCTGTGTGGTACCGGTACCAAAGACTTCCCCACCAAAAGATCTCAGCAGCTACAGGCCGGTAGCCCTGACATCACATCTGATGAAGACCCTTGAGAGGTTGCTTCTCAACCATCTTGGCCAGCTGGTGAGGTCTTCATTGGATCTGCAGCAGTTTGTCTACCAGCCTGGCATTGGGGTGAATGACGCCATCATCTGCCTCCTCCTCGGAGTTCTGACTCACCTGGAGAAACCTGGAAGCATTGTGAGGATCATGTTGTTTTAATTCCCCAATGCTTTCAACACCATCCAGCCAGGACTTCTGAGGGACAAGCTGGAGCTGTCAGGAGTGGACCACCACGTGTCCCAGTGGATACTGGAATACCTCACAGGACGCCCACAGTATGTGAGGACACAGGGGTGTGTCTCTGACAGGCTGGTCTGCAGTTCGGGGGCCCAACAGGGAACTGTGGTGGCACCGTTCCTCTTCACCCTCTACACTACAGACTTCTCCATCTACTCCCCACACTGCCACCATCAGAAGTTCTCTGATGACTCTGCCATTGTCGGCCTCATCACAGGTGAGGACGACTCAGAGTACAGACAGTCGACTCTGGACTTTGTGGAATGGTGCCAGCAGAACCACCTGCTGATCAACGTGGGGAAATCCAAGGAGTTGGTGGTGGACTTCCACAGGCACAGACCCACCCCACTGACATTGGTGAACATCCAGGGAGTGGACATTGAGATAGTGGACTCTCATAAGTACCTGGATGTTCACCTGAACAATAAACTGGACTGGAGCCACCCACAACACTGATGCTCTCTACAGGAAGGGTCAGAGCAGACTCTACCTGCTGAGGAGCCTGAGGTCTTTTGGAGTCCAGGGAGCGCTCCTAAAGACTGGCTGCTGTGGAGCAAAATATTCTTCTAAAGCTAAATATGAGGAGCTGAATAAAAATCTAATACAGAAATTACAGCTGACGAAAAACAGTGTATTTATTTAATCTATGTTTCTAAAACACAGCTATTCTGGTGTAAATCTCTACAATTTGAATGTCTAAACTGACACTGAGGAGCTGAAAGATAAATCATCTCTTCTGTAATCACATTATTTTACTGTAAGTGTCGCGAAACATTGGCAGTGATTGTGTTTCATGTTTTTTTGTTCAGTCATTTGACATCAAATCAGAACAAAACGCAATCAAAGCCTCTTCATGTTGACATCGGTGTAAGAGGGTAGAATAAATGTTTAACTCACCTGCTCCCGAATTAGACAGAAGAAAAGACATAAACAGCAACATTTTACAGTACGTGATCTCTGCCATGTTGTTGTTTGGGATCATCTCTTTACTGATCAGAAGTGAGTCTAAGGAGTGTAACAAGGACTGGAAAAACCTGACTTGTTCAAAACAGGTATTCTCAGGATGTCACAGGACCACATTCCATTGCAAATAGCACAGACTGGCAAAGCTTCCTCCGAAGAGTCCTCACACTTCTAGCTCTAAAGGGACATTTACAAATGCTGGAAGTTGCGTACTGTAGCAGCTGGATAGTTTGATGAAAGTGCATTTAAACCCTCCAGTGTGAGATCTACCATCCACAGCTCATCAGAGAGCCATCATATTTCCTCTTAAGGCAAGGCCAGTTTATTTCACCAGCACAATTCATACGCAAAATAATCCAAACTACTTTACAGGACATTAAACAACAGCAAGAAAGTGAAAAAAAAACCTTTAACATTTTGCTTTAAAGAGAACTTTCAGATTTTAAATGTTGTAAACGTATTACACAAACAAACATGTTAACATGCAGATTTACAAGGTAACATTAAATTACAATTTAATTTGAAGCGGAATTTTACATTTTAAATACAAATTTATTCGTCAGTTTTCTTGTCTTTAAAACCACATCGTAGTCATAGTGGAGACGGAGAGAGGCCCGACTTCCTGAGCAGTTTGGAGATGGTAGAGCTGCTGCAGTCATTTTAAAAATGAACTTAAAGTCCAGTAGATCCTACCACAAGTAATGAGTGAAAGTTTAAAAGACTAATTAAGTAAATAAATGATCCTCTGTTATTTTCCTTTGTACATCCCTGCATTCCAAAAGCTTCTCATCAGGACAAATCCCAATCTTTCCTGTACTTCTTAATTGCTTGACTGTCTATGGATGAAATTTCAATGCTTTATATACTGCCCCTAGTGGTAAAGAAAAAACTGAAATAAATTAAAATGACGACCAAACCAATCTACCATGGCAGGATATCAAGCATTTAACAAGAGATTAGTTTACCAGGTCCCTGCTACAACACTGAGGAGCACTTGTTAAATCCATAGCAGGGCGTTTACGTATAAGGAGAGTCTGAGCCCTGCTGCCCCTGCATCAGAATTATGTTGTGCTTCCAAAATAATCTAAGGCAACTTGGTTTAATTGGAGACCATTTTATATACTAAAGTTTCAGATTTGTAAAACAGGAGATCCTGGAGTTTATTTACCTAAAGCATTGCATAATTTTATGGTTGAAATGCAAAACAAATAAGTAATAGGGTCTTAAAAATTGCCATCATCAGGAAAGAGTTGTGTTGAGTTGAGTTTGTAGAAATTCAAAACTAGTAACAGGATTCCAGGTCTTAATGAGTATGTCATTTTCTCCATCGTTTTTATATATTTGACCAACTGGATCTATAAATTTTTTTTTAGGAGGGCCTGTTTTCATCTATCTAAAGGCCTGTACATACAAGGAAGAGCAACCTCAATACAAAACATGGATCTTTCTTTTCAGGGAATTTTATAGTTCATATGAACCCAAGTGCAGAACTTCTTAGAAATTGTCATCTGTCTCCAACCTTAGCATTTGTTAAGGTAGTAACCATGCCCAGTTCACATTTCTGACCAGTCACGCCAAGCAGTTGGAAACCACACTGTAATATTTTCCACAGAGATGAACTTAAGTCATGTGACCTAGAATCAGGTCAGATATGTGTCACAAATTTTAGACCGGACTTGATGAAGTAATGAAACACTTCAGACTTCATTCGAAATTTTACTTTTACTTGACCCCTTTGACTTGAAAAAACTCGATACCTTAAACCTATATCTTGTTATGCGCGGGTCAGGTGGCAGCAACTCCGAATAGCTCCAGTGCGTTTGTAATATTTTTGTAGTTTAATGACTTTTTAAATGTTTTTTTGTAGTTTACAAACTTTTCAAATATTTTGCTAAACTATTTTTTTTGTTGAAAGTCATATTTTTTTGTTATAATCTTAATTCTGCCGTGTTTCCTGCTCACTCTCCCTGCCTCAGCAGCTGAGAACTCATTGTCCTCACCTGTGCTGCTCCCTATTTAATCACCTGCTCTCCTTCTGCTCAGTGTGAGATTGTCTGCTGCTTCTGCCACAGCCTTGAGAACAAGATAATGACTTAAACCACTAGATCAGGGGTGCACAATTCCGATTCTCAAGGGCCGTTCTTTTGCATGTTTTAGTTCTTTCCCTGGTTCAGCACACCTGAATCAAATGATGCCTCATTAGCAGGCCTATGCAGAACTTTGACATGCTGAGGAGCTAGTTGGACCAATCAGCTGTGTTAGAGCAGAGACACATCTAAAACTGGGTGGAGACCGACCCTTGAGGACCGGAATTGGGCACTCCTGCACTAGATCCTCGACCATGACTGTTTTTGACTGCTGCCTTTGCCTGCCTCTTTCTGATTCTTGTGAGCTGCCTCTCCTGCTACTAAACCACACCAGTTAATCGACCCCGATTTACTGTTGCTGAGCCTCTGAACCACCTGTGTTTGACTCTGGACTGACTGTGGACCATGAGCTACTGGATTCTGGACTCTCTCTTCCCCAAACCCCTGGCTGTAAACCCTGTGACCCTCTAGGCCTAAGATTCACGTCTTGTATTCAGGAGATTCTGCAGGGCCTTTCTAATCTTAAGGCTTCTCGCGCTCAAGCTAGCACCCCTATCACTCCTCCTACCATGTCAACTTCAAGTGTTAACTGTGAAACTAAGATTCCCCCTCCAGAACGCTTTGACGGCTACCAACAACAGTGCAGACCATTCCTGACTCAGTGTTCTCTTTGAGCTCCAACCATCTGCCTTCCCTTCTGAATGTGCCAAAGTGGCCTACACAATCTCCCTATTGTCTGGTAAGGCAAAGCAGTGGAGAGGCAAAAGACACTTCTCTGCTTCCCCAACAGAAACTACAACCTGGGACTACTCCCCCCAGAGGGAGGCTATGTCCAGTGACGTAGCAAGCTTTTCAAAACTGTGGGGGATGCAAGTTGGATTGTAACTTTCAAAACGCGCTGGGCGATTTACGAGCTACCATGACAAGGTCTATCTCTTAAAATCTAATGTGAAATGTTTTTCACACATCACTCAAAAAATATATAGGCGTATGAACTAAAATGCACAATGTTAGCTAACTGAATATTCCTAGGCTACCGGGTACAAGTGTGTATTTTATCATTTTCTCTGACGTTTTTCTCAAACCGTTTTATTTTGTATTTCTGCCACTAGGTGCAGCAGTTTGATTTGCTGATTTGATTTTCATCCAAAATTGTCTTTTTCTTTTTTGCAGTAACAACGTATATTTAAAAATGCCTGAAGAAAGAAAAAGCTTTTTTTTTTTCTATTTTGCCTTTTTTATTTAAATGTCTTTTAACAAAGCAGGAAGTGAAGTGTGCACAAAGTACCAAAGAAAGCTGGTGCGGATTCGTGAGTGCAGTATTTCTATGGAATACACAGATTGGATGAAAAAGATGTTTGTGATTGGCTGGTGGTGTGGAGCCCATCGGGTGCCAAGTCTAAAAATTTGATGTCGTAAAATGTTGATCCCTTGGATTATTAATCCGTTTGCAAGGGTTTCTTAATTCGTTCCCTCAGGTTACAGAAATCTTAGTATGGTTTCGGCATGCTGGTCTCCAAGACTCGTAACTGGTTAAGTTGAAATGACCGGCGGATGTTTGCACTCTCCTAACCATCAAAAATTTTTATTTATGACATATCTATTGCTTTTACTTACAATATATATATATATATATATATATATATATATATATATATATATATATATATATATCCTGTTGATGTTGCTGAGAGTAGACCACAGTTGCTTTTCACAATGTCAAAGAAAAACTGAACAATACATCTATTAAACTTATTTAAAAATTTTGAGCAAAGCAAGATCCTTTTTATTTTGCAGATCTACATTCATAAAAACATTTAAAATACACCGCCTTGTCTGATGACATCGGTGTCTGCTAAGCTGGTGCAGCAACAGCAGGCTGCGGAAGGGTTGTTTGCGACAATTGTAATTCCGCTTTCAACCAGTAGAAGGGAGACGTGAGTAACTCCCTAGTGTTGCTTTAATATCACCAAGATTTTTCCTGACATTTAGATTTTGTCCGCCAGATGGTGCTGTAATACCATTAGTTTCATGATTTCTTCAGACGCAGCTGCAACCATAAACACTCTTTTTCACCGTCTTTTCTGTACTTGTAAAGTTGAAGATATGTATTTCTTGTGATTAAATTGTGCAACAGTGTAGATGTCCCTTTGTTGTTTTTTATGTTCTCTTACATTCTTTATTTAGGACATCAGGATTTGCAACTAGTCACACCCCATTCCTTACCTTGACAGAGCTACATTAAATCCCTTGCAAACAATGTGTGCATTTTCAGTAAACATGTTTCAGGCCTCAGAGGTTCCTTAGAGAACATTAGAGAACAACCATCATCATGAAGACCAAGGAACCTATAGCAGACAGGCCAGAGAGAACATTGTGGAGCAGTTTATAGCAGGGTTAGGTTTAAAAACGATATGCCAACAGTTGAACATCTTCCAGTGCTCTGTTCGATCCATTATCTGGACATGGAGAGAGGATGGAGCAACTGCAGACCTACCGAGACATGGACGTCCAGTTAGACTGGCTGGAGGGTATTAATCAGGGAAGCAGCCAAGAGGACCTAGATGACTCTGGAGGAGCTGCAGAGATCCACATCTCAGGTTGCCCTCTTGACTGAAACTAAACCTTTCTGCAATACACCATGTGAAGCAAAAGCAAACACTTCCCATCTCCCCGAACACACCATCCCCACAGTGATAACTGGTAGTGGCAGCATCATGATGTGGGCATGCTTTTCATAATCTAGAAAGCTGCTTAGAGTTGATAGAAGGATGGAAGGAGCTAAATCCAGGTCAATCCTGGTAGAAAACGTGTTAGTGGCTACAGAAGACTGGAGACTGGAGGAGGTTCAGCTTCCAGCAGGACCTCTAATAATCTTTTATTCATGCATCAACCATCCATACATCCCTCCATCCCTCCAGCACAGAAATGAGCTGTCAGACCAACATCTTGATCATAAGATGTCATAAGCCCTACAACAGCCACCTGACTAGTTAGGAATTTACTTTGACCAGCCCACAATCCAGATGTTTCCCTTTACAGCTACAAGTAGCTGCTTCAACATTCAGAATGTGATCATTCAAGATTCTGGTCATACCTTTGTGAAGACATTGGTATCTTTTGTCACTACAACACTCCCATTAATCACTTCTAAGTAAGTTTTGGTCAGTAAACAGCTGATCGTGAACAACAACATGGCTGAGATTACTTACTTTAAAATGTTGCTCTTTATTTCTTTTCTTCTGTCTGTTTCTGGAGCAGGTGAGTTAAACATTTATTCTACCTTCTTATTGTAATGTCAACATGAAGACAGGTCTTGTGTTTTTCTTCTGCTTTTCAATCTAAGCAAACACTAGGAAACAAAGTCACTGACATTGTTTCATAGCCCTCATTGAGAAAATACTAAAGTAAAATATATGTGATTAGAATAAGGTTTTATCTCTCAGCTCACATCAAACTAAAGATATTTAGATGTCCTACATTTAAATAGTGTGTTTCTCAAGTCAGAGGAATCCAAAGTGCTTTACACTACATTCAGTCACACACTGATGGTGGTAAGGCAAGGCAAGGCAATTTTATTTGTATAGCACACTTTCAACAGCAGGGTAATTCAAGGTGCTTTACATGATTTGGTGATTTAAAAGAAACACATAAAAGAAACACACATTACACATGATACACAATAAAGCAAGAGAAAAATAAAAAAAGCAAGAGAGCATGAAAACATTTCATACATATGACATCAAGCATTTACTCAAAGGCAATTCTAAACAAATGGGTTTTTAGTCTCGATTTAAAGCAGTTCAGAGTTTCAGCAGCTCTACACTCGTCAGGAAGTCTGTTCCAGATAAGGGGAGCATAGAAACTGAAAGCTGCTTCTCCATGTTTAGTTCTGAGTCTAGGGATGTTTAGTAGGCTAGAGTTGGAGGACCTGAGTGGTCTTGGTGGTTGGTACCATGACAACAGGTCTTCAACATATTTTGGTGCTAAGCCATGTAATGATTTATAAACTAGTAAAAGTATTTAGAAGTCTATTCTCTTAGCTACAGGGAGCCAGTGTAAGGACTTTAGAACTGGGGTGATGTGCTCTACTTTCCTGGTTCTAGTGAGGACGCGAGCGGCAGCGTTCTGGATCAGCTGACGCTGTCTGATTGACTTTTTAGGCAGACCTGTGAAGACGCTGTTGCAGTAATCAATCCGACTAAAGATAAACGCATGGATGAGTTTTTCTAGGTCGTGTTGCAAAATCAGTCCTTTAATCCTATAGATGTTCTTCAGGTGATAGAACGCTGACCTTGTTATTGCCTTTATGTGACCCTGGAGGTTCAGGTCTGAGTCCATTACTACACCTAGGTTTCGAACCTGATCAGTAATTTCTAGCTGTATTAATTGAAGCTGTGTGCTGATTCTTGATCTTTCCTCCTTGGGTCCAAAAATTATCACTTCAGTTTTGTTTCTATTCAGCTGGAGAAAGTTATGGCACATCCATCCATTTATTTGGTCAATGCATTGATTTAGGGTTTGAATGGGCTCAGAGTCACCTGGTGACATTGTAATGTAGAGCTGAGTGTCATCTGCGTAGTTATGGTAGCTAATGTTATTGGTTGCTATAATCTTGCCTAGTGGGAGCATGTAGATATTAAATAAGAGGGGCCCCAGGATGGAGCCCTGGGGCACCCCACATGTGATTTCTGTTCGTTCTGATGAAAAGTTTCCTATTGAAACATAGAAGTCCCTGTTCTTTAGGTAAGACTCAAACCAGCCAAGTACTGTACCAGAGAGTGCGACCCAGCTCTCCAGTCGTTCCAATAAAATATCATGATCAACAGTGTCAAATGCTGCACTGAGGTCCAACAGAACCAGCACTGTGGTTCTTCCACAGTCTGTATTTATGCGGATGTCATTAAATACTTTGACGAGGACAGTCTCGGTGCTGTGGTGAGCGCGGAAACCAGACAGAAAAGCATCAAAACGGTTTGTCATTGTTATGAAGCCATTTAACTGCTGAAACACAGCTTTTTCAATAATCTTACTGATGAATGGGAGATTAGAGATTGGCCTGTAGTTCTGCATTAACGTGTCCAGGTTTTTCTTCTTTAGCAGTGGTTTAATAACTGCTGTTTTTAAAGCCTGAGGGAAGACACCTGATAGCAGTGATGAGTTCACTATTTGAACAAGATCAGAACCAATAACAGGAAGAACCTTCTTTAGAAAAGCTGTGGGTAGGATATCAAGACAGCAGGAGGAGGAGCTTAATTGGATAATGATTTTTCAAGGCTGTTCTGGTTTAATTCGTGGAATTCAGACAGTATCTCTACATTGTTGTTGATTGGGGATGGCACTGGTTTTGGGTTCGATATTGAGGTACAGATTGACCGTCTAATTGTTAGAATCTTTTCAGTGAAAAAGCTGGCAAATTCATTGCAGGCCCTGGTAGAATTTAGTTCAGGGGCTACTGTCACTAAAGGATTAGTTAGTCTTTCCACTGTTGCAAATTGAGTCCGTGCATTATTAATGTTTCTGTTGATGATTTCAGAAAATAACGATTCCCTGGCATCTTTTATACTTAGCTGATATCTACTCAGTCTCTCTTTGTAGATCTCACAGTGAACCTGGAGTCTAGTTTTCCGCCATTTTCTCTCAGCTCGTCGACACTCTCTTTTTTCACTACGTACCAGTGGATTACTTGTCCACTGAGACTTTTTTCTACCTGAGACTACTTTCACTTTAGGTGGAGCAATGGAATCATTGATGTCCGAGATTTTCGCAAGGAAATTATCTACCAACTTATTTACTGAGTTTGAGTTGGGAGATGAGGGGGATGTGGTGGAAGGATAAATACGTTTAAAGGTTTCTACTGAACTGTCCCCTAGAAAACGCTTTTTTATAGTGGTCTTACTGTGGCTGGATAATTTAGCAGAGATGGTACTTTCAAAGAAAATACAGAAATGGTCAGATAATGTAATATTAATTACAGAGATGTCAGAAATATTTAAACCTTTGCTGATAATTAAGTCCAGAGTGTGTCCTTTATTGTGTGTTGGTTGTTTGACATGCTGGATCAGTCCGAAGTTGTGGAGAGTATCATCTAATGTTTTTGCTTGTCTATCTTGGGGGTTGTCGGTGTGGATGTTAAAGTCCCCCACGATGATTAGTTGGTCATAGTCGATACATATTACAGAAAGAAGGTCATTGAAATCATTAAAGAAGTTAGAGTTAGGTTTTGGTGGTTTATATAAACTTAGAAATAAAGCTTTGTTAGGCTCATTTATCTGGGTGGCTAGGTATTCAAAAGAATCAAACGTGCCCAGAGTTACCTTTTTAAAGTTCATTGAGTTGTGAAAGATGGTGGCTACACCTCCACCTCGTCTGTGTTTTCTGTTCTCGCTTAAGAAATTGTAATTTGGAGGACTAGATTCTATTAATGAAGTTGTTTCGTTATTTTCATCTAGCCAAGTTTCTGATAAAAAAAGGGGGTGTAAATTATGCTCAGTGATGAAGTCATTGATAAGAAAAGACTTCCCGGATAGAGATCTAATGTTTAATAAAGCTAACTTAAGTATTGTGATGATGGGCAGCTGAACCTTCTGACAGGTTATCAATTTGAGATTTTGTTTAATATGAGAGCGTGTGGTTAACGGTTTATGTTTCCTGCTGCTGATAATCACTGATATAGCCTCAGGGGTGCCGGGTGAATTCTGGGAGACGGTAGGGGTGGATTTATTGCCCGGTTCCCTCAAATATCAAATATCTGTAATAATCAGTGGGGGGAAGCTCCCAGGCTTATTGACACTAGTCCCAGGCGTTTGGTGTAGTCTAAGTTTAGGTGTTAATTGTGTCCCAAATTTGATTTGCTCGTTCAGTCTGTCTGTAAAGTTTCTAAATGGAGACTCATTTGATGTGGCTGAGTCACAGGAAGATGAAGCCTTAATCTCTGATGGTTGTTTATCTGTTCGGTCCTGTGGTGTCATCATGACTTGCTGTTTTTGTTCTCTGATATCCATGGGCGCCTCAAGGTCAGCTTTTGGGAGCAAGTGTTTTGCTTTCTGATTTTGATAAGAAAAAATGTTTGCTGCTAAGAGCCTTACTCCGGCCTTGTTCAAATAATGCATCCCTTCTTTGAACAGATGATTAGCACTTCCAAATACTTTGAAATTATTAATAAATGTGAACGACTTCTCAGCTGATTGTTTCTTCAACCATTTATGGAGCATGCGGAGTCTGCTAAATCTTTCATCATTCCCTTCAGGGGCTGGTCCGCTGATGAGGATGTTTACGTTAAGTCCATCAAGTCTCTGTAGGAGATCAGAAAAGTCTCTCTTCAGAATCTCTGATTGTCTCATCGCGATATCTGCTGATCCAGCGTGAATGACGAGCTTTTCCAAAGCAGGATGTTGGTCCAAGATTTTAGGGATTTTTTCTGATATTTCTCTCACTGTATTTTTGTAGCAGCTATAAACTTTTGTATTCTTGCTACAAAAAGCCTCAGTTCCATTAATTGATCCGTCTTGTATGATAACAATCTTTGCTGGGGGCGCTCTTACTTTGTTATGTGTCCGTTTGATGCGGCTGGGTTTCTCCTGGTGGCTTTGACTGGTCCTGGGGGCTGCGTCATCTTTAGGGGAACTCAAGGCTGCAAATCTGTTTTTCAGCGGGATTCCAGGTGGAGTAATATCTCTTGTTTTTGGCTGAAACCTCTTTTGTTCACTTTTAGCAGAAGCGGCAGTTCTGGGTTCAGAGGTTTCTCTCTGCCGGAGTTTCTTTTGTTTTTTCTTCCTCGGAGAACAGGCTGGGGTTGATTTCATGCGTTTTAAAGCTGGCCAGTTTTCATTATAGTGCGGAGTTCTGCCGCTCAGACGCCTGTAGGGAGTCTCTGTGACACGGTTAGACCGATGTAACACCGGGCTGATAGGCTGTTCCCTGTTTGTATTTAACGGTAAAGTTGTGTCATTTTGTCCATAATCAGCGTGAAGATCAAAATTAATTTCCAGACGACGTAGCTTCGTTTCAATGCCCTCAATTCTGTGGAGCAGTTTTTCAAAATCCTCAGCTGAGCAAAAAACCATGTTGATAAGTCCATAGAAAAGTAATCCAAGAAGAGATCTGGTCTAATACAGAAACTCCAGGGGCTGGGTAGATAAAGTAACTAAGAAAAAGTTAAGAAAAGAAAATAAGAAAAGCGAACAGAAAATAAAATAAAGTGAATGGATCTGGAGAGAGACAGAGAGCAGCTGCTCCTCCTTCAGCAGTCGCAGCAAGCTACATTGTAGCTACAGCTGCCCAATCAGCACCACCACCAGTAGGCAAGGTGGGTGAACTGTTTTACCCAACGACCGAGACGGACAGAGCAGGGATTCGAACCAGCAACCCTCCAGTTACAGTACAAGCTCTACCTCCTGAGCTTGTAATCATTACTGCTTCTAAGAAACAGTAAAGTGTTTGTATCCTGCTATTTTTTATTTCAAACTACATTCCTGCTGCTTTTGTATTTCATTGTTGTTTGCACATTTTTTTGTTGCTTCTTGTAAATAGTCTCGTGAACATACATCCACATCATTTTCATTTTTCAAATCTCCAACCCATCAGGTACAGGATGAATCTCCTACCTGCTTCAGTCCCCTGATGTTATGTCTTCATTGCAAGGTTAATCAAACACTCGTCACTGCAGTTAGAGGAGACTAGGTGAAAATATTCCCTAGATACCTTTACTAATATGTGATTAATCAAGTAATTCACATAACCTTGAAATATTGCTGTAACAGTACTTTTGAAGCAAATCTAATTAAACTGACTGAAACTACTAAAACTAAATACATTCAGGAGAAAGAAAGTACACCCTGTGTCAGCTAGAGTTTTCTAAATCTGGGGTTTTTTCAGTGCATTTATCTTCTTTATATAAACAAAATATTTTTGTTTTGGTTTCCTCGCTCTGTAACAAATACTGCAGGGGAACAGGATGTGAGATTTTCTACACTTGAAGTTAGATATAAAACATTTCATAACTCTGTAAACATGAACACATTTATACATTAAAACTCTTGAGGGAGTGTTTTCCTCTCATTTTCATCTTAAATAAAATGAAAATCATTTTTAATTTTGTTCTCAAAGTAATGAAGTAAAATCAAACTCAGTGAATTCAGGAAGATTATTTATTGGTTTAGTACAAAATCATGAATTGATTCAGTTTTTTAGTAGCAAAAAAAATCTGATGATTTTCTGAGCTCTGAAGTGAAACCTTCTCAATCACGATAAGAAACATTTTGTTTCTACTGTCAGAGAGAACAAAACAAAGCAGTAGAACCAGATTCAGCACATTCATCTGGGCGTGAATGCTCTGTCCTACGTAGTAACACTTCCTGGTTTAGGAAAGTAGGTTTATAAGTATGGTCTTTAAAATGAAATCTTTTCTGGTTGTTTAAACAATCTGAATTTAGTTCGATCCTTGTTGTAGTTCTTTAAAATGTTCAAAAGTTGACTATGTTAATATATTTAATTTTACTTCTCAGTATAGAAGATTGAGCTTTTTCTTTTTATTGTTGCTCTGTCTCTTCTTTCAGCCTCAGTCAAGATAAAATAAAAAGTCTCTATAAAATACCTGAAAACCTGGATAAAAGACAAAACATTGTTTTGCACATTTGTGCTTTAAAATAACAGCTCTTAGAAGCCATGAATAGAGTAGTGGCTCCACCTTTATCAGAGAGGAGTAGTGACTGGTTACATTTATTTGTGCAACTTCTTGGAAAAAAAACTTCTTGGAGTAGTTTTACTGCACCGTCCTTTTTTCATTTACTTGAATACAATTATTATGAAATATCACCTCTCTTACTTGATTTATTTAAAGTAAAATAACCTCTAAATAAAGTAAGATTTCTGGATCCTTGACCAATGTGAGTAACTGAACTGAATGAAGAACAAACATGTTTAAACCAGAAATGCACCGGCAGCAGACACACAGTTTATGTTAAAGTGAGACCTCCTGTTTCTGAACAAGCTTTGTTGCTCTAATGTTATTTTCTATCTGCTAAGCCTGGTGTGGTTTTGCAGAGTGAAAAAAACAAAACAGTAATTAGTAAATATTATATATACACACATACATATGTACATACCCTATTGAATTAGTTTAATCCTGTGAAAAAAACTGATTTGGAAATGTGTCTCTTCTGCTTGATTTAGACTTTAAAATACTAACATTTGCACATAACTTTATTTTCTTGTCTTCGAGATGATAGATTAATATTTAGATTTTTTTTTTATTAATATTTAGAATATTTCTTAATATTAATGTCTAAAAAAATATTAAATCAGTTGTACTAAAGCACTTTTTTTTATGAAATACTTATTTACCCTTGTTAGAGTAATTTCTTGGATGGCTACTATTTACTTGAGTAAGAATATGTTGAAGTAGTTCTACTCTTACTTAGCCTCTGTTAATGATAATCTTGGAATATGAGCATCAACAAACCTGGCTTCCTTCTGATCTAATTGTATTTTTAAAGATGAGATTATTGATGACTTAATTTTAGTAAATTATGATTGTGGAATATAAGGGTTCTTTTATTCCTCATGGAAGTTCTAGTATCCTATCGTATTTGTGAATTTTAAATCTGATGCATCTGTTTCCTTCTGTTGCAGATTCTGAGGTGATCTGTGTTTACAGAGAGAGCTGCATGTTACCCTGTCAGTTCCAGATTGGCTCTGAGCCGCTCATCCACTGGTACAAAGTATCAGCTGGAGACTCTCTGGTTCACTCTTACTATAACAACCAAGATCAGCTGGGACACCAGGACCAGAAATTTAAGAACCGGACATCGCTGTTTCAGGATCAGATCTCCAGAGGAAACGCCTCTCTGCTGATGAAGGTGAAACTTCAGGATGAGGGAATATACAAATGTTACACCAGCACCACCAACGGATTTAAAGAATCATTTGTTAACCTGAAAACAGAAGGTAGGACGACCTTGATAAATACATTTAATAATGATTCCAGCTGCTTTTCTTTGCTGCTGCAGTTTTTGATTCATTTTATTTTGTTTGCAGCTCCAGTCTCTAACGTCAGCATCTGTCAGGAAGAAAACAGGATCATCTGCAGCTCAGAGGGGATCTACCCTCAACCTGAACTCACCTGGTCCACCATCCCTCCATCCAACACTGCTCTGAATATCACAACCACAGTCCAGCAGAATGAAGAGCAGCTTTACAGCATCAGCAGCTCTCTGATGGTTTCAGACAATAATACTGATGTGAGCTACAGCTGCACCGTCAGCACTCAGAGGAACAGCATGACAGCAACTTTAAGTAAACCAGGTGAGAAGCTAAAGAGAACTGCTGCTGATGTTTGCTGAAATATTTAATATTACAATAGTATTATTTTTACCCAACAGCATCTTGGAGTTGGACTAGAGTAATTCAATATTTTTCCTGAACTCTTTTACTGAATTAAAATCTTTAGTGCTACTTTTTCTACTAATTTAAACTGGTTAGAAACTCAACTGTGGAAAATTAGTTGGATGGAAAACTTTTATGTCCCAACAATGCAGATCAGAAAATAACCCCAAGAAGAAATTAATGCAGGTTTATTTCAAGTACAGCAGCGATGGCCTTCCTTCACTATTATAGACCTGCTATTATCATCATAAAATATTATTATTTCCTCATCAGTGAAACAGTGTATTATCCCACTGCGCTGCTGGAGAATGTCTGTCAAGTTAGAACTGTTGGAATGTTTGGTTATTCATAAATGCCACTGAGTTATACATCAGGAAGAGAGACTAAACTTTTCTCCTCTTCCTCTGCAGGAACTACACTCCATGCAGGAGTTTCACCCTGGAAAGTGATAGTTGGTCTGATTGCAGCAGCAGCAGCAGTAATCATAGGAGTGGTACTATGTAAAAAAAAGAAGGTAAAACCTCATTATTTATTCTCTTTTGAATTTACTGCATACATTCTGCTTCTGTTGATGCTGTTCAATGAACTGAATGTTTCTCTTGTCCTAAAGAAAACGACCCATGCATTCATTTCCTATACAGGCCGATACATATATACATGTACAACTGATGTATTTGTTGAACCAAGCAACCAGGAGTTTAATTAAACTTCTATATTTATCTGATGCTTAGAAATAGGACTTTTTTTTCTAAATCACATTAATACTCATTTTAAATTAAACTGTCTATGATTATGGGTTTTGTTCCAGGCTTAAGAGGAGATCTGGATTGAGCACTTAGAGGAACTGTTAAAAAACCAGGAGCAAAAAGTAGAACCTGACATTGATTAAAAAAGGAGACTAAAGTCAGCTGAAGGAGGAAAAAAAGAGTGAAAACAAGAAAACACAATAAAAACTCTACAGGAGGCACGAAGGACAGAACTGGACATAAAACACAAGAATGAACCAAAAGACAAAGAATCAACTGAACTGGAGAGTTTAGGTGATTTAATCCTCAAAAACTTCATCTGATTTAAAGGAACAAAGAAGATGAACACTCATAAGGAAAAAAGTTTAACTCACGATTATTATTTTATCCTTGAATGTGTTTTCACATTTCACAAGCCCAGGACTAGATTTAGGTAGGAGCACAGGTGATAAATAATGGGGGGAAAACCGTGAGATAAAAAAAAAGAAAAAAAAAGAAGAAAAGAATGTGTTTTCTAGTGCTTTATTTTTTATTACTTGAATATCTTGTTTTGTAACTACAAAGTATTAAACTTGTTAATTAACATGATATTTAAATCTGCTTATAACTGATTTATCTTCATCGGGATCAGTGAGTTTTTTTTTTTTAAAGAAAGTAAAGCAAACAGGCAGAAGATTCAGTGGCTGTTTATGAACCAGCTATTATTTTCCATTAAATGTTTCTATACAAAAAAACGTAAAACAAATGTGAAAATACACAAATCTTCAAATGTTTCAGCCAGGTGAAAAGGTCATGTAAAGATCATGACAATTAGGTTATCGAGATTCTGTTTAGAAATGGGAATAACAATAAAAAAATGCTAGGAATAAGAAGAAAGGGCAGGTAATATTTCATTAATATCTTTCAGACAAGCAAAAGTCCTAAAATTAAGTTTTTTCTGCTTAAATGCTTAAAGTGACGGACATTTTGTCTGTTTAAAGCTGTTTTTGCTCTATAAAGACCGATATTAAATTGAATAACATGCAGAAACATTTATTGCTCCAAATGTTCACTGAATGATTTCCTGAAAGTTTGTTGCAGCTAAATATAACAGCAGGAGTTTTTACTGTTTCTTCAGTTTTACACTTCTTATTTTTTTCTAACTCTGGGTTTTCTTTATAACTTAACTGTTTATCTTCTGTCATCGTAGGATGAAGCTGTGCTGTCTGATTTTTTACAAAGAAAATTGCAAGTGCTATATAGTCTTTAGACCTATAAATAAAAAAGTTGCGGAAAGTTGTTTTTTTTTAAACAGATATTTGTTTTCCATTTAAAAGCAGATTGTTTTATTTTACCTTTGTTATTCACTTCAAAGCTACAACCACTTTTTAGATTTAAAAATAAGGAACATGTGAAAAAGTGCAATGACTAATAATGTGCAGAACAATAAATAATTTGATTTTGTTACAACTTTTCTGAGCTGTGGAAAAAAATGCCTTTTACTGTAAAGTTCAATGAAATGTAACCCAGAATCTGCCAACCACAACCTAAACGGTCTTGAATCATGTCCATGTGATTTTGTTGATTTATTGGTGAGTTTAAAGGTATTGTTAATTACATGATAACATAATCTGTTCTCGGTAATATTGAACATGTCCTGTAGATGGTGCTTTAATATTGGCAGCCGTCTAAAGACCCGGCAGAAATCCTTTCATCTCTGGTCTCCTCAGAAACAGTCTCAGTGTCATAGTTCTTAGGTTTCTGTGCTTGAAGTTAGTTCTTTTCCTTATTCGGTTCAATTATCATTTTAATTTATTCCTTGGTATTTATTTTATGGCACTTCCTTGTTTTCATAATTATTCCCTTTTTCTCTTAGATGTTTTCACCTTTTTGTTTGTGTCCACCTTCTCATTTGTGTTTCCTTAGTTTATTTCTCTTTAAATAGTTTCCTAATTTAGTTCTTCCTCCAGTTTTTATTTCCTTCTGTTCTCCAGCGTTTCCTTGAGTTCCCCTTAGACTCCTTCTTAGATACATTATGTTTAGGGTTGTTTTCTGTTTCTTCTCATGTCTATGCCTTTCCACACTGCTCCTGAGTCCTGACCCAGTTCTCCTGATTGATTCCACCCGTGCTTTCCCTCTCACCTGCACAATTAGCCCCTGGTCTTCTTCCTGTCACTTCTCACTCCTCGTCAGTGTATTTAAACAGTCCTCCATCAGTCAATACTCGCTGGTCCGTCGTCAATCTTCCCTTTCTGGTTCCTGTTTTCCCCATCGCTGCATTTTCTGTAAGTTCATGTTCCTTGTTTTTTGTTGTAATTAAATCCTTCTTATTTCACTTGCTGCATTTGGGTCATTTAAAATGCAAACATGACACAAAAACCAACAGCTGTTGAGAATCTGTTGGGTCTAATGTTGGACTGTAGAGGAGACAGAGAAGGAGCTGGATGGTTGAAGCACAAATCTAGCATATGTTCATCTAGAGCTAATATTATTAAACATCTTATTCACTTATTTCATTGTAATCCTGTTAATATTGGAGAGAGTCAAGGTAACAGTGTACCTCTGCTACATTTACACAATTTAATATATGTAATATGTGTAACATAACATACATATAACATAACCTACATTAAAAACAATTACAAAAAAGTAATAAAGCGCAAGCTGGAGCTTGGGAAGATCATGATAATGGGATTTTATGGAAGAAATAAAAAACATTCACAATAACTTGAGAGAAACAGACAAATCAAATCAAACTTTATTTATAAAGCGCTTTTCAAACAAATTAGGATCTCAAAGTGCTTTATAGATTAAAATGACCCCACATAACCCCCCGCCAGAACAAAAACATGATGACAATTACACCCCCACCCACCCGCCCCCCTCCCAACCCATCTCCCATGCACACACATGCTTAAAAGCAACAATAAACAAGGACACTGGGCCGAGCACAGATGAGCCAGGTAAGGAAACGCCATCAGGGGAGCCATCTGCATCGGCAGCAGCAGCAGCCGAGGCACCGACACAGTGCGCTCAGTGGAGGCAAGGCCAAGACCCCCACCTCCACCCAAGCTCCACCTGGAGAGCACGCAGGCACCCACAGCCGACCACCGCTCCCGAGGCAGAGGGCTCCCACAGAGGAAACACTGGAAGAAAGATTAAAAAAACAGGTTAAATATTAAAATAAAGAGTAGATAAATATGAGAGTATAAGGTCTTCGTCTCTCCATGGTGCTGGTTTTGAGAGTGTGTTTATAACTTTAAATGGAGCCAGCAGGTCAAGGGCGGACTGAAGCCTTCTGTTCAAATCACTGACGATAAAATCGCAGGGGGGCAGGTAAAACTATAGGAGGAATCTTTTGAAAGACTTTAAGAAATCCATCCTGGATTTATCCATCCAACCATCCTAGATCCATTTTAGATCCATCCATCCATCATCCTAGATCCATCCTTCCATCCATCCTGGATTTATCCATCCATCCGTCCATTCACCCATCTATCCATCCATCCTAGATCCATCCTTCCATCCTTCCATCCATCCATCCATCCTTCCATCCGTCCATTCACCCATCTATCCATCCATCCTAGATCCATCCTTCCTTCCATCCATCCATCCATCCATCCATCCTAGATCCATCCTTCCATCCTTCCATCCATCCATCCATCCATCCATCCTAGATCCAAACATCCCTCCCTTCTGTTAAAATGAATTGTTCTTCTCATCCCTTACTCCAAACCTTCTCACCAACCTGGTTCTGTCCCTACCTTCCTGTATAGTTCAGGAGCCCAACAGCAACAGATTAACTGCAGGCTAAGGTGGTCTTGGTCTGAAAAGATGGAAGATTTAACTTGTTTGTAAAAGAAACTGCACTGTCCAGTTTTTAAATGTCTCTTTCAAGTAATGACAGATGTGGACCACCATTACGTTAGACACACAGAATTATGTTACCCTTCGCTGTCTGAAAAGTGCTGGGAAACACTGTGGACAGGTCATTCTCACTGCGAGGCAACACTTGTAGCTGCTGTGCTGCGAACCCTAATTAAACCAAATCACAGCTCATCTCCAAACACTAAAAAAATTCTAACTTTTCTTCTTCCATCACAGAAAATGTCTACAACAAAACAGTTGGTAGTTTTGTTGGGGCCATTTTTGGTACAGGAGTACCAGGAACATTCATCACATACGCCTTGTTAAAGTTTGTTTTTAAGAGAAATTGTAAGACAGTCTGGAGCCACTTTAACTCTATTCATGTTACACTGAATGTGTTTGTTAATGGTGTTGATGTTCCAGTTCCCAGCTGCCCAAAGATTTCACTCCCTGGTGGCCTGGGAGGCATCATGGCAACATCAAACCAAGCTGAAACCCAACAGTGAGTGAATCTTTAAAAACACACTTCAGAAACTATGGAACCAAAGCTTGCAGTTTTAAGAGGACTAATATTATTATTATATATATATATATATATATATATATATATATATATATATATATATATATATATATATATATATATATATATATATATATATATATATATATATATATATATATATCCTGTTGATGTTGCTGAGCGTAGTCCACAGTTGTTGTTTTTTACTATGTCAAAGAAAAACTAAACAATCCATCTAAAAAAAAATTTTTTTTTTATTTGAGCAATGCAAGATTCTTTTTTATTTTGCAGATCTACAATAATTAAGAGCCTCATTTTCTACCAAAGTCCAAGTACTAGAAATACATGCTTAGTTTATTATTAGGCACAAAATTTAATAACTTTCACATGAGACAAAACTTAAAACTTTCCAGAATTTTTCTGAAATGTTGATTTTGTCCACCAGAAAGTGCTGAAATGCCTTCAGTTTCGTGATTTATATAGATGGAGCTGCAACCCTAAATATTTGTCTTTTTTTGCTTATTACAAGAAAAAAATACATGTTTATTTTATATTGAACATGAAAATATCAAATAAATGTAAAACGTTTCAGGTTTCTCAATAAAATCTAAATTTAAGTGGGAAAACTTTGGACACCACGGCTCTAGAGGATATTCAGGAAAAATATTGATCATGCAGATGACATCCATCTATATTTATCAATTAGCAAAACTGCACAATTTTTTAATTTATTTCAGACTAAGATTATTTTATGGTTCATTTCTTTTTTATTTGTTATCTCTGTTGCATTGCCCAAACTACAGGCATCCTGTCTGCCTTTACCTTGGTGATCAAATCTTTCCTAAAAAAAACAAACTACCATATGTAGTTCATGAAGCTCCTGTCAGTGTAATTACTACCTTTAAGAGGAACTCCCATGTTTGCCCTTTGTTATTAGCTAACAGTTACATTTACAAATCAAAACGGTACCTGTCTGATCTATTTTCTCAAAATCTTGCTGACGCATCCTCTTTGATTTGACCAAGTTCGTGAAAATGTTGTTGTTTTTCTGACATATTTTTGATTTTTATCATATCTGTAAACTGTAATTTATCTTTGTGTGCTTTTAAATCTGCCTGTGAATTAGACATTTTATGGCATTTAACACATAGTTATTGTCTTACCAGTCTAGTTGTGAATGCTGCCAGAACAGAGGTTCATTTGTTTACAAATAAAGTCTTATAATAAAGTTTTATGCTATCATTTCCCCATTCTGTGAACTCAGCTTCTGTTTGACTACATGACACATTCGAGGCCAATAAAGTTTTGATCATTTCCTATATTTATGATACTGCTTCATCACATTGTTACAACAATTATTGAAACTATTTAACAATTCTCTCATGGGTCAAAAGTCAACACTTAAAGCAATACTAGGGAGTGTTTAACACTTTAAGCTGTTGCTTTCAACCAGATGTTCATGAGCCAGAAACTTTAGCAGCTTCACATGGGACCGCCCTCTGCTGGCCAGAAGCTGCACTAAAGAACTTTGGTGATGCAGGCTGCTTTACGGCAACAGCTTTAAGGCTGCTCTGTCAGTTCGTTTTTACAGTTTCAAACTTTCAATAAAAGTAGCGAAGCAAAGTCCTGATTTTTTTTCTTTGTTTCTGATCTGCCATTGATCATACATTCATAAAAACATTCAAAATATTGTCTGCTAAAGCAGGTGCAGCAACAGCAGGCTGCTGAAGGGTTGTTTACGACAGTTGTAATTCCAGTTTCAACCAGTAGGAGGGAGACGTGGGTAACTCCCTAAGTGTTGCTTTAATATTACCAAGATTTTTAGATGTAGCTGCAACCATAAACACTCTTTTTCAGTCTTTTTTGTACTTGTAAAGTTGAAGATATGCGCTGTTCAATACATTATCTGGAAACAAACAGACACTTCCCATCTCCCTGAACACACCATCCCCACAGTGATAACTGGTAGTGGCAGCATCATGATGTGGGCATGCTTTTCATAATCTAGAAAGCTGCTTAGAGTTGATAGAAGGATGGAAGGAGCTAAATCCAGGTCAATCCTGGTAGAAAACGTGTTAGTGGCTGCAGAAGACTGGAGACTGGAGGAGGTTCAGCTTCCAGCAGGACCTCTAATAATCTTTTATTCATGCATCAACCATCCATACATCCCTCCACACCTCCAGCACAGAGATGAGCTGTCAGACCAACATCTTGATCATAAGATGCCATACGCCCTGCAGGAGCCACCTAAATAGTTAGGAATTTACTTTGACCAGCCCACAATCCAGATGTTTCCCTTTACAGCTACAAGTAGCTGCTTCAACATTCAGAATGTGATCATTCAAGATTCTGATCATACCTTTGTGAAGACATTGGTATCTTTTGTCACTACAACACTCCCATTAATCACTTCTAAGTAAGTTTTGGTCAGTAAACAGCTGATCGTGAACAACAACATGGCTGAGATTACTTACTTTAAAATGTTGCTCTTTATGTCTTTTCTTCTGTCTGTTTCTGGAGCAGGTGAGTTAAACATTTATTCTACCTTCTTATTCTGATGTCAACATGAAGACAGGTCTTGTGTTTTTCTTCTGCTTTTCAATCTAAGCAAACACTAGGAAACAAAGTCACTGACGTTGTTTCATAGCACTCACTGAGAAAATACTAAAGTAAAATATATGTGATTAGAATAAGGTTTTATCTCTCAGCTCACATTCAAACCAAAGATATTTAGATGTTCTACATTTATGTAGTGTGTTTCTCAAGTCAGAGGAATCCAAAGTGCTTTACACTACATTCAGTCACACACTGATGGTGGTAAGCTACATTGTAGCCACAGCTGCCCAATCAGCACCACCACCAGTAGGCAAGGTGGGTGACGTGTTTTACCCAACGACCGAGACGGACAGAGCAGGGATTCGAACCAGCAACCCTCCAGTTACAGTACAAGCTCTACCTCCTGAGCTTGTAATCGTTACTGCTTCTAAGAAACAGTAAAGTGTTTGTATCCTGCTATTTTTTTATTACAAACTACATTCCTGCTGCTTTTGTATTTCATTGTTGTTTGCACATTTTTTTGTTGCTTCTTGTAAATAGTCTCGTGAACATACATCCACATCATTTTCATTTTTCAAATCTCCAACCCATCAGGTACAGGATGAATCTCCTACCTGCTTCAGTCCCCTGATGTTATGTCTTCATTGCAAGGTTAATCAAACACTCGTCACTGCAGTTAGAGGAGACTAGGTGAAAATATTCCCTAGATACCTTTACTAATATGTGATTAATCAAGTAATTCACATAACCTTGAAATATTGCTGTAACAGTACGTTTGAAGCAAATCTAATTAAACTGACTGAAACTACTAAAACTAGATACATTCAGGAGAAAGAAAGCACACCCTGTGTCAGCTAGAGTTTTCTAAATCTGGGTTTTTTCAGAGCATTTATCTTTTTTATATAAATAGAAGATTTTTGTTTTGGTTTCCTCGCTCTGTAACAAATACTGCAGGGGAACAGGATGTGAGGTTTTCTACACTTGAAGTTAGATATAAAACATTTCATAACTCTGTAAACATGAACACATTTATACATTAAAACTCTTGAGGGAGTGTTTTCCTCTTATTTTCATCTTAAATAAAATGAAAAACATTTTTAATTTTGGCTCAAAGAAATGAAGTAAAATCAAACTCAGTGAATTCAGGAAGATGATTTATTGGTTTAGTACAAAATCATGAATTGATTCAGTTTTTTAGTAGCAAAAAAAATCTGATGATTTTCTGAGCTCTGAATTGAAACCTTCTCAATCATGATAAGAAACATTTTGTTTCTACTGTCAGAGAGAACAAAACAAAGCAGTAGAACCAGATTCAGCACATTCATCTGGGCGTGAATGCTCTGTCCTACGTAGTAACACTTCCTGGTTTAGGAAAGTAGGTTTATAAGTATGGTCTTTAAAATGAAATCTTTTCTGGTTGTTTAAACAATCTGAAGTTATTTCAATCAGTTTGTGCAGTTCACCCTGTATTGGTCCTTTGGGTTTCGATAGCTCAGATCTCCTTCAGATATGTGTCTATTCCTGGGAGGTGGATTGATGGCTCTTCATACCAGTTATTGAACACTAATATGGAGAAACCTTATATGCAGCATGCTCATGCACACATACCACAACTAGATCTTGTAATAATAGGTACTATGAGCTTTTCAGTGAGGCTGTTGTTGTATTTATATACAGTGGCTTGCAAAAGTATTCGGCCCCCTTTTACTTTTCCACATTTTGTCTCTCGTAGCTGAGGTAAACCTACAGTGGCTTGCAAATTTTCACTTATTTGCAAAAATTGTTTGGAATCATGTATGATTTTCGTTCCACTTCTCACGTGTACACCACTTTGTTTTATCTTCAACTCATCCTCTCCCTCTGAACTTTGTTTTCTTACCTCTCTTCCTCATCTTTCCTTTTTCCTCTTAATTTCCATCTCCATACACATCATATAAGAAGAAAAACCCACTGCAATTTCTACTAAAGATTTCTTACACATTCTTGAGAGTTTAAATTAAGGCAACTGGACTTTTCTTGTGTGAGTTTTTCACATTGAAGCATGTGACCAAAACAGCTCATAGTTATATGACCGGTTGTTTCACCGTTAACAACTCTTACATCACCAAGATTGCTTAGTGCTTGGAATTTTAATCAACCCTGATAGCCTCGTTAGGTATAACGATAGCCCCATTAGTGAGCCTTAACCTTAGATTCATAAATCTGAGACTCCCAATCCAGCTTTCAGAACTTTAGGAGCCTCTTGGAAAAGAGACGAAATGTATTAAAGACAAGAAAAGTCCAGTTGCCTTCATTTAAACTCAAGAATATCATGTCCTGGATGACTGAGAATCTGCACCAATTTCTGACACACATATATATCAAGTGTTGTACTATAGCAAAAGTCGTAATGCTCCACTTGTAAAAGTAAACCTGTTGGGTCTACTTGGTACTCAGACACCAATTCTGAGACCTACACTGCCAGACAGGACACATAATTAAATTACCTCCAGCCTCTGTTAATTATTATTATTACTGAGTTTCCATCTGATCTGGTTGTGTTTTTAAAGATGAGGTTATTGATTATTTAGGTTCAATAAGTTTTTTTTTGTTCATGGAAGTTGTAGAATCCCATCATATTTGTGTGGTAATGGAGTAAAATTATATTTATATAAACCGACAGACTGATGTTCTCTGTGATCTGCTTCCTGCTCCATGATTGTGATTGGTCCTTTAAGGCAGCTCATATATCTACAGCCAGAAAAAATGGGTTGATTTAAGGATTTCTTTTTCATTTTGTTGATTTTAAATCAGATGCATCTGTTTCCTGTTGCAGATTCTGAGGTGATCTGTGTTTACAGAGAGAGCTGCATGTTATCCTGTCAGTTCCAGATTGGCTCTGAGCCGCTCATCCACTGGTACAAAGTATCAGCTAGAGACTCTCTGGTTCACTCCTACTATAAGAACCAAGATCAGCTGGAACACCAGGACCAGAACTTTAAGGACCGGACATCGCTGTTTCAGGATCAGATCTCCAGAGGAAACGCCTCTCTGCTGATGAAGGTGAAACTTCAGGATGAGGGAAGATACAAATGTTACACCAGCACCACCAACGGATTTAAAGAATCATTTGTTAACCTGAAAATAGAAGGTAGGACGACCTTGATAAATACATTTACCAAGTATTTCCAGCTGCTTTTCTATGGAGTTTAAATATTTTTCATGCATTTTTTCCTGTTTGCAGCTCCAGTCTCTAAAGTCAGCATCTCTCAGGAAGAAAACAGGATCATCTGCAGCTCAGAGGGGATCTACCCTCAACCTGAACTCACCTGGTCCACCATCCCTCCATCCAACACTGCTCTGAATATCACAACCACAGTCCAGCAGAATGAAGAGCAGCTTTACAGCATCAGCAGCTCTCTGATGGTTTCAGACGATGATACTGATGTGAGCTACAGCTGCACCGTCAGCACTCAGAGGAACAGCATGACAGCAACTTTAAGTAAACCAGGTGAGAAGCTTTGGGGAACAACTGCTACTATTTTGTATAAATATTTAAATTTTTTATTATTTCTTAGAAGTAGAATAAATCCATATTTTTTGCTGAAATCTCTCACTTTCAACTGGGTAAAATAATATTTAGTGCTACTTTTTCTAATTTAAACTCGCTAGAAACTCAACTGCAGAAAATTAAGTGGAGGAAAAAGTTTTGTTTAATACTGCAGACCAGGAAACCAGACTGGTTTAATTTCAAATACAGCAGTGATGGCCTTTCTTTACTGCTATAGACCTGTGAACAATATTTTCTCATCAGTGAGACAGTCTATAATCTCACTGTGCTGAAGGACGGCTGTCGAGATGGAACCTTTGGAACATTTGGTTATGATATAAATAAAAGGGAGTTATCATGTAGAGACACTAAACTTCCCACCTCTCTTTATCCAGCACCTTCAAAGCAAAGTGAAGCTTTATCCTGGAAGCTGATAGCTGGTCTGATTGCAGCAACAGTGGTAGCAGGAATCATAGGAGTGGTAATAAATAAAAACTGTAAAGGGTAAATCCCCATTATGCATTCTCTTCTTTATAAACTGCATAAATTCTGCTTCTGTTGATGCTCTTCAATGAACTGAATATTTCTCTTGTCCAAAAGAAAACAAGCTATGCATTCTTTTCTTATACCTGCTTTATCTTTACAAAATGTTCTAGTCGATCAGGATCAAAACCAGCATCGGTTCAAAACGTAAAACAGCCCAGCAAAGAGTAAGTACATTTTCAAAAACTCTCACAGTGCTGTGAACGGCAGAATGTTTTATATGCTCAAAGTGAACGTTTTAGTTTTCTGCAAGAACACAGAAAGCTTTTCTTTTCTGTAACAAACAACAACTCAGTTTTCAATGCAGGAGGATTGCAAGAGGGCTAAAAGAAAGGCAAAAAAATAATTTATCCTCTTTTAAATTCAAAACCACATTCATAATGTAAAAAAAACTTTGACTTGCTTAGATGAGGATGGACAGAGAAAATTAGATGGGACTAAAAAAAAACAATTTTCATCTGCTGTTTAGAAATATTACTTTTTTCTAAAGAAGATGAAACAATTCATTTTAAACTGAACTGTCTATGATGGTGGATTTGGTTGCAGGACAATGTCTTTACAAGCAAAAGGCAACGAAGACCAAGACGACGACAGTGAGAACTGAGAGGAACTGTCAAGAAACCAGGAACATAAAAAAGAATGGGACAGTTGACTAAAGGAACCACAGAGCATTTGTACAGAGAGAGGAGGACTCATAGAAAACACTTAAGTGATTACAGATGTGATGCAGCTTTGAGGGAGAAGGAGACTGAAGTCAGCTGAAGAAGAGAAAAAAGACTGAAAACAAGATAAAAGGCAAAAACTCTACAGGAGGCAGAAAGAACTAAACTGAAGATGAAACAAAAGAATGAAACACGACGAACTACTGAACTAACCAAACTGACACAGAACTCAAAGTAAGCTTCAGTCCAAATCTGGACAAATCACCAGGATCCAGTTTATAACAACGGTAGAGTTTAAGCTATTAGACCTCAAGAAGTTCATTTGAAAAGAGAAGATAAACATAAGGAAATTAAATCTAACTCTATATTGTTTTATATTTTATATATATTTGAATGTGTTGTGTAGGTGCTTTAATTTTTATCACTTGATTATCTTAATTTTGTAATGACAAAGTATTAAACCGGCCAATTAGCTACGAGGAACCATTTACTTGTAGAGTTTAGACTTAGACTTAACTTTATTCATCCCTCTGGGATGACTCCCTCAGGGAAATTAACAAGGATAATTAGGAACCATTTTCATAATTAATCCCTGCAGGCAGATCAATTCTAAACAGAGATATTGACATTTGTTTATAGCTGATTTATTTTAATCTGGACGAGCGAGTTTGTCTCTTCATGTTCTGCTAAAAATAAGAGTAAACTAAAGAAAAGGAAACAAGCAGAAGATACAGCACTAAGCCGTTTTTATCATCTGATGTTCATGATCATACAAAGAAACAGGAAAAAAGTCATGTGAAAGTAAATAACTCTTCAGAAGTTTTAGTAAGGTCATGTAAGGGTCATGAGGTCACTTTGTTAATATTTTTTAATGAGCTGCCTTTTAAAAATAGGAATAAAAATACTAATGATAAAAAAGAAAGCACGGGTAATATTCAATATCTGTCAGACTCCAGGAAGTCCTGTATTAAAGGTTTTTCAGCCTAAATGTTTATAATGAAGGGAATTATGTCTTTTTAAAAGTGATTTATTGTATAAAGATCCATAATGAACTGAATAATTCTTATTTGGCTCTAAATGTTCACTATAACTGATTTCCTGAATGTTTGTTGCAGCTCAACACAACATCAGTTTTTACTGTTTCTTCAGTTTTCTGGTTCTTTTTTTCCCAACAGGGTTTTCTTGTCTAACTTAATTGTGTATTTATTTATTTTCTTTCAAGTTATGTCTTTAGATATATAAACAAAAAAAGTGGCACAACGGTTTTGTTTCCTACTGATATTTGTTTTTCATTTAGAAGCTGTTTGTTTTATTTTATATGTGTGTTTTAACTCGAACAATAATAAATTTAAGCCAAATAAATATTTTTTTACCAGCTGTGTGGAAAATGAAGTTCACTGTATTAACTTAACTTACATAAATAAAATATAACCATTAGGTTTAAATTATTTTGATTTATGTTTGTGTAATTTTATTGATTTATTGTTGATTTTGAATTTGTTATATGATGACATATAATCTGTCATTGGTTGTACTGAACATGCCCTGTAGGTGGTGCTGTAATATCAGGAAGTGTCCATTATTAGGACGGGAATAGTTCAGATTTGTTTGTGTACCTTTCATCTCTGATCTCCACAGAAACAGGATCTCAGTTTGTAAATCAGCTGAAAAACCAACAGCTGTAGAGAATCTGTGGAGTTAGTGTGAGACTGTAGAGCAGACAGGAACCAGCCGGATGGTTCAAGGATGGATTACCAGGAAAAACATTCATCATCTGATAGCTTTCGAAACATCTGGCAGATATTCATCTAGAATTAATATTCAACTTCCACTTTATAAACCCATTTCATTGTTATCCTGTTAAAGTTGGAGAATGTCAAGGCAACAGTAAACTTCTGCTATGTTCACACAATTTGAATCTCAAAAACTTCCCACAGATTCAGGAAAATGTTACTTTATTTACCTTTTTGTCATGTTTAAATCAGGAGGTAGTGATGCATCCTTCGTCAACTTCTTGCAGCAAACAAGTAGTGGTCTTTACCATGCAGGCTGAGGAGGGACTTTAATCTGATGGACACTCCATGTGAGCTTTAAGACCCATCAGACCATCAGCTCAATAATCAGATAATAGTGATGTTTTTTTAGGGTGTGTCCCTCTATGATTAGGGGAATGTAATGTAGGAAAGTAAATTTTAGAGCGGTGCCTAGAAAACAACATCAGCAGACGTTTTCTTACAGTAAATAATAGCCAAAATAAAAACAATGTCCAGTATATTTATAATATAATGAACAAGCTGATCATTCTAGAAAAATAACAGAATTTTATACAAAAATCAAAAAAAATCACCAGGGGGTAAATGGACTATGTCCCAGAAGGAGAAAAATGAAGCCAGAGAACAATATATATAAACACGGAGGAAGCGGCGGATAACGACATGAGCTGAGGTGAGCCAATCAGGGAACACCTGTAGCCGGCAGGCTGCAGGGTATGGAATGCCAAAGCCCTCAAAAATAAATATATTTTAAAAAACTTAAAAGTATCTACATGAATAAATAATAGACAAATATACAATGTGACAGTGAAATTGTGAAAAAAACTGAATTCATAAGAAATGCTTAGCTAATTAAAGATTTTTATTATCCTTTAAAAAAAAGCATTTATGTATTCCTTTTTTTCCCCCCCCTTTCTTTTTCCTTTTTTTTACATGTCCTGTTTGGCAGTGTGGAGCTCAGAATTGGTGTCTGAGTACCAAGTAGAAGCCCAACAGATTTACTTTCACAAGTGGAGCAGTACAGCTTTTGATATAGTCCTCCACGTGATATATATGTGTGATGAATCTTTGTTATGAATTGCTGGGGTTTTTATTTCCTGATGTTATGGACACGGAGACGGAAAATAAAGGGGACGAAAGAAAGAAGATGAAGAAGAGAGGTAGGAAACAAAAAGTCAAGAGAGAGGGTGAGTTGAAAATACAAGAGAGGAAGGGGAACAAAGAAAACACAGGAAAACATTGAAGTCTGCCTCCATACCCACAGAACGGCAGAGAGAGAAAAAAAAAAAAAAAACATCGACAAAACAAACCAAACATTGTGAACTAAGAATTACACAACCACATCACACAAAAATGGATATAAAAATACAACAACAATGTCACAGAAAAACTCATGGTACCGATTAATCAAGCTCTAGTAATGATAACCTCAGCCCAAGAATATATCTGTAAACACCAGAGACCCCACATCTATGTGTGTGTGTGAGCATGCTGGTGCATTTAAGGTTTCTACATAAGAGTGTTCGATAGTTGGTGTGAGAAGACATCAATCCGTCTCCCAGGAATCGATGCAGACATGAAGGAGATCAGAGCAAAGACGTCCAAAGGACCCCCAGAGCCCCAGGCGGACCCGGGCGGGGCCGACAACATCCCCCAAGAGAAGAGCAAAGGAGAACCCCAGGGGAACGTCCAGCGGCTACTATGGACTCGCTCTGGCGTAGGCGGTTGCCGGCGGGGCCTGTGGGCTCGTCACTGCTGCCCCCCGGGCCCCGCCGGCAACTGGCTACTCCAGGGCGGGCCCGTCCGTGGACCGAGGGCCCACAGACGCCCCACCCCCCAATAGGGACCCGACCAAGGATTGGCCGACGAGGGGCCACCGTCCCGCCATCAGCTTTTATTTCATAATGGTGTTATGTAGGCTCCTCTCCTGTGGAACCAGCTCCCAGTTTTATTCCGTGAGCCAAACACACTGTAAATAATCGCTGTGAAATCTACATTTATTTAGTGTCTAAAACACAGTAACATTACTGTGTTTGATTTTTACAGTGGAATGTTGTAAACTTTACAGTAAAACCTTATTCACAACACAAAGTCACGATACTCTAAGTATTACCACAGAGAATCACAGTAGTCAAAGCATGACTGTAAAAAAAAAATCACAATAGCCAGTGTAGCACTGTTAATGACAATGTAAACTACTTTACTTTCGTTACAGACAGACAGACATGTGATGTGTGTATATACAGTCATGTGAGAAAATTAGGACACCCCATTTAATAATCAGCCCTTTATTATGAACTCTTCACATATCAATTTCCAATCGTGATTTTATGTATCACTGGAAAAGAAAGTGACACAATTGCAAATAAACAACAAAAATGAACATTTTGTGAAACATTAAAAAAAAGATATAAAAATGTTTTTTATTTTACTGGAGGAAAAAGTTAGGACACCCTACCCCCTAACAACTAGTGTTGGCTCCTTTGGCTGATATAACTTCAGCGAGACGCCTTTTGTACCCTTTCACCAGTCTCTGACATCGATCAGAAGAAAGTTTGCCCCACTCCTCAATGCAGAATTCTTTCAGCTGTGAGATGTTTGGGGGTTTTCTGGCATGTACAGCCCGTTTCAAGTCACCCCACAGCATCTCGATGGGATTAAGATCAGCGCTTTGACTTGGCCATTCCAGGACTCTCCACTTCTTAGTTTTTAGCCAGTCCTTGGTGGATTTGCTGGTATGCTTTGGGTCATTGTCATGTTGCAGTGTCCAGTTCCGCTTCAGCATGAATTTTTTAACAGATGGTTTCACATGTTCTTCCAGCACCCTCTGATACACAGTAGAATTCATGATGGATTCTATGAAGGTGAGCTGGCCAGGTCCAGCTGCAGCAAAGCATCCCCAAACGAGGACACTGCCACCTCCATGCTTCACAGTTGGTATGAGGTTATTTTCTTGGAAGACTGTTTTTGGTTTACACCAAACATGTCTACTGTTCCGGTGTCCAAATAATTCCATTTTAGACTCATCTGTTTAAAGAACATTATTCCAGAAGTCGTGGGCTTTGTCTGTGTTCTCTCTGGCAAACTTCAGTCTGGCCTTGATGTTTTTCTTAGAGAGCAGAGGTTTCCTCCTTGCACACCTGCCATGAAAGTCAAACTCGTGTGGTCTCTTTCTGGTAGTAGAGTCATGCACTTTCACATCAACAGTAGCCAGAGCCTGCTGTAGTTCCCGTGATGACATTTTAGGATTTTGGATGACCTCTTTGAGCATCTTGCGGTCTGCTCTGGGGGTGAATTTGCTTGGATGGCCAGACCTGGGCATGGTGGCAGTTGTGCTGGCAGAGTTAAGGTTTAAATATAGACGGTTGAGACAGCTCTGGTTTTATTTCTTGCATGCAAGGAGAGACAGATCAAGCATTTTATCCTGGTCTGTGTCTGACAAAATCAGACTTACAACCCTGTTATATACATAGGTAGGTCACACCCCACATCTCACAGTTATTTTCCCCTAACTCTAAGAAGTCCAGGGGTTTTATTACCCCACCAGTCAGTTGTAAAAAAACAGATTGTATCAGAGGAAATTGTTCCCCCCTCATAAACCAGTATCTCATGACATCTTCCAGAGCCTAAATTACCCTGGCAGCTGACCTGTAGGGTTGCTGACCTTTAAGTGTCCATTCTAGAGAACATCCTTAAATGAAGTATCTTTCACAAGCTAAACAGAGTTAAACATGCCTGTAATTGCTTATTTTCATCCACACAGTTGTTTTAAATGTCCTCCATTTGTAAACAGTTTTCCGGATGGTGGAATGGCTGATGTCAAATTATTTTGAGATCTTTTTAAATCCCTTACCAGACTCATTAGCGGCCTCGATCTTCTTTCTGAGGGCATCACACAGCTCTTTAGCTCTCACCATGGCGCTCACTTCAACAATCAGGAGCACACCAAACTAAATCCAAGGTTTAAATAGGGCAACGCTCTTTTTAAAAGCTGGTTAACGATGTACTGATCATGTGCACCTGACGTGATACACCTGTATGTGATTCTAACCATTTTAAGTGGGATAATATGTGGGGGTGTCCTAATTTATTCCTCGACAGAAATTGCATTCTTTTTAAATGACATGTCACATAAAGTTTCAAAAAGGCTCTTCTTATTTTTTAGTTGTGTAGTTATTTAGTTGTAGTAGTATTATTTGGATCCCTCAGGATCATCAAAATTGGTATTAAATATCCATATGGCCAAATATATTTTAAAATATACAGGCTTTCATAGGGTGTCCTAATTTTGTCACATGACTGTAAACGCTGCACTACTTTTTCAGTGACCCCCCCTTGTTCTCCATATATCACATGTGATGCAACACAAATTAATTTTAATGAATTTAATTTTGTTTTCTTCTCTAATTTCAGGGCTCCGACTGGGATTCAGGTCATCTAATGTCAAGGAATGTCAGAGGCTGTAGACCGTTGTCTTGATCATTTCTGTTTTACATATTTAATTTTATAGTCTTATAAATGTACCGTTAATGCAAATGTTCTACATTCTACATTATAATGCCTGTGTGTTTAAAAAAGTTGTAGAATTGTGAAATTAATCTTTTATTATTTTGAGCTTGTAGGCCAGACTGGAATTTTTGTTTCAGATTTCTTGTTTTTAATTGCAATACTTTTTTTTTTACATTGTTATCTTAAGTGGTACTAGGAAATCCGGTTTGGTACATAGTGCTATTACTCATTTTGAAAAGTTTGGCAACGCGTTTTGTCTTATTCCTGTTCACCAAATGTCATGTAATAAAAAAGAATTGGTAATTTTCTTGTTTTATGCAGTTCTTTGACTATTTTAGAATATGGGAGATTCTTATGTCTACTTTTAAATCACTAATAGAATATTTGAATTGTACAGTAGGATATTGAATCTACAGTAATGAACTGTTACCTATTAACAGTACTGTATTGCCACTAACAATACCCTTTTAAAAAGCAGTGCTTAATTGTTTGTATTTGTGCAGTGATTACACTGGCACTGTGAATACCATCAAAATTCCACCATTTAATTGGTGTTTCTTCTAACTATAAAAAAATACTGTAAATGCAACTGAAAATAAAGTATTTAATTGATTTTTATTATACAGGGATTGCATAAAATACTGTACATTGGAACTACAGTACTGTAACTGTAAAATATTTTCACAGTAACTACCTGGCTAGTTGTTGACAGTCAGTTACTGTAAATTATACAGTAAAATTGTTACAGGCCAGGCTTAAAACTTTCCTTTTTGATAAAGCTTATAGTTAGAGTGGCTTAGGTCATCCTGAGCTATCTCTGTAGTTATGCTGCTATAGGCTCAGACTTTTTTTTACTCTATATATATATTATAGTCAATTTTTGCACACAAATAATTTTTAAAATAAACTGATTACAAGAAAAATGTTAGAATGTAATATTTAGTTTATATAAAGTATATATTAAGTGTGTATGTTTGACCACCAGTCATTCAGTTGCTGAAATTATCCATGAAACTTGATTAAATTGTAATTCTGTAGATTAAATAAAATTTATTCACCTGGACATGATTACATCTCCGTCAGAGATATAAAGCTTGCTGCACACGGTAAAACCGCTGTACCTCCTCTAGAATTTAAAAAAGTCTGGAAGATTTCTTGCTCCATTTCTGCCATTTTGTGTTTAGCGTTGTCATTGTTGCTAGGTGGCGGGACATTCGCCGAGGTAGGGGCAGGAATTAATCTGAAGGCTAGACCGTCCAAATTCACAGCCGCTAACAGCCGGTCCACCCGGTCGAGGAAGGAACCGTCCTCCGTAGACCGCGAAGGACGGGTCCTTAGAAGGATGCAGCCCCTGAATTTGGACACAGCAGAACTTCTGGTTGAAAAGATGAGCGGCTCCATCATCCAATCAGTGAGGCCTCATGTTGCCCATAGTGGTACCTACCTCTTCCAGTTTTGTTAATGTTGTAGTTTTTTTAATTTGTTGTAGTGTTTTTTAATTTGTTGTATTTTTGAATTTGTTGTAGTGTTTTTGAATTTATTGTAGTATTTTTCAAGTTGTTGTAGTGTTTAGTGATTTGTTGATGTGGTTTGCACTTCAGGGCCATTGTAGACCAGAGATGAAAGTAACACAAAGAAAATCTGATTTCTGCCTGGCCTATAAATAGACAGCTAGTGATATTAAAGCATCACTTACAGGACATGTTCAATATTACAGAAAACAGATTATGTTATCATGCAATTAACAAACACCCTGGACAGGTCGCCAGTCCATCAAAGAGGCCAATTCACCTAACAATCATGTCTTTGGACTGTGGAAGGAAGCCGGAGTACCCGGAGAGAACACACGCATGCACAGGGGGAACATGCAGACTCCATGCAGAAAGACCCCAAGGCTGGGATTTGAACCTTGGCCTTCTTGCTGCAAGGCAGCAGTGCAACCACTGTGCAGCCCCAAAATCAAATCATGCCTTACCATTGCACTTCACATGTTCCCTATTTTTACATCTAGAAAGTGGTTGTAGCTTTAAAGTGAATAACAAAGGTAAAAAAAAACAATCTGCTTTTAAATGGAGGAATACCAAACAAATATCAGTAAAGAAAAACTTTCTGCAACTTCTTTGTTTATAGGTCTATATACCAGTTGTAATTTTCTTTGTAAAAAAAAAAAAAAAATCTGACAGCACAGCTTCATCCCACGATGACAGAAGATAAATTGTTAAGTTAGAAAAGAAAACCCAGAGATAGAAGAAAATAAGAAGTGTAAAACTGAAGAAACAGTAAAAACCTCCTGTTGTATTTGGCTGCAACAAACTTTCAGGAATCAGTCATAGTGAACATTTAGAGCAAGAAATATTTCTAAATGTTACTCAGTTCAATATGGGGTTTTATAGAGCAAAAACAGCTTCGATTAGACAACATTTTCTTTTCAAGCATTAAAGCATGAACACCTTTATTTTAGAACTTTCAGTATTTTAAAACATATTTATGGAAACAGTCACTGAATCTTCTGCTTGTTTGCTTATGTTTTCTTTTCTTTTTTAAACAAACTTACTGATCCAGATGAATTAATTACAAAAATTGTTCTAAACTATATCTGTAAAAAGTTCCTCTTTGCTAATTAGCCAGTTTAATACTTTGTAGTTACAAAACAAGATATTTAAGTAATAAAAAATAAAGCACAAGACAACACATTCATAGATAAAATAATAATCATGAGTTAAACTTTTTTCCTTCTAACAATGTTTATCTTCTTTTTTCCTTTAAATCAGATGAAGTTTTTGAGGATTTTATCACCTAAACTCTCCTGCTGTCATAAACTGAACGATTTATCACAATCTGGACTGAAGCTCAGGTTGAGTTCTGTGTCAGTTTGTGTCAGCTTAGTAGTTCAGTTGATTCTTTGTCTTTTGGTTCATTCTTGTGTTTTATGTCCAGTTCTGTCCTTCGTGCCTCCTGTAGAGTTTTTATTGTGTTTCCTTGTTTTCACTCTTTTTTTCCTCCTTCAGCTGACTTTAGTCTCCTTCTCCCTCACAGCTGAAGCACATCTGTAATCATGCGAGTGTTTTTCCAGGAGTCGTTCTCTCAGTACAAAGGCTCTGTGGTTCCTTTTTCAGTCAATGTCAGGTTCTTCTTTATGTTCCTGGTCTCAGTGCTCAGTATTTTCTATCAGATACTTGGTATTCTCTGTACATCCTATGAAGCAAGTCAAAAAAATTTACATAATGCGGTTGTTAATTCAAAAGAGGATAAATGATGTTTCTGTCTTTCTTTTAGCGTCCTGCATCTCCATTAAATACTGAGCTGTTGTTTGTTATTTTTTAAAAGGAAAAAAAATCAGTTTTCACTTCTTGCAGAACATTTTTGGGACAAGATCAGCTAAGATTGATCATGATCTGGTTTTTAATTCATGGTAAAATATAGAAGTTTAATTAAACTCCTGGTTGCTTGGTTCAACAAATACATCAGTTGTACATAAATATATGTATCGGCCTGTATAGGAAATGAATGCATGGGTTGTTTTCTTTAGGACAAAAGAAACATTCAGTTCATTGAACAGCATCAACAGAAGCAGAATGTATACAGTAAATTCAAAAGAGAATAAATAATGAGGTTTTACCTACTTTTTTTTACATAGTACCACTCCTATGATTACTGCTGCTGCTGCTGCAATCAGACCAACTATCACTTTCCAGGGTGAAACTCCTGCATGGAGTGTAGTTCCTGCAGAGGAAGAGGAGAAAAGTTTAGTTTCTCTTCCTGATGTATAACTCAGTGGCATTTATGAATAACCAAACACTCCAACAGTTCTAACTTGACAGAAGAGGTGGGTAGTAACTAGTTACATTTGCTCAGTTACATTAACCTGAGTAACTTTTTTGAAAAAAATTACTTTTAAGAGTTGTTTTGCTATGCTGTACTTTTTACTTTTACTTGAGTGATATTATAAATTATTGCTACTCTTACTTGAGTAAAATTTCTGGATACTCTACCCACTGTCAGTAAATTCAGTCAGTGAAGAACGAACGTATTTTAACCAAAAATACACCAGACACAGAAACACACCTACAGTTATTAAAGGAGACCTCCTGTTTCTACACAAGCTATGGTTTTCTAACGTAATATTCTGTCTGTGGAGCTTGTTTTAGCATTTTGTGATCAAGTGAATATATAGTAAACACCATAAATTGTCACTGGAAGTAGTTTTTACCTTGTTCTAAGCTATATCGATTCATTTTCTACTGTAAATATTGGGGTTATATGGAAAACAAATGTGACTTAGAAACGTCTTTCTTATCCTTCAAATTTTTTATTATGTAATTAGGTTGTTTATTGGTATCTTATTTTAATTTTAGTCTTTAAAGTACCAGAATTTGTCCATAACTTTATATTTCTGTCTGTCTGACGACATAATTTTAAAAACTATTAAATCCGATGTTACTCCTTCCTCAAGTAGTCTTTTACCAAATACTTTTTAACTCTTACTTGAGTCATTTTCTGGACAGCTACTTTTTATTTTTACTTGAGTAAAAATATGTTGAACCAGTGCTACTGTTACTTGAGGACAATTTTTGGCTACTTTACCTACCTCTATTTGACAGACATAATCCAGCAGCGCAGTGGGATAATACACTGTTTTACTGATGAGGAAATAATAATATTTTATGATGATAATAGCAGGTCTGTAATAGTGAAGGAAGGCCATCGCTGCTGTACTTGAAATAAACCTGCATTAATTTCTTCTTGGGGTTATTTTCTGATCTGCATTGTTGGGACATAAAAACTTTTCTCTTCAACTAATTTTCCACAGTTGAGTTTCTCACCAGTTTAAATTAGTAGAAAAAGTAGCACAAATTTTTTTAACACCGTTTTCAGTGAAAGAGTTCAGGAAAAATATTGAATTAATTTAGTTTACTCCAAGATGCTGTTGGGTAAAAATAATACTATTGTAATATTAAATATTTCAGCAAACATCAGCAGCAGTTCTCTTTAGCTTCTCACCTGGTTTATTAAAAGTTGCTGTCATGCTGTTCCTCTGAGTGCTGACGGTGCAGCTGTAGCTCACATCAGTATTATCGTCTGAAACCATCAGAGAGCTGCTGATGCTGTAAAGCTGCTCTTCATTCTGCTGGACTGTGGTTGTGATATTCAGAGCAGTGTTGGATGGAGGGATGGTGGACCAGGTGAGTTCAGGTTGAGGGTAGATCCCCTCTGATCTGCAGATGATCCTGTTTTCTTCCTGACAGATGCTGACTTTAGAGACTGGAGCTGCAAACAAAATTAATCAAAACCTGCAGCAGGAAAGAAAAGCAGCTGGGAATCATTATTAAATGTATTTATCAAGGTCGTCCTACCTTCTGTTTTCAGGTTAACAAATGATTCTTTAAATCCTCTGATGGTGCTGGTGTAACATTTGTATCTTCCCTCATCCTGAAGGTTCACCTCCTCCATCAGCAGAGAGGCGTTTCCTCTGGAGATCTGATCCTGAAACAGCGATGTACGGTTCTTAAAGTTCTGGTCCTGGTGTTCCAGCTGATCTTGGTTGTTATAGTAGGAGTGAACCAGAGAGTCTCCAGCTGATACTTTGTACCAGTGGATGAGCGGCTCAGAGCCAATCTGGAACTGACAGGGTAACATGCAGCTCTCTCTGTAAACACAGATCACCTCAGAATCTGCAACAGGCAAAAAAAATAAATAAAAATCAATCACGTTTTACACGAGAAAACTTTAAAAATAGATTTTGATTTTAGTTTAAATATAATGCTTAGATTATTTTACCACTGAATTACTTTCATAATTAGATAAAGAATAATTTAGTAAACTAAATTAAATAATGTCTGTTATTTCTAAAAGTGCACAACAGCATCCTTTACTGAGCAAACATCTCTCTCCAAGGGGCTTTTATGTTAAGGTTGATTTGACCTTTCCACAACGTCTTCTAAGACAATGTCTTATTTCTATGATCTGTGATGGGTTGAGAACCAGTACTTTCATGTGGACTGATCTTTTTTTTATCTGAAACATTAGTTACCATAGTGAGAGACTCTGTGAATTGCATTTACTTTGTTTTCCTACTCAAGGAAGTTATTTCAGGGCCACAATGTATCACCCAGACGTGAGGAAACAGGTTCTGCTGCTTTGTTAAAAAAGAACTTTAGACAAGATTTCACTTCGAAGCTCACAATCTCGATTTGACTACTAAAGAACTGAATCAATGACACTTTGAAAAAAATACATCATTATACTGACTCCATGATCTGATTATAAAATACTGTATAAATGTTCAGATCTTTAGTTCAGAAGTTATTTATATCTAGCCTCAAGTGTAGAAACCTCACATTTGGTTCTTCACTGTCAGTATTTAATAGTGAAAACCAAAGTTAGATGTGCTCTAGTTATGAAAAACAGATTAAAACACTGAAAAGAACATATATGTAAAGTCCTAAAGTTTACACAGGGTGTACTTTCTTTTTCTAATTGTATGGTGGTTTGGTGTTTTTAAATTAGTTTAACAAGACTTGCATAAGAAAATACAACAATCTTCTAACATGTGTTCTGATTTAAATATATACAGTTTTAATCGAAATACCAAGATACATCCTTCTATAGTTCACATGATTTTACTGTCATATTTTCACACTAAGGTGTTACGAAACCTCCTCAGTGATTCTGTTTCCTGGTGCTCGTTCAGTCGTCAGATTTAAAACCAGAAGAAAATCACCTCTTCATGTTGACATCAGAATAAGAAGATACAGTAAATGTTTAACTCACCAGCTTCAGAAACAGACAGAAGAGAAGACATAAACAGCAAGATTTTAAAGTAAGTGATCTCTGTCATTTTGTGTCATGATCACCTGTTTACTGATCAGAAAATTCTTAGATGTGATTTATGGGAGTGTTTCAACAGAAGAATTGACTGAAGTCATCACAAAGGTATGTTCAGGTACTTGTTGGGTTACTTTCTGTTACGAATGGCAGACTGGTTCAACTGCCTGAGAAGTTCCCTAACCCTTCTAGATCTTAAAAGGTCACATTAACTCTCAGCAGCAGGTGGCAGCATTCAAGCAGTTGGAGGAAGTGTTCTAGTCAAATCACCAACTCTCGAGTCCAAGTCAGACTTGAGTCCTTATCTGCTGGTTTCCTCTTTCTGTGCAAAGTTTTTTTTTTTTTTTGCGTTGCCAAGCTTTTATTTTGAAAGTTTGGGAAAGCGTCAACAGCAACGTGCTTCTTTTATTTAAATTCATTCTTATGACAAATACAATGAATAAGTACACATATGAAAAAAGTACATGGGTTGATTGTAACAACTTAAATCCGTACAGAAGAGTGAGTCCGATAAACAGTTGTGTTGGTTACGAGTCTATGGAGTCCAGGGAAAAGAGGCAAAGGGCAGAGAGGCTTTCTGCAGGGCTGGTCATTGAAGTACAGGTGAAAATCATTCTTAAAGTTGACAAAACGTGGAACACTTTTTTGTATTTTTTTCCTATGGATGAAGAATTTAGCGAGGCAAATAATAATATTGATACATGAATCTTCTTTTTTGTCTTTTACAGAAACTCCAAAAGGTCTCTTGAGAGAAGGGGTGGTGATGAAGGAATTTTATTTTTCAGCCAGGTTTGGAATGGTAACCAAAAATTACACACTATGGTACATTGAAAGAAAAGGTGGTCAGTTGTCTCAATATCTGAATTACAAAAGGTGCATGCATTATCACGGATGTTAAACGGATCCTTAGTAATTGTTTAGAAGGGTATATGTTATTCATAATTTTAAAATGAGTTTCTTTAACCTTAGGGGCAATAGGAAATGATAAAAGTTTAGATCTTGCCTTAGTTATGAAGTCAGTATTAAATTTATTTAAAATGTCATTTTTATTTGGCCTGTCACGGAATAGTTTATATGTCAAACATTTTCTAATAAAAGAGTTGTTACATTTTATATCTAGTAAATTAGTATGTTGGACTAAAATTTGAGGTAAATATGGATGAATGTTTTGGTATGTCATTATATTTTTAGTTAGATAAATTAATTCAGGAGGAAGGGCATTGCGCACTTGTAAAAATTCTATGTATGGGGGGTTAAAATTAAATTTGGAGCAAAAGTTATTGTAATCAATCAAATTACCCTCATCATCCAACAGATGAAATATAGAACAAATATGTTTTGTAAACCAGTAAAAAAAAAAAAAAGATTTATTTCTGTGGAGCACGTAACGGTTATTCCAAATTACTGTAGAGTGAGGTGAGAAATTGTGCGTATATAACATTTTCCAGTAGCCTATAGTAAAATTTGTTTATGAAATTCCGATAATGCGATGGGAATTTTATTGATTTCCATCCATCCATTTTCTGTACCTGTCCATCCTAATGCAGGGTTGCGGGGGGGCTGGTGCCTATCTCCAGCGGTCATGGGGCGAGAGGCGGGGTTACACCCTGGACAGGTCGCCAGTCCATTGCAGGGCGTTTATTGATTTCAAAATCCGAAATAAGTGGTTCAGACCGCCAAGTTGGGTAAATAAAAAATTAGGGATACAATACCAAAATGAGTTATTGTGTTTAATCCAGTATTTTAACAAATTTATTTTAATTGTCCCATTAAGGCAATCAAGATCAATAACTTTAAGACTGCCATCCTTTGTTTCTTTCACTAATGTGCTTTTTTTCATATAATGTGGGCCGTTTCTCCAAATAAAATGTAAATTGATTCTATTAAAATATATTATATTGTTTGGGAAAGCGTTGGAATTGAGTGGGAAAATGCATCTTGATAAGCTTTCCATTTTTGTTAAGTAAATTCTACCTAAAATTGATAGATCCCTTTGAAGCCATAAGTTAAGTATTTGTTTGCAGTCCTTTAATTTATTTTCGATATTTAATTGTTGACAAATTTTGTAATCTTTGGACAGGTGGATACTGAGATATTTGACATTTGTTTTGCCAGGTATTTGGTTGATTTCTGTAAGAGACGTATTATGAAGGGCAAAAAGTTCACATTTGTTTAGACTTAAAACTAAACCTGAAGCTTTGGAAAATGTATAAACATTTTGAATTGCATTAGGGATCTGATGCCTATCTTTAAGAAATAGTGTTGTGTCATCGGCTAACTGGCTGATAATAATTTCGGTACCGAAAACATTTAGGGGTTTTCACAGATTTGCAGTTTTTAATATGGATTGCTAGTAATTTGGTCACCAAAATAAATTAATATGGAGAAATAGGGCAACCTTGAGGAATACCTACATCGATACCAAAGTTAGGAGTGGAGCTGCTAGAAAGGACAACACAGCTGTTAATATTCTCATATAGTCCCTCAATTAAATTTATAAATTTAGGCCCAAAGTTGAAAAGTTTAAGTGCACACAAGATAAAGGAATGCTCTGCTGAGTCAAAGGCTTTATAGAAGTCTAGGAAGAGAAGAAAGCCATCATCTTCAATCTGTTCACTATATTCAATTATCTCCATTGTAAGTCCTATGTTATTGTGATTTGATATGTTTTTTAAGAAACCAGACTGAGTCTCTGAGATTTTATTTGACAGGCCTGTTTGAAGACAGGATGCAAAAATATACGTGAAGAGTTTATAATCTGAGTTTCTGAGTGTAATAGGTCTCATATTCTCGAAAATTCTAGGGTCCTTGTTTGGTTTAGGAATGGAAATAATTAAACCATGCCTCATTGTGGGTGGGAAAGAGCAAGTTTCAAATATTTCAATGAAGACCTGTAATAATAGTTGTCTTATATTCTCCCAGAAGTGTCTATAAAAGTTCCCTGTAAGGCCGTCAGAACCTGGAGCTTTATTAGGAGAACGTTTTTTTTAATAGCTGCATAGAGTTCCTCAATATTAAGCTGCTCCTCGCAGGTTTGTTTGTAGATTTCGTCTATATTTGGGACAAGTGACGATATTTCACCTAGAAAGGAGTCACAGTCGTTTTGAGAAAATTTGGATCTATAGAGCTGTTCATAGAATTGATAAATTTCCGAAGATGTGACTTTTCCATCTGTAGTTTCTATATTATTGATGATTAAGGATTTAAAATCATTTCTCTTTTGTCTTCTTTTGTCTTTTATTTTCCTTAATATAATTTTAACCATAAAAGTTTAGTAGGATAATTATCATATTATCAATGTTATTAATGAGAAATAGCCAATGCCCTTCGTCATCTGCTGAGTGCGCAATAACCTGACCAGTAAAATATTAAGCAGAATGGCGACCCCTGCTGACTTTGAGGTGCCATGACTGAAATATATTGAATCGCCCCACTGTTGAGCCCAAAACGAAACATCTTCTTTCCTTGAATGAAGTTATTGTAAAAATGAAAAATATACTCTTTTCCCTTTTAAAAATAAAAATATACCTTTTCTTTTAGTTAAATCTCTTCGTCCATTCTGTGCAAAGTGGGCGATGAACAAGAGACGGGACTTGCGACAGAAAAGCCGATCAGCTCCTTGATCAGTTTCATAATTAAAGGAGCAACAGGAGAGGGATGAGAGAGAACAAGAGGAGAAGGAGCGTAGAGATTAAATAACTCCTGCTTTGTCTTTTTTTCATTCTAGCTGAAGAACGGGACAAATCGAGTTCCTTCACACCTCCACAAGGAACGCGTAATATTTTCTCTGAATCCGGGACGATTCCGTTTCTTTACGGGATGGTTGGCAACCCTAGTATGCCGTCAGGTTACTTTCTTTTAATATGAGGGAGCAATTCAAAACAAAACGAGCTTAAAACCGGTTGGGGAGAGGGTACAATGGTATTGTGGAGAATCAAACTGTTATCATGGTGCAATAATTTTCTAACAGGGCGCATACAAAGAGATCCCCCCCCCCTCACATTTTCAAACTGTTTCCCACTTTTTCAAAACTCTCTCTCAGCTTTTTTTCTTCCTCCACTTACTTATTCAACATGCGCCCTCTGGCTTCTCATGGCTGCGCTCTCTCTTCTAGATTTCTCTAGGAGTGACGTCACAGATCCAGACTAGACCAGACGATGCACGGTTTTACTTCCCGTGTTTCTGGTCTGGTTTTACAGTTACATTTAAAAAAGCATACTAATTTTTTTTTTCAGAATCTAATTACCTGCGATAGACTGGCGACCTGTCCAGGCTGTACCCCGCCTCTTGCCCCATGACAGCTGGAGATAGGCACCAGCCCCCCCGCAACCCTGTATAGGAATGAGGGGTACAGGAAATGGATGGATTAATGGAGAATCAATCAAGAGGAGGATTGGGAGAATGTGGTCAGATGATAAAAAAAAGAACTGTTTGCCGTGTTGATTTGACCCACAGTTGATTTCTTCACACCAAGCTGGTTACCTATTGCAGACTCAGTCTTCCCTGGTGTCCTTGGCCAGCTCTTTGGTCTTGGGCATAGTTGAGTTTGGAGTGTGACTGATGTTGTAGACAAGTGTCTTTTTATACTGATAATGAGTTCAAACAGATGCCATTAGGTAAGTGGAGAATAGAAGAGCTTCTTTAAGAAGTAGTAACAGGGCTGTGAGGGCCAGAATTCTTGCTTGTTGGTTCTAAATACTTATTTTCTGTACCATCATAAAAATAAATTCTTAAAAAATCATACAATGTGATTTCTATGAATGTTTTTACATTCTCACAATATTGACAAATAAAATGAAATTGAAATAAAAAAATAAATTCCATCCTGTGAATAAATGAGATATCCCAAATGTAAACCACTAGGGTTACAGAATCTCTGGCTGAAATGAGAAAATGAGATTCAGATCAATAGAATAACAATGAGATCTTGGAAACAACGCAGCCTAAATTAGCTGATCAAAGTTAGACAATAACTAATTACTAGACTGTAAACTTAAGTTTTGGACTGATGCAATCACATACTTTTAGGATGATCATATTTTGATTTCCAAAAATGAACACTCTTGGTCCAGTCTTAAAACACTTCAGTCATACTCTGTTTACTTAAAGAAGACATATTCAGAGTGTTCCTTCTCTCTGTGGTTAAATAGAATAGTTAAATAACAAACTGCAGATCGGGTTAGACGTTGCAAAAATGTTCTGTATTAAAAATTACACTGTAACAATAACAGCTCACTTTGAAAGAAATGACAAAATCTGAACTTAGATTCTGAAAAAAATAGCATACTTTTTTTAATGGAACAGTAAAACCAGACCAGAAACATGGGAAATAAAATCGTGCATCGATTGATGTCCTGATGTGTTCTGGCTTTCTTCCATTTTAGTTAATCTAGTTCTTCTCCAAGTGTCTTTCTCTTTTGCCCAGACCTTTGCTTCTCATTCACTCTCTTCATGTCATCCAAGTAACTTTGGTACTTGCTGTCTAGCACTAGAAACTGACATCAGGAGCTACTTTGTGAGAGATACATTTGTCACACCACCAACTGTCCTTATGTGTACCACAATGAGCCTCTGAGCAATGAGGGCGTGCTTTTGATTTTCCACAATTATCTCTTTGTTTATGGAAAACCCTCCCTCAACACTTGCTTGACTATGATAAAGAACAAGGAGGATCTTCACAACATGCCAAACCTTACAAAGTGCCTTCTCTTTGCCCAGAGTCTCAAACAGTAGATTGTCCACTCTGTCTACCTTGGAGTCAAACTCTCTAAAACTGCTCTGCTGTGCAGCAAAACTACAAAATTCCCCTAATTCACCCAGAACATCATCACATAGGGAGTCCTCAACATGGTTGGCTTCTACAATGTAGTTCATGATCCTTTTCATTTTAGCCTGACAGATTTATTTTGAAATGGCCATGGTCTTTGGGGCAATACACAATGCATGCTTCTTACAAGCTGATTGTTCACAGGAGCTTTGTTCTGTAGCAAATTAAATTTTTTTAAGTAAGAGCAGGAAAGCCACAATCTTTCATAACTCAATGAACTTTAAATAGGTATCCTTGGATTACTATTTTGAATACCTAGCTACCCAGATAAATGAGCCTATCAAAGCTCTTCTTCTAAGTTTATATAAACCAACAAAACTTAACTCTACCTTCTTTAATGATTTCAGTGACCTTCTTTCCGTAATATGTATCGACTATGACAAATTAATCATTGTGGGGGACTTCAACATCCATACTGACACCCCCCAGGATAGACTAGTAAAACCCAGCATGTCAAACAACCAACACACAATATCCTCACATAAAAAATATCACTAAAATAGGTTTTTATCAACTAAAGAACATTGCCAGAGTCCGCCCCATTCTCTCTCAGGCCAACACGGAGACACTGATGCTTTTATCTCCAGTAGAATTGATTACTGTAATGCCCTGCTTTCTGGTCTTCCCAAAAAGAGTATATCAGGTTTACAACTACTACAAAATTCAGCAGCACGTGTCCTGATGAAGACCAGGAGGCGGGAGCACATTACACCGGTCTTAGAATCATTGCATTGGATCCCCGTACATTTCAGGATCGACTTTAAGTTTTTTTTTAATGGTTTTTAAGTGTCTTAATGGTCTTGGGCCTTCTTATCTCTCTGAACTGCTTTTACCACATAAACCTTCGCGGTCTCTGCGCTCCTCTGGCAGCCGTCTCCTTGTCACCCCAAAAGTCAGGACACACACTCATGGTGAGGCGTCTTTCTGTTATTATGGCCCTCACCTGTGGAACAGGCTGCCAGAGAACCTCAGGGCTGCAGAGAACGTTCATGTTTTTAAGAGCAGGCTCAAGACTCACCTTTTTAGCTTAGCCTTTAACTGATTATTATTTATTACTGTCTGTTTAATTGTTTTGCATGTTTTATATGATTATATTTTTATCAGTTTTACTATTTAATCTTAGCACATTAATTTACTGTTTCTTTTTATACTTTAATTTATCTTAATCCCCGTTCCAGTGTTTCCTCTGTGGGAGCCCTCTGCCCCGGGAGCGGTGGTCGGCTGTAGCTGCCTGGGTGCTCTCCAGGTGGAGTTTGGGTGGAGGTGGGGGTCTTGGCCTTGCCTCCACTGGGTGCCCTGTGTCGGTGCCTCGGCTGCTGTTTTTAATCTACTGCTGCCGGGGCAGATGGCTCCTCTGATGGCGTTTCCTTGCATGGTTCATCTACACTCGGCCCAATGTCCTTTGAACTTCTTCTTAATTGTGTGTGTGCATGGGAGATGGGTTGGGGGGGGGGGTATAACTGTGACCATGCTTTTAAATCTGTGGGGGAGGGAAGGGAAGGTGGTTTTATGTGGGGTCATTTTAATCTGTAAAGCACTTTCTGATGTGATGCAACTTCTTGTATGAAAAGCGCTTTATAAATAAAGTTTGATTTGATTTGATTGATTTGAATAGAGGACACACTCTGGACTTAATTATCTGCAAAAGTTTAACTATATCTGACATCTCGGTAATTGATATTGCACTATCTGATCATTTCTGTGTTTTCTTTGAAAGTACCATCTCTGCTAAACTATCTAGCCACAGTGAGACCACTGTAAAAAAGTGTTTTGTCTGGGACAGCTCACTGGAAACCTTTAAAGGGATTTACCCTTCCACCACATCCCCCTCATCTCCCAACTCCAACTCAGTAAACAAGCTGGTAGATAATTTCTCAGACATCATTGATTCCATTGCTCCAACTAAAGTGAAAGTAGTCTCAGGTAGAAAGAAGTCTCCATGGACAAGCAATCCACTGGTACGTACTGAAAAAAGGGAGTGTCAAACGAGTTTCGAGAAAATGGCAGAAAGCTTGACTCCAGGTTCACTGTGAGAACTACAAAGTGAGACTGAACAGATATCAGTGAACTTCAAAAGCTACACGGGAATCTTTCTTCTCTGAAATCATTAACAAAAACATTAATAATGCACAGACTCAATTTGCAACAGTGGAAAGACTAACTAATCCTCCAGTGACAGTAGCTCCTGAATTAAATTCTACCAGGGCCTGCAATGAATTTGCCAGCTTTTTCACTGAAAAGATTCTAACAATTAGACGGTTGGTCTGTACCTCATAATCGAACCCACTAACATTGTAATCCCCAATCAAAACAAATGTAGAGAACATGTCAGAATTCCATGAATTAAACAAAAAAACTTTGAAGAAATCATTAACCAACTAAGCTCCTCCTCTTGCTTTCTTAATATCCTACCCACAGCTTTCATTAGGAAAGTTTTCCCTGTCATTGGGTCTGATCTGATTCAAATAGTGAACTCATCCCTCCTGTCAGGTGTCTTCCCCCAGGCTTTTAAAACAGCAGTTATTAAACCACTGCTAAAGAAGAATAATCTGGACATGTTAATGCAGAACTACAGGCCAATCTCGAATCTTCCATTCATCAGTAAAGTGATTGAAAAGTTGTTTCAGCAGTTAAATGGCTTCCTAACAATGACCATCTGCTTTGATGTTTTTCAGTCTGGTAACTGAGAGAATGCCCTCGTCAAAGTGTTCAATGACATTTGCATAAATACAGACTGTGGTAGAACCACAGTGCTGGTTCTGTTTGACCTCAGTGCAGCATTTAACACTGTTGATCATGATGTACTATTGGAACAACTGGAGAGCTTGGTCTGACTCTCTGGTACAGTACTTGGCTGGTTTGAGTCTTACCTAAAGTAAATGCATCGAGCAAATCAATGGATGTGCCATAATGTTCTCCAGCTGAACAGAAACAAAACAGAAGTAATTTTTTTTGGACCTAAAGAGGAATGATTAACTGTCAGCACACAGCTTCAGTAAATACAACTAGAAACTACTGATCAGGCCTGGAATCTAGGTGTAGTAATGGACTCAGACCTGATCCTCCTGGGTCACATAAAGGCAATAACAAGGTCAGCGTTCTATCACCTGAAGAACATTTCTAGTATTAAAGGACTGATGTCGCAACAGGATCTAGAAAAACGGTCAATCAGATAAAAAAAAAGGTCAATCAGATAACTGCAGCTGATCCAGAACGCTGCTGCTCGTGTTCCTCACTAGAACCAGGAAAGTAGAGCACATCACCCCAGTTCTAAAGTCCTTACACTGGCTCCCTGTAGCTCAGAGAATAGACTTCTAAATACTTTTACTGGTTTATAAATCAATGAATGGCTTAGCACCAAAGTATGTTGAAGATCTACTGTTACTGTACCAACCCCCGACCACTCAGGTCCTCTTTTTCCAGTCTACTCAATATTCCTAGAATTAGAACCAAACATGGAGAAACAGCTTTCAATTTATACGCTTCTCTAATCTAGAATAAACTTCCAGAAAACTGCAAAGCTGCTGAAACACTGAGTTCTTTTAAGTCACGGGTAAAAAGCCATTTGTTTAGAGCTGCCTTTGAGTAATGTTTTTATGTATCAAATGTTTTGTGTGAGCTTTTTGCTGTATTGCTGTTATTACTTCTGTGTGGACAACATCATTCCCACCAGAACAGTGAGATGCTTCCCTAATAACAATCCCTGGATCACCAGTGACCTGAAGGAACTGCTAAACAAGAAAAAAAGAGCTTTCAGGGATGGCAAAGAGGCATACAGGAAGAAGCACTCTAAAGAGGAACAATATCAGAGATGTCTGGTCAGGAATGAAAAAAAAACACAGGCTTTAAGCACAGGAAGGAATGGATTGATGGATGTCTGGACAGAGCCAATGAACTGAACACATTCTTCAACAGGTTCAGTTCAGGATCTAGCTCAGCATCCCCCTCTCCTGTTCCCAGCCAAACAGACATCCCACCCTCCTCTGATCAACAGCTTCCCTCTTACACCTCCGATGTTTTATCCTTTACCTCAGCCATGTACTCTTCTGATTCCACAAGTTTGTCTTCAACCAAGTCAGGAGATGATGCCACCCCCTTTGCCTCCCCCTCCCACTTGTCTGTCTCCAAAGGTCAGGTGAAAAGGCAGCTGGAGAAACTGAGACTGCAAGGCTGCAGGTAGACCTGTTGCCCTGACATCCCACATTATAAAGAAAGACCCCTGTTGGACATCTGAATAAGCAAACAAGAACCTATCAGGATCCGCTGCAGTTTGCTTCTCGCTGTGGAGTTGGAGTTGAAGACGCCATCATACACCTGCTTCAACCAACCCACTGTCATCTGGAAAAAGCAGGCAGCACTGTGAGGATCATGTTCTTTGATTTCTCCAGTGCATTTAACACAATTCGGCCTGATTTGCTTTGTTAGAAACTCCTGAAGACACAGGTGGAGCCCTCAACAATCGCCTGGATCAAGGACTACCTGACCAACAGACCACAATTTGTGAGACTGAAGAATTGTGTGTCAAACCAGGTGGTCAGCAGCACAGGAGCACCACAGGGGACCGTACTCTCACCATTCCTTTTCACTCTGTACACCTCAGACTTCCAGTATAAATCAGAGTTTTCCCATCTGACAAACCATATACATTAGAATTCTCACCAGATATTTCAGTACTCTTCTTTTGAGCAACTTATAAAATGTATCAAACTTTGCAGAGATAATGTCCACATGTTGTATTTACATTTTTTTGAGTAACCACTGCCATTCAAGCAATATCCATTGAGTTTTTCAATATAAAACATGTTTGTTTTTTTAAGCGGAGCAAAGAAAAATAAATTTCTGCTGTGTTCCATCTCCTGTTTTTCCTAACCAGTAACAGATAACATGTGCAAGGATACATCTATCAATTCTACTCAATGTTACCTTTTCAATGACACCATAATGGTTTAAATACTCCTTTTGGTTGCGGAAATATACTAATTTTTCATTTATAAGCATTTTTCGAGAAACAGGCTTTCAAAAGAGGCCTAGGCTATAAGGGGTTAACATAGTCAAATACTTTTGAAGTATCAAAAAAACATGTAATTAAAGTGGTGTTATGTCTACTGTACAGATCCAAGATTTCCTTCAGTGCAAAAATGCACATATATGTGCCTAGCTTGGATTTAAATCCGGATGGATTGTCAGATGTAATAAAAAACTAGTAGCCTAGCTTTTGCCAGACTAAGTTCAAGATTGAACTAGTCTGGTGAGTCTGCCATGTAATTTCTACTGCACAAGAGGCGTGACCAACGGGCATAGTTCAAATGACTCTGTACGCAATTGGATAGAGCATTCACCAATCAGACCATCGATCCAGGTGACGCGAAACTCCAGGCAGGAAACTAGTCAACAAACGTGGATAGTTTGTAGGATTGCGGTCTGCAGAAGCAGAAATGCGACAGCAGCGTCAACGGATAGCTGTGCTCTGGTGGCTGCCATGAAAAATGTAAACAACAAGCTGCTTCCTGACTTTTCCATCCCTTCTCTGACGTCATCGTTTTTAACCCACCAATAGCGCGCAAGGCGGATAAGCCCGGTTGTGATTTGTTCCAGAAAAACTGGATAGGCAGTAGCAGTAGTTTAATGTGTGGGTTTCCAGACTGATCTGGAGGGGAGAATCAAACTGCCGTCAGATCAGGCTGGCGAAAGCCAGGCTAAAAAACTTGTTAAAATAGCCCTCTCCAGAACCTTGGACAGGGTACTGGCCAGGGCAATGGGCCTTGATATTTTTCTTGCCTGCTGTATCCTTTATAATAGGCACTAGAACAGTGTTTCTCAAACTTTTTTGTATCATTCCCCACTTTGGACAAAGGAGCATACACAAGCCCCCCATGCTTTTATCGCCCCAACAGAATGCTGACCATGCCTGATTTTTAAAGTGTTTTATTTATTTAAATAGCCGAGTTAGTCTACAAGTTTTTAAAGGTATAAAATAGTTGGAAAAAGGGGTTGCGCACTGGTATTAAACCGGCTCAGAAATATATGCTGTTAGTAGTTGCTACATGTAGAACTTCAGCTCACAGTTGGAGAAAATAAAAGTTGTAGTTTTATCAAATTTAAAGAGCTTTCAAAAGTACTAAATAAAAAAATAATTAAATAATTAAAGAGCAAGATACTCACCCCTGTATTTCCTCCGTGGTTGACAGTGTGACTTATCTTACTCTGAAACGTTCCCTGATCTTTTAAGATATTTGTACATTTTGTAGATGGAATCTCTGATAATGCGGCTACTTCAGCTTGTTTTGTTCTGCTGCGATATATTCCAACGTCAAACTCCCAGCCCGATGTTCCAGGTCCCGGTTCTGTTTACAATGATGATCACAATTGCTAATTTATTTGAGTGTGTTTAATTTTGTGAGAGGGGGGAGCTGGTTGATTTAATTTACAGTGCAGTGAAACATTCACTATGACAGAATTTAGGGGGGAAAAACTATTTAAATCCCATTGATGTCACGCCCCACCTGCAATACCTCTACGCCCCACTAGTGGGGGTCGCCCCATAGTTTGAGAACCACTGCACTAGAACAACAGAAAGCATAGAATTTGGTCAAATGCAATGAGTGAAAACCCCCATAAAACAAATAGCCAACAAATGCTACTTGCTAACTTTACATCCTCAGCAAATATTTTGTCAGCACCACATGATTTCTTTTCCTTAACTTTCATCACAATGTCAGACTTTTTGTACCGAAATTGTAACGTCCTTATTTTTCTCTACATCATCTACAACAGGAGGATTGCTTTAAAAACAGTCAAACAATTCATAAAAGTGTTTATGCCATAACTGAGTCATTTCCTCCGATCCATTTGCCCCATTTACATTTGTTGGCAAGGGTATTTTGCACGTATTTATTTTTCTGATTACCTTCCAGAATGCAGTAGGGCTATCATTTTGTAGTTTCTTTGCTAATGATTGACGTCTCAGTGAGTCGACATTCTGTTTCATGAAGCACAAAGCGCGTTTTACCTTGGCGTTGGAATATTTTAGTATTTGAATGATGGGCCCACTTTAGGTTTGCCTAATTCAGTCCACAGTTTAAAAGGTCTTCAGGCTTCGGCATGGAGATCCTCTACATGTTCATTCCAGCCTGGCTTGGTTTTATACTTTATATTTTTGTAAAGGGGCCTAGTTGAGATAAGTAGATGATCTACAATTGCCTCACAAAGAATGCACAGTACTGCACCATGTTGCATATTCTAACAACTTATGTCACAATGCCTAATTGCGCTATTTGACAGCGTAATATTACTTAGCAGAGCATCAGACCAGCTGCAGTACCAATAGAGAGCCTGCTCAGTTAAGCTGTCTTTTTCTTCTTGTATATCAGTTTTTATAGGCAAAACAGCTGGTAGATCACCTACATTTATCTTAATGCAAATGGGTGGGTGTATGATCCGATATAGCAAAGTCATATTTTATGCTGATTTCTTCTAATGACTCATGTGCAGATGCACATGAGTCATTAGAAGAAATCATGTGACCGTGTGATCATGTGACCATGTGATCATGTGACCATGTGATCATGTGACCATGTGACCGTGTGAACGTGTTATCATGTGACCATGTGACCATGAGATCATGAGAACATGTGACCATGTGATCATATGACCATGTAACCATGTGACTATGTGACCGTGTGACCATGTCACTGTGTGATCATGTGACAGTGCGACCATGTGACCGTGTGACCGTGTTATCATGTGATCATGAGACCATGTGATCATATGACCATGTGACCATGTGATCATGTGACCATGTGACAGTGTAATCATGTGACCATGTGATCATGTGACCATGTGATCATGTGACCATGTGACCATGTGACCTTGCGACCATGTGATCATGTGACCGTGTGACCATGTGATCATGTGACCATGTGATCATGAGACCATGTTACCATGTGATCATGTGACCGTGTTATCATGTGACCATGTGACCATGTGATCATGAGACCATGTGACCATGTGACCGTGTGACCGTGTTATCATGTGAACATGTGACCATGTGATCATGAGACCATGTGACCATGTGACCATGTGACCATGTGATCATGTGACGGTGTGACAGTGTAATCATGTGACCATGTGATCATGTGACCATGTGACCGTGTGATCATGTGACCATATGACCGTGCGACAATGTGACCATGTGACCGTGTGACCTTGTTATCATGTGACCATGTGATCATGTGACCATGTGATCATGTGACCGTGTGACCATGTGATCATGTGACCATGTGACCATGTGACCGTGTTATCATGAGACCATGTGACCATGTGATCATGTGACCATGTGATCATATGACCATGTAACCATGTGACTATGTGACCGTGTGACCATGTCAACGTGTGATCATGTGACAGTGCGACCGAGCAACCGTGTGACCGTGTTATCATGTGACAATGTGATCATGATACCATGTGACCATGTGACCATGTGATCATGTGACCGTGTGACAGTGTAATCATTTGACCATGTGATCATGTGACCATGTGACCTTGCGACCATGTGACCATGTGATCGTGTGACCATGTGACCGTGCGACCATGTGACCATGTGACCGTGCGACCATGTGACCATATGACCATGTGACCGTGCGACCATGTGACCAGTTGGCCGTGCGATCATGTGACCATGTGATCATTTGACCATTTGATCATGTGACCATGTGACCGTGCGACCATGTGAACATGTGACCATGTGACCGTGCGACCATGTGACCGTGTGACCATGTGATCGTGTGACCGTGTGATCATGTAACCATGGGATCATGTGATCATGTAACCATGTGACCATGTGGCCGTGGGAACATGTGACCATGTGACCGTGCGACCATATGACCATGTGACCGTGTGATCATGTGATCATGTGACCATGTGACCGTGCGACCATGTGACCATGTGACCGTGCGACCATGTGACCATGTGACCTTGCGACCATGTGATCATGTGACCGTGTGATCATGTGACCGTGCAACCATGTGACCATGTGACCATCTGATCATTTGACCATGTGACCGTGCGACCATGTGACCATGAGACCGTGTGATCATGTGACCATGTTACAGTGTGATCATGTGACCATGTGACCGTGCGACCATGTGACCATGTGACCATGTGACCGTGCGACCATGTGACCATGTGACCTTGCGACCATGTGATCATGTGACCATGTGATCATGTGACCGTGCAACCATGTGACCATCTGATCATTTGACCATGTGACCGTGCGACCATGTGACCATGAGACCGTGTGATCATGTGACCATGTTACAGTGCGATCATGTGACCATGTGATCATGTGACCATGGGATCATTTGACCATGTGACCGAGCGACGATGTGATCGTGTGACCGTGTGATCATGTGACCATGGGATCATGTGACCATGTGACCGAGCGACCGTGTGGCCGTGCGATCGTGTGACCGTGACCATGTGATCATGTGACCATATGATCATGTGACCATGTGATCATGTGACCGTGCAACCATGTGACCATGTGACCATCTGATCATTTGACCATGTGACCGTGCGACCATGTGACCATGAGACCGTGTGATCATGTGACCATGTTACAGTGTGATCATGTGACCATGTGACCGTGTTACCGTGTGACCATGTGATCGCGTGACCATGTGACCATGTGACCGTGCGACCATGTGACCATGAGACCGTGCGACCATGTGGCCGTGCGATCGTGTGACCGTGTGACCATGTGACCATGTGACCATGTGATCATGTGATCATGTGACTATGTGACCATGTGATCATGCGACCATGTGACCATGTGATCATGCAACCATGTGACCATGTGACCGTGTGACCATGTGACCGTGCGACCATGTGACCAGTTGGCCGTGCGATCATGTGACCATGTGATCATGTGACCATGTGACCGTGCAACCATGTGACCATGTGACCATGTGACCGTGCGACCATGTGACCGTGTGACCATGTGATCACGTGACCATGTGACCATGTGGCCGTGCGACCATGTGACAGTGTGACCGTGCGACCGTGCGACCATGTGATCACGTGACCATGTGATCATGTGACCATGTGACCGTGCGACCACGTGACCGTGTGACCATGCGACCGCGTGACCATGTGACCTTGTGACCGTGTGACCATGTGACCATGTGACCATGTGATCGCGTGACCATGTGACCATGTGACCATGTGACCGTGTGAGCATGTGACCATGTGACCATGTGAAAATGTGATCATGTGACCATGTGATCATGTAACCATGTGACCATGTGGCCGTGCGATCATGTGACCATGTGACCGTGCGACCATATGACCATGTAACCGTGTGATCATGTGACCATGTGACCGTGCGACCATGTGACCATGTGACCATGTGACCGTGCGACCATGTGACCATGTGACCATGCGACCATGTGACCATGTGATCATGTGACCATGTGACCATGTGACCGTAAGACCGTGTGACCATGTGACCATGTGACCGTGCGACCGTGTGACCATGTGATCGCGTGACCGTGTGATCATGTGACCATGGGATCATGTGACCATGTGACCGAGCGACCATGTGGCCGTGCGATCATGTGACCATATGACCGTGCGACCATATGACCATGTGACCGTGCGACCATGTGACCGTGCGACCGTGTTATCATGTGACCATGTGACCATGTGATCATGTGACCATGTGACCATGTCACTATGTGGCCGTGCGATCTTGTGACCATGTGACCATGTGACCGTGCGACCATATGACCATGTGACCGTGTGATCATGTGATCATGTGACCATGTGACCGTGCGACCATGTGACCATGTGACCGTGCGACCATGTGACCGCGTGACAGTGTGATCATGTGACCATGTGACCGTGTGATCATGTGACCATGTGATCATGTGACCATGTGACCATGTGACCATGTGACTGTGCCACCATGTGACCATGTGATCATGTGACCATATGATCATGTGATCGTGCGACCGCACGACCGTGTTATCATGTGACCATGTGACCATGTGATCATGAGACCATGTGATCATTTGAACATGTGACCGTGCGACCATATGACCATGTAACCATGTGATCATGTGACCATGTGATCGTGTGACCATGTGACCGTGCGACCATGTGACCATGTGACCGTGTGTCCGTGTGACCATGTGATCATGTGACCGTGTGATCATGTGACTATGTGACCGTGCAACCATGTGACCGTGTGACCATGTGACCATGCGACCATGCGACCATATGACCATGTGACCGTGTGACCGTGTGACCATGTGACCGTGCGACCGTGTTATCATGTGACCATGTGATCATGAGACCATGTGACCATGTGGCCGTGTGATCATGTGACCATGTGACAGTGTGATCATGTGACCATGTGACCATGTGGCCGTGCGATCATGTGACCATGTGACAGTGTGATCATGTGACCAAGTGACCATGTGACCGTGTGACCAAGTGACCATGTGACCGTGTGATCATGTGACCATGTGATCAGGTGACCATGTTACCGTGCGACCATGTGATCATGTGACCATGTGATCATGCGACCATGTGACCATGTGATCATGCAACCATGTGAACATGTGACCATGTGACCGTGTGACCATGTGACCAGTTGGCCGTGCGATCATGTGACCATGTGATCATGTGACCATGTGATCATGTGACCATGTGACCATGCGACCATGTGACCGTGCGACCATGTGACCGTGTGACCATGTGATCGCGTGACCATGTGACCATGTGGCCGTGCGACCATGTGACCGTGCGACCATGTGATCATGTGACGATGTGATCATGTGACCATGTGACCGTGCGACCACGTGACCATGTGACCATGTGACCATGTGACCATGTGACCGTGCGACCGCGTGACCATGTGACCATGTGACCGTGTGACCATGTGACCATGTGATCGCGTGACCATGTGACCATGTGACTGTGCGACCATGTGACCATGTGATCATGTGACCATGTGATCATGTAACCATGTGACCAGGTGGCCGTGCGATCATGTGACCATGTGACCATGTGACCGTGCGACCATATGACCATTTGACCGTGTGATCATGTGACCGTGTGACCGTGCGACCATGTGACCATGTGACCGTGCGACCATGTGACCATGTGACCGTGCGACCATGTGACCATGTGATCATGTGACCATGTGACCGTAAGACCGTGTGACCATGTGACCGTGCGACCATGTGACCATGTGATCGCGTGACCGTGTGATCATGTGACCATGAGATCATGTGACCATGTGACCGAGCGACCATGTGGCCGAGCGATCATGTGACCATGTGACCATGTGACCATATGACCGTGCGACCATATGACCATGTGACCGTGCGACCATGTGACCGTGCGATCGTGTTATCATGTGACCATGTGACCATGTGACCATGTCACTATGTGGCCGTGCGATCATGTGACCATGTGACCGTGCGACCATATGACCATGTGACCGTGTGATCATGTGATCATGTGACCATGTGACCGTGCGACCATGTGACCATGTGACCGTGCGACCTTGTGACCGTGTGACCATGTGATCGTGTGACCGTGTGATCATGTGACCATGGGATCATGTGACCATGTGAACGAGCGACCATGTGGCCGTGCGATCGTGTGACCGTGTGACCATGTGACCATGTGATTATGTGACCATGTGACCGTGCGACCATGTGACCATGTGACAGTGTGATCATGTGACCATGTGACCGTGTGATCATGTGACCATGTGATCATGTGACCATGTGACCATGCGACCATGTGACCATTTGATCATGTGACCATATGATCATGTGATCGTGCGACCGCACGACCGTGTTATCATGTGACCATGTGACCGTGTGATCATTTGACCCTGTGACCGTGTTATCATGTGACCATGTGATCATGTGACCATGTGACCGTGCGACCATGTGACCATGTGATCATGTGACCATGTGACCGTAAGACCGTGTGACCATGTGACCGTGCGACCATGTGACCATGTGATCGCGTGACCGTGTGATCATGTGACCATGAGATCATGTGACCATGTGACCGAGCGACCATGTGGCCGTGCGATCATGTGACCATGTGACCATGTGACCATATGACCGTGCGACCATATGACCATGTGACCGTGCGACCATGTGACCGTGCGATCGTGTTATCATGTGACCATGTGACCATGTGACCATGTCACTATGTGGCCGTGCGATCATGTGACCATGTGACCGTGCGACCATATGACCATGTGACCGTGTGATCATGTGATCATGTGACCATGTGACCGTGTGACGGTGTGACCGTGTGACCATGTGATCATGTGACCATGTGACCATGTGACCGTGTGATCATGTGACCATGTGATCATGTGACCGTGTGACCATGCGACCATGTGACCGTGTGTCCGTGTGACCATGTGACAGTGTGATCATGTGACCATGTGATCATGTGACCATGTGACCGTGCGACCATGTGACCATGTGACCGTGCGACCATGTGACCATGTGATCATGTGACCATGTGACCATGTGATCATGTGACCATGTGACCATGCGACCATGTGACCATTTGATCATGTGACCATATGATCATGTGATCGTGCGACCGCACGACCGTGTTATCATGTGACCATGTGACCGTGTGATCATTTGACCCTGTGACCGTGTTATCATGTGACCATGTGATCATGAGACCATGTGACCGTGCGACCGTGTTATAATATGACCATGTGACCATGAGACCATGTGACCGTGCGACCGTGTGACCATGTGACCGTGTTATGATGTGACCATGAGATCATGTGACCATGTGATCATGTGATCGTGTGACCATGTTACCATGTGATCATATGACCATGTGACCATGTGACTGTGTGACCATGTGACCATGTGACCATGTGACCGTGTGACCATGTGATCATGTGACCATGTGACCGTGTGAAAGTGTAATCATCTGACCATGTGATCATGTGACCATGTGACCATGAGACCATGTGACCTTGCGACAGTGTGATCATGTCACCGTGTTATCATGTGACCATGTGATCATGTGACCACGTGACCAGGTGATCATGTGACCGTGTGACCATGTGACCGTACAACCATGTGACCGTGTTATCATGTGACCGTGCCACCATGTGACCATGCGACCGTGTGACCGTGTTATCATGTGACCATGTGATCATGTGACCATGTGTTCATGTGACCATGTGATCGTGTGACCGTGCGACCATGTGACCATGTGACCGTGTTATCATGTGATCATGTGATCATGTGACCGTGTGATCATGTGACCATGTGACCATATGACCATGTGATCATGTGACCATGTGACCGTGTGATCATGTGACCATGTGATCATTTGACCGTGTGATCATGTGACCGTGTGATCATGTGACCATGTGACCGTGCGACCATGTGACCGTGTGACCATGTGACCTTGTGATCATGAGACCATGTGACCGTGCGACTGTGTGACCGTGTTATCATGTGACCATGTGATCATGTGACCATGTGATCGTGTGACCATGTGACCGTGTGATCATGTGATCATGTGACCATGTGACCATGTGACCGTGTGACCTTGTGACCTTGTGACCGTGTGACCATTTGACCATGTGATGATGTGACCATGTGATCATGTGACCATGAGTCCATGTGATCGTGTGATCATGTGACCATGTGATCATGTGACCATGTGATCATGTGACCATGTGACCAAATACAGGGGTCCAGCCACGAGGTTGTGTACCACGCTTCACTGATGAAAGTGTAGCTATCCACAGGCAGTAACACTTCAATGGAGAGAATCAACCTATTTTCTGAGCAGAACTGCTTTAAATGATTGCCAAATAAAGACGTACTATTTGACACATCGACATTCATATTGCCCACAGAAAAAAGGCAGGTGGATGTGCTATCCTGGATATATGATATACAGTGGTCAGCCAAGGAAACTTAGTGCAGCAGATGGTAGATACATAAAGCTCATTACCCTTTGAAATTGGAAGATGTCCAGCAGTGCCATCAGCTCAGAACTGCCAGAAACCAGTGGGACCCAGGTACACCCATCTACTGTCGGGTTGAAGCCAAAAAGCCATACAGTGGGGCAAAAAAGTATTTTGTCAGCCACCAATTGTGCAAGTTCTCCCACTTAAAAAGATGAGAGAGGACTGTAATTTTCATCATAGGTATACCTCAACTATGAGAGACAAAATGAGGGGGGGGGAAATCCAGAAAATCACATGGTCTGATTTTTAAAGGATTTATTTGCAAATTATTGTGGAAAATAAGCATTTGGTCAATAATAAAAAAAATTAATCAACATATTTAGTTATATATCCTTTGTTGGCAATGACAGAGGTCAAACATTTTTTGTAAGTCTTCACAAGGTTTTTGACACACTGTTGCTGGTTTTTTTGGCCCATTCCGTCATGCAGATCTCCTCTAGAGCAGTGATGTTTTGGGGCTGTCATTGGGCAACATGGACTTTCAACGCCCTACAAAGATTTTCTATTGGGTTGAGATCTGGGCACTGGCTAGGCCACTCCAGGATCTTGAAATGCTTCTTACAAAGCCACTCCTTCGTTCCCAGGGCGATGTGTTTGGAAATATTGTCATGCTGAAAGACCCAGCCACGTTTTATCTCCAATGCCCTTGCTGATGGAAGGAGGTTTTCACTCAAAATCTCACGATACATGGCCCCCATTCATTCTTTCCTTTACACGGATCAGTCCTTCTGGTCCCTTTGCAGAAAAACAGCCCCAAAGCATGATGCTTCCACCCCCATGCTTCACAGTAGACATGGTGTTCTTTGATTGCAACTCAAGTTCTATTTTGGTTTCATCTGACCGTATGATATTCTCCCAATCCTCTTGTGGATCATCCAAATGCTCTCTAGCAAACTTCAGACGGGCCTGGACATGTGCTGGCTTAAGCAGGGGGACCCGTCTGGCACTGCAGGATTTGAGTCCCTGGCGGCGTAGTCTGTTACTGATGGTAGCCTTCGTTACTTTGGTCCCAGCCCTCTGCAGGTCATTCACTAGGTCCCCTGTGTGGTTCTGGGATTTCTGTTCACCGTTCTTGTGATCATTTTGACCCCACAGGGTGAGATCTTGCATGTAGCCCCAGCTCAAGGGAGATCATCAGTGGGTTTTTTATGCCTTCCATTTTCTAATAATTGCTCCCACAGTTGATTTATTCACACCAAGCTGCTTACATATTGCAGATTCAGTCTTCCCAGGCTGGTGCAGGTCTACAATTTTGTTTCTGGTGTCCATTGACAGCTCTTTGGTCTTGGCTATAGTGGAGTTTGGAGTGTGACTGAGGTTGTGGACAAGTGTATTTTATACTGATATAAGTTCAAACAGGTGCCATTAATACAGGTAAGAAGTGGAGGACAGAAGGCGTTACAGGTCTGTGAGAGTCTGAAATCTTGCTTGTTTGTTAGATAAGATAAGAGATACTTTAATAATTCTCGTGGGGAAATTCAGTTTCAGTACAGCCAATCCAAGATCATGCAAACACAAACATTAACACAATACAGGATTTAGAAGACTGCGGTTGCAGACGGCTTTACCAGCCCCCCTTTAGCAGATAGAAAGGATTCACACTAGGTAGGGGATGAACAGGGGGGGCAACTCTGCCCAGCCCCCTACAGGGAGCGTAGCCGAGGTGCTGAAAAAACCACTGTAAAAACATAGAAGCACACGTACCGGTCATAACACATGAGAACACACATGGGACGGGGGGTTCGGGAACCGCTGCACAGAGGAACTGGTCGCAGCCATCACAGCGCGCCCACCTTTCCGTTGTCCGACGAGTGGGCAGGAGACTCTAAGGGTACCATGAGTATGTTGAAATCCAGGTAACTGTGGCATGAGCGTGCGTGCATGTATGTGTGCATTAATGTGAGACCATGAAACTCCTCTCAGTTCAGTCCCAGAGTCTGTCGCCTGTGATGTAATATACGTAATATAGGTGACCAAATACTTATTTTCCACTATAATTAGAAAATAAATTCTTTAAAAATCAGACCATGTCATTTTCTGTGTTTTGTTTTCTCATTTTGTCTCTCATAGTTGAGGTATATCTATGATGAAAATTACAGGCCTCTGGGGAGAACTTGCACAATTGGTGGCTGACTAAATAGTTTTTTATCCCACCATACCTCCAACGTGGAAACAAGGCCAAGAGACTCAAGAATACACGAAAATATAGGAACTGGGGTGCAGAAACATGGCCGCAGATGCTCTGGAATGATAAGACAAAATTTGAAATATTTGGCTGTAGCAGAGAAGTATGGTGGAGGTTCCTGAACGTCTGGGGCTGCATTTCTGCAAATGGAGTTGGAGATTTGGTCAGGATTGTTGTGACACAGATAGGTAGGTTTTGCTCATGAATAATTAGAAATAATTGCTTAGGGCAATTATTTATCTCAAATAGGGTTAGGGTGATTACTAAACATGTAGGTCCTCAGATTTTTACTACTTAAATTATTACCAACTTTAGCCCAAATAATTGTCTTTAAATGCAGATGCATTCTTACACTCTTTAATACATTCTAGAGCTGCAGCTAATTACTTAATAGTCAATAAATCAATGAAAATGTTAAATGAGTTGTTGATTAGTGAATGATTTTAATCTAGCCCTGAGTAGCAACACTTTCTGTTCGGAATGTATTAAGATGCTACATAATCACAAACTCCCACAAACTAAAATGATTCTCCAACTGTAAATTTGATTAATCAAAAATCAGAAGCCTAGACGACCTCAGATTAGTCACTTCTACGAACTCCCTCTGATGAGAATGTCTTATGTGGATATTATTTTTTTATTAGTAATAGCTCGAGTAAGAAGATAAATAACTTCACTTAGTTAGAATTATTTATCTATTTTCTGTATTTATGTTTATATTAGGGCTGTCAAATGATTAAAAATCTTAATCTAATTAATCACAGGGTATCTGTAAATTATCACAATTAATCTCGAATAATTTACATTCCCAAATATGATTGAAAAACTACAATTTGCGGTGTAAAAAAGGACAAAACCGGATTCAGTTGCTCTTTTTTTTTAAGGAAATACAGGAGAGATGCATGGAACCTTTGTTTTTTAGTTCTACAATCACATTTACACATAGCCTTTTAACCAATTCATCTTTAAGCCAAGTTGCTAAGGCAAAATGAGTAGCTAACATTTTCTAAATGTAAAGCTGACAGTTTCTTATTAATATTGGACAACCCTGAGCATTTTATTCATGTGACTATCCTACAATAACTGAGTGTCTTCAGTCAGAGGCTTCAATAGTTTTGTAGAGCAGGGAGTGACGTAGAAAGATAAATCCCCTATCTGGGCTGAACCAATGCAGTTCAGATCTGCCATGCTGGTTTACTGAGGAGCGCTGAACGGAGCGCAGGCTGAATTGTAGGATAAACAGGGCGGGTCATCCTGTGCATGTGTTATTGCGTTAAAATAATTAATTGCTTTAATTCTACAAATTAATCGACCTGGGTTGACGGGTTACTTTTGACAGCCCTAGTTTATATAAATCTTTGACCTTTATGTTGTGAATAACTTTTTCCGGGAGTGCGGCACCCCAACGTCACGCCAGTGTATGCCTCTTTTGGAAAACATCGGCATGGATTGGTTTTCTATCCCCCATTTGAGGGTTGGGGAGCAGCAGGGTACATTTGCTCTGCTGCTTGCTGGTGCTGCAAAGGGAAGGGGCGGACCTGCTGAAGCGGCTGGAAGTAAAACGGCATCTAACCAGCTCACAAACTAAAACAACAATCAACAAACACTGATGCATTTTCTAAATTATAACATCTATTTATACCAGCTATTTGAGCCTTCGATGCGCTTGCTTGCTGCTGCCAGCTCTGCCTGTTACAAGGGGCGGGCTGCTTTCCTTTAGGTGTCAGAGAGACTAATCTCAACCCCACAAGCATCAGCAGGCTTCAGCTGGTCCAGATTGAGACCGCGGTGAAGTTAGTTTTAAGTTGGATATTTGACGGACATTCGTTTCATTAAAGCGGAGACTCCCTCCGACGTCTCACCGACAACCGCTCTTATGGAGCGGATACATCGCAGCTGAAGACTCGCTCCTGAAGGCGGTGGTTTCGGTTAGGGACCATCAATAAATTTCCAGACATCCCAGAAAATAAGACAATACCTTTGAGATCTCCTGACAAAGTAACACCCAAATATTGATACGTTGTTGCTCGACACCTGAGATACACGACACACCGATTTATTGATAAAAAAAAAAGTCTGTAATATTTCTTATTCATTTTTTACTGTAATAGTGTGGGGTCTTCTTCAATAGCTGTCACGTGGTGTGTGGAGAATGGACCCAAACTCACTCGCTGAAGGAAGGTGCAGGATGTTTATTACAGTGAGGAGATCGTGATGATGGTGGTGAACGGAGACACTGGACATCGGGCAGGAAAGGAAGACAGCAGGAAGAACGACACACCGTGGGGATTGACAATTACTAATGATCGGCCGGGAGTGAAAGGAAGTGAGGGGTCTTAAAGGCAGGAGGTGAGTGGGATCAGGTGTGGTTGATGAGACAGACAGGTGAAGACAATAAGGCAGGAATAGGGCAGCGTGACAGGACCCCCCCCCCCCCCCTTTAAAGGTGGATTCCAGACGCCGTGGAGAGAGGGAAAAAGAAAGGGAAGAGAAAAAAACAAGCACCCTTGCCAGGGTGGGTGGAGGGGGCCCACGGAAGGAGGGCCCGAGTCTCTTTGGGTACGCCCCTGGAAGTCTGGCGGACGGCCCCCGTGGCGGCCCCTGAGGACACAGAGGTCGGGCGGACGGCCCCCGTGGCGGCCCCTGAGGACACGGAGGTCGGGCGGACGGCCCCGCTGGCGGCCCCTGAGGACACAGAGGTCAGGCGGACGGCCCCGGTGGCGGCCCCGGTGGCGGCCCCTGAGGACACAGAGGTCGGGCGGACGGCCCCCGTGGCGGCCCCTGAGGACACAGAGGTCGGGCGGACGGCCCCCGTGGCGGCCCCTGAGGACACAGAGGTCGGGCGGACGGCCCCCGTGGCGGCCCCTGAGGACACAGAGGTCAGGCGGACGGCCCCGGTGGCGGCCCCGGTGGCGGCCCCTGAGGACACAGAGGTCGGGCGGACGGCCCCGGTGGCGTCCTCTGGCCATTTTTTTCTTCAATAGCTTCCAGGTTATGTAACCAAATGACTCAAAATCTGTTCCCAGTTGTCCTAGGATATTAGACCAGTGAGACACGAGAGTTTTTAACACATATTTTACAATGTCATATTTTATATGAATATTTTTATGGAATATTATAGATTTTTCTTCAATAGCTTCCAGGTTACGTAACCAAATGACTCAAAATTTCCTCCCAGTTGTGCTACAATACAAGACCAGTGAGACAACAGTTTTTATCACATTTTTTTTACAATCTAATATTGTATATGAATATTTTTATGAAAAATTATGGAATTTTTTTTCAATAGCTTCCAGGTTACGTAACCAAATGACTCAACATTTCTTCCCAGTTGTCCCAGTATATTAGACTAGTGAGACACATCCGGAGGGGGCTCAGAGTAGAGCCGCTGCTCCTCCACATCGAGAGGAGTCAGTTGAGGTGGCTCGGGCATCTGGTCAGGATGCCTCCTGGACGCCTCCCTGGTGAGGTGTTTCGGGCACGTCCCACCAGGAGGAGGCCCAGGGGAAGGCCCAGGACACGCTGGAGGGACTATGTTTCTCGGCTGGCCTGGGAACGCCTTGGGGTTCCTCCCGAGGAGCTGGAACAAGTGGCTGGAGAGAGGGAAGTCTGGGTCTCTTTGCTTCTGCTACTGCCCATAAGACCCGACCCCCGGTTAAGCGGAAGAAGATGGATGGATGGATGGATGAATACCCTAACAATATTTAAGGAAGTCAATAAATAACACAGAAAAGAAAATCAGTAACTTGAAATAATTTACAATTTATAAAATGTGTAATAATATTGTCATTTTTTTTCAGTACCAAGATGTAGTTTCACCAGTTCTTTTATTTTAGTCCGATTTATATGTAAGATGCACTTTAACAATTTTTTTTTTGTAAAGTTTATTTATGCTCTGTCTAAAAATAATAAAAATAATTTCAAGAATTGATTGCGTTGAGCTGTATCTTTATCTCGCAAATTGTTTCCATGTTTTATATGATAGCACATGTTGCCATACTCTGCAGTGAAAAACAAAAAAGTCACTGTAATTTTTGTTTAGATGGCAAAAGTCTTGATGGAGGCCTTTCCATCAGTGCCAAAGGCTAAATTCGAGACTTCAAAAGGGCTATGAAAATAGTGAGAAGAGAGTTGGCCCTCGAAATCCTTGAGGCATCAGGTACCTTTACAGCTTAGCAAAAACACACAATACTGCCATCAGTGCATCTCCTATCCATCTAAACTATTTACCAATCTCTTATATTTTACATCTTTGTTGCGCCACCCAAACATCCTGTTTTCAGTTTTTTTTCAGCGTTTGATGAGAATAACTGTTGTGCAATGTGTGCTGCCTTTAAACCTCCTGCACCTGGGCCTCCAATAACAGGATGGGTGAGGTCTTGTTGATTTTTACACTATTACACACAATTTTACACTAATATATCTGAGAAGGTCTAAAGTTAATTGTGAGGCCAGGTGAGAAGTAATTAAACATCATGAATAAAGTTTTTTGATAATTTTTGTTATTTATCTTTACTTTTGACAGATCCAATGTGATAGCTGTGAAAGATGGTTCCATGCACAGAAATTGTACAGAGTAAAGATACAGTTTAGAGTTAATGCCTAAAACGCACAAACCACAACACAGTTTCATGTGGAATGAATGAAGGATGCATAAAAAAACAGATTATAAATTGGTGTGCCTTGTTCTCTAGATGTAATAGGGCATTCTAACATTGATTTGGTGTCACTTGGTCACATGACCTGGAAGCTATTGAAGAAAAATTAATAATTTTCTATAAAAAGATTCATATAAAATACGAGATCCATCCATCTTCTTCCGCTTAACCGGGGGTCGGGTCTTATGGGCAGTAGCAGAAGCAAAGAGACCCAGACTTCCCTCTCTCCAGCCACTTGTTCCAGCTCCTCGGGAGGAATCCCAAGGCGTTCCCAGGCCAGCCGAGAAACATAGTCCCTCCAGCGTGTCCTGGGTCTTCCCCTGGGCCTCCTCCTGGTGGGACGTGCCTGAAACACCTCACCAGGGAGGCGTCCAGGAGGCATCCTGACCAGATGCCCGAGCCACCTCACTGACTCCTCTCGATGTGGAGGAGCAGCGGCTCTACTCTGAGCTCCCTCCGGATGTGTCTCACTAGTCTAATATACTGGGACAACTGGGAAGAAATGTTGAGTCATTTGGTTACGTAACCTGGAAGCTATTGAAAAAAAATTCAATAATTTTTCATAAAGATATTCATTTACAATATTAGATTGTAAAAACTGTGTTAAAAACTCTTGTGTCTCACTAGTCTAATATCCTAGGACAACTGGGAGCAGATTTTGAGTCATTTGGTTACATAACCTGGAAGCTATTGAAGAAAAATTCATAATTTTCCATAAAAATATTCATATAAAATATGACATTGTAAAATATGTGTTAAAAACTCTTGTGTCTCACTGGTCTAATATCCTAGGACAACTGGAAACAGATTTTGAGTCATTTGGTTACATAACCTGGAAGCTATTGAACAAAAACATGAAATATTACAGTAAAATATTAATATAAAATGTAATATGCATTCAAATTGTAAATAAATTGGTGTGTCTTGTTCTTTAGATGTATTAAGACATTTTAAGACTGATTTGGTGTCACCTTGTCACATGAACTGGAAGCTATTGAAGAAAAGCATGAAATATTACAGTAAAATATTAATATAAAATGTAATACGCATTCAAATTGGAAATAAATTGTTGTGTCTGGTTATTTAGATGTAGTAAGATATTTTAAGGTTGATTTGGTGTCTCTCAGTCACATGACCTGGAAGCTACTGAAGAAGACCCCACACTATTACAGTAAAAAATGAATAAGAAATATTGCAGACTTTTTTTTAATCAATAAATCGGTGTGTCGTTTATCTCAGGTGTCGAGCAACAACGTATCAATATTTGGGTGTTACTTTGTCAGGAGATCTCAAAGGTATTGTCTTATTTTCTGGGATGTCTGGAAATTTATTGACGGTCCCTAACCGAAACCACCGCCTTCAGGAGCGAGTCTTCAGCTGCGATGTATCCGCTCCATGAGAGCGGCTGTCGGTGAGACGTCGGAGGGAGTCTCCGCTTTAATGAACCGAATGTCCGTCGAATATCCAACTTCAAACTAACTTCACCGCGGTCAGATACAGCATGTACGTCTTTATACTGAACCCTCCAGGCTCGAGGACGACCCCCACTCTGTCCTCCCTCTGTTGACTGCCTTTTTTAGAATAGATTTTTATCTTACATTAAGCTCTTAATGGTTTGGCCCAGACCTTCACCCAGACTCTGGAACCAGCTTCCACTGGATCTATGTTCAATCCAGACACCTGATTAGTTAATTATTTACTTCAGCTAACCCAATCTCTTGAAGAGGACTCTGGAGTGGAAGAGAAACTCACTCCCTCACATACTTTTGCAAGTTCACAACAGAATGTGATTCTGAACACGACATGTTGACGAATCAACAATCCCAGAAATCAGTTCTTAGTAACCACCGATCAGCAAACAGCTGATCATGAACAACATCGCAGGGATTACTTACTTACTAATGTTGCTGCTTATGACTTTTCTGCGGTCTGTTTCTGAAGCACGTGAGTTAAACCTTTATTGTACTTCTTTGATCTCATGTGAACATAAAGAGGCTTTGTTGTGTTTTTCTTCTGGTTTTTAATGTGACAACTCAGTGAGCACCAGGAAGAAAAATCACCGAGGCTGTTTCCTAACACTCACTGAGATAATATGAAAGCAAAATAATGTGAAACATAGGAACGAAGCTGAAGTTAGCTTCCGATTCGCAATATGTGTAAAGGGCAATTCCACTAAATCTTTGCTGACCTAGACTACATTAGACCAGGTCCTGATAAAAAACTACAATACTTGGACTCTTCAAATCTGGACTGAAGTGTTCTACACAGCATGTAGATTCATTAAAACAGTTTCTGATTTTTGAAACCTTTACTTTATTTGTGAAATTTATAACTTAGATGGGAAACTTGTAGGATGTTGCAGAAACTTCACCCGACTGATGGCTTCTGATTTTCTCACTGCCTTTCATCTAGAAAAGATAGAAAATATATAACACTTAAAAATAAACTGGAGAGATTTTTCTACAGAAGACAGAAGTAAAAAAAAAAAAGATACGGTGGTTACGTGTGAAATGTATATATGAATTATATCCATTTTAAAAAAATAAAGAAATGAGTATGTGATCTTTGAAGCCTTACTTTTTCTTCTTTTTTTAAAAATGTTTACAGAAGGCCCCTTTTCTCCATTTCAAGCTTTATCTGCATTATGAGCTCCTGCCTCTCACTTTATATAAAAAAAGATAGATCAAAGCATTATCAATTCCTATTTGTTTTCCATCTTGTTTTCATGCTTTTTCTTTCCAGACAGTGTTTTTCTCCAACCTTTCTTCCATCTGCCTTTGGTCGGCCACAGCTTCAGTCCGTGTCATGCTCCTTTTCTTTTCCAGAGCCTGTAGTGTTGCCTGTATTAGACGAGACATATTTTAATTAAGATTCTTTATTATATACTGGATAAGTATTTTGATATGGGAAGTTTCAGTGAAGTTCAGTACTTCTTCCTCCTTAGTGGCAGACGAATAAAGCGGAGCTCCTAACGGCGGGTCTGCTGCAGGGATTACTGAGCAGAGAGGGACAGCCTGGGTCACGGTGTTTTTATTTGCTGCAATAGATGGATAACTTCAATTGCCTACATCCTGTGCTGCACTCAGCGCAATAAAAATAAAAGATGAGAGTTAATTATGTTAGCTAGATCCAGGGTGGTTTATTTAAAACGTGTTTTAACATTTACCCAATTTATACGTTTACATTTCTTGTTGAAAGAAAACCTGTTTGAAAAGGAGTAGGCGGGAGTTTAAATTAATGTGTTGTAGGCTACACTAATATTGCGGGTTAACAAATTGTTGACTGTTTTCCCCACAATGTCAGGTTCATCCCCAAGAACAAAAGATCAGAACAAAACACCACATATGTATGGTGTTTGACAATGTCATGACTATTCTGGTTTGAACTGCTGTTATTCCGATTTGAATGAACCCATTCAAATATTTAAGCTTTATAATGTTTGGGTAGTCTCTACAGCCATTGGTGTGGTCAAAAATACCTGGAATGGCCCCTTCCACCTGGGTGATGCCCAATGTTCTGTTTCTTTTAGCTCACTTCTTCCTGTAGGAATATAGGATCATCTGGCATATGATTAGTTTGCATTTATAACTCATGTACTTACAGTATTCTGATCATGAAAACCCACCAGATCTTAATCAAATAGTTTTTTTTAGAAGAGAGTAAACCAATCTAAGGAATTCTATATCTCACCCATAGATTATTTCAAATAGAATGAGGCCAATATTCAAATTTGGAATTATATGCATTTATAATTTACCAAATCAAGACTATCCAATTTTGTCCCGTTTCTTCCATCGCTTTTTTTTTTCAATTTGCAACATTTTATCATAAAGTCATAAATTAGTTTGTAATTGTTCCTCTTAATTTAATATACCAAACTGTAGGAAGGATAAGGTCTCATCAAATTTGTTCAATTACTTGGTGTTATATTCATATATAACTTTATCATAACCAAACAGTATCTCCAATTCTGTTTAGTCTTATCCATGGCCTTTCTTAATCTGTTTTTAGAATCCAATTGTCTCTTAAAAATGATCTATAATCTTTGTCCTGTTGTATCAATTATTTCATTCACAAAATGTGTTCCGTTACCACTATAGATCATTTGTGAATATCAAATCTAGGCACTATTTCTCTAAACAACATTTCTGCAACAGTTAGTGTATCTAAATGTTTCACCGTTAACATTACAAATCCATTAGGAGAAATTATCTTTTCTTACTAAATAGAGCTTCTTCAATACAGCCTTCGTTTGCTCAAAGATGTTTCTTAATTTTATATGAGAAGCTTTTCTTTTTTTCCATGTCTGACACACTGATGTCCATGAACCAATCAGTTTGAGAATTGAATTGTCCGTAAGAAATGCTTTTATTAGTTCGCCACTAGAGGTCGCCATACCCTGTTCCCCATTGTTCCCCAAAAACATGTAAAGTTCAATTTGAATCTTCTGTTAGCAATAATATGATTATTTATCTTCATCTGATTACAAACTTCACTTAAAACTTTAATTTTGCTTTTTTCAAGTAAAACAATTATTTGGTAGCTTTCCCGTTTCAAGAATTTTATGAAAATCAAAAATTTGGATTATTAATTTATCCCCGACAGAGAATATGCCCAACTTCAAGTGAAATAGGAAATCTCTTCCTAACAAATTAGAAAATAATCTGTAGATTTTATGATTATCACAACAGGTTTTTCCTGTAGCAAAATCTATTATTTTTATTTCATTTTTCTAACAACTCAATCTAATTTTTTGTGGAAAACAAAATTCCTAATTTTATTTAAAAAATTTTTTTTTCCCTTTTCCATCTGGCTTCACTAACTTCCTACCATTTTGTCAATGAGATAATCGGCAACTGGTATTTCCATAACAAAACATCACATCTCTATTCCTTGCTCTCTACTTATCTGCTCCTTCATAAAGATTCTACAAATTAGCTTATTATTATGATTATATGTGAAAGAGTCGGTTGCTAGATGCCCAAAAACATACATGGTACAATTCTCAACTGATATTGGGGCGAGGGCCGGCATCCTCTCCCAAGCTCAGGTTTAGGTCCAAAAAACCTTTCTTGCTAAATCAGACCCTTAATTTTGTCCCATTAGCAACAACTCCATTGAGTGTAAATATTGAAGTGCGCTTAAACTCAGTGTGCTACGGTAACTAAAGTTGAATTTTGGAGTGCATTACTACATTCTTTACTACGGTAATCCCGTAACAAACATTTCCTCTCTTTTTTGCAGTCTCTAACCCAGCGCATTACAAGATTGTTTCCTTTCAACGTGTATCTTATCTGTCATTAAAATGTTAGAAGCAAACATCTGAAGCTGGCGCTTGTTACTAAGAATAAATTCACGTAGCCACCCAGCTGCTACCCCACAGGTCCTATAGACATCCGCCTGTATTTCAAAATAAAATCACTCTGCTCATAATCCGTCATTTTTAAACCATTTCTTTTATACTATATGAGAGATCTCACAGACATCCCATGATTATCATTAAAAATATTAGCTAAGTTTTTTTATTATTATTATAATAGAGTAACAGTTGCCGCTGCACTCAAGAAATCCCAACCTTTTGTATTGAGCTGCACGCAGCTAAAACATCCCCCTCATTATCAGCTAGCGGGGGGAGGTGTGTTCCTTCTCTTCTGCCTTCCTGCAGTTAGATAACCTTTAACAATTTTGAAACGCATGATCAATCTGGTTTCAAACAAGTCTTTCTCAGGAAGTCCATTTTACCGATTTCTGTCACAACCCATCACAGTTGGTTTGTTTATTAAGAGAACAACTAACGACCCATTGTTGAGGGACAGAAGGGTGTTGTTTATTATCAGAACAGCCCTTCCTTTAGGGGAAGGGGGGAAGGTGGTCGGTTGTTTAAGATAATTCATTTAGATCACAGGAAAGTTTACCTTACTCTTCATAGGATTTTTTTTTAATGTTAGTGGGTTTTCTCTTTTATTTTGTTTTTCTTTCGGCGGAACTTTAGGAGAAAACAAGTTTAAAACGTTCTCTATCCTCCCGGGTGCTAAAAAACACATCTGCTTTACACATTAACCCCTCCTTTCTCTCTGTTTGTTTGAGACGCCAAATGTCTAATTCTTCAATTTTGATCTTTTTAGTTTTATTGTAGATCGCAACTACCAAGAAGTACACGAAATTACTCAGTCAATCGTCATAATCTTTATCTTAAAGAAATGTATTGTCTTTTCTCTTACATTAATTTAGCATCTCCTTTAAAATCTTCTTTGCTATTTTCCCCATATTTCGATAAGTTACATTTTGCTGTTTTTATTTTTCATTTTTAAATATTCATCATTCTCGTGTTAATGAAGTAAATTCAGCTTTTATTTATCTTTTATCTGATGTATTTATCTCATCGCAGTGTTACTACGTTCAGCCTACAGCTGTTTCACCATAGAAATCTCCATTCACACACACAGTCACACAACCGGTTTATCACACATTAATATAATGATGTATTTATTATCATGCTTTTTCATTACTAGTATTATTATTTAGATATTATTTATCATTCGGCCTGTTTCTAATTGAGATCCCAGACCTCTGCGCGCTTTTGGAGTCCAACTCCTTTAACATGAATATTCACGCAAAGATCCCCGATCTTTATTTGCAAAACACAAACTTGCATTACAAAGATCCCGGACCTAGTTATTTTTTCTTCTTTCACGCATCACGTTTTCACTCACTGGCTGTTGTCCCTGTGAAGGAAGACCCCATCCAACTGTTGCTCCGGGAGAAACCCCGGATCTGCCGGCCTCCTTTTTTACCTAACGGTGGGGTGGAGGACTTTGATACTGGTTCCGAACCAGGTTACGCACGGACTCTCAGCAGCCTGCGGTTCCTCCCGGAGATCCAGTCCGATCTGAGATCCTGGTCAAAGGAACAAGAAATGCCAGGGTTAAAATCGCTCTCTGATCTCTGAGTTTTCTTTTTTTGACATTCCGTGGTTTCTCAATCCACGAGCTGCTCCACACTCAGCCTTCTTCGTGTCCAACACGCAGCTTTCAGTAAGAAGCGTCCTAGCTTACCTTAGGGCCGGCCACACCCCGAGTTCACCGACCCGGTCGGCTCTATTTAACTCAGCAGAAACAGAGATCAACATCTACTGGAGAACTACAGACAGAACATTTTAGATTAGTCAATTCTGCGCCTCGTGTGTCAGCGCTTACCAAATAACTTCAGGCCTGGGTCACTTCCGTCCTCCGATCTCCAGTATCTGCTGATCACAACAATTTCCAAACTCACGTTTTCCTTTGCTTCTTCCAGAAATCACGTTGGGGTCACCATATTGTTGAGAAGGTGTTTTCACTCTAATTTAAAGCCTATCTTAAAGGAACAGACACACATTTAATTTATGACCCTGGGCCCTCTGAGCTCTCATTTCACCTTCCCGCGTGCTCGTTCATTTCTGTAAAAAGGAGCAATGAGAGCAACAAACAACATTTATATCTTTTAACAGTGAGACGTCGTTCACTGGACCCAGTTCTAGTAACTGAGTACAGCTTTATCTCAACTTTAGGTTTTTATTTGAAACAACAGCTAAAAAGGAAACTCCTCCCACATAGATCTTCCCCCACAGAATGGTCACAGCCTCTTCACCAAAAGGCCCACAGGATGTGCCACATTCCTCTTGATTATTCACAGTTTCTAAGTGTTTCCACATGCACTACAAAATTAGACCCTCATACATTAACAGAATTTATATTTCTTCAGTAGACTGTAGGAAATTGACATAATCTTAAAGAACTAAAGTAATATTGATGAAAATGTTAAAATATCAGACACATGCATGCAGTGCAGTATATTTGCCAAAAAAATTCTAAAATGAACCTAATTTGCATTTTCACAAATAAGGTAAAGGTTTCAAAAATCAGAAACTGTTTTAATGAATCTACATGCTGTGTAGAACACTTCAGTCCAGAATTGAAGAGTCCAAGTATTGTAGTTTTTTGATCAGGACCTCGTTTAATGTAGTCTAGGTCAGCAAAGATTCAGTGGAATTGCCCTTTACACATATTGCGAATCGGAAGCTAACTTCAGCTTCGTAACATAGAAGGATTCTATAAATCCATTCCGCAGCCAGCAACTGATCTGACTATTGATAGGCCGGCATCGGCAACTGAGAGGGAGACAGCTCACTAGTGATCGCATTAGATAGGCTGCCATTAGCATGGATAGGCTCGCCACCTGCTTTATTAGACGTGTTCTTCTTCTTCCTCCTACTTTATTGCGGTTGGCAAACAACTTGAGGTGCATTACCGCCACCTACTGGACTGCCGTGTGGACTGGAATAGTTTTGATGATTTTAATGAAGTTTTAATGATTTGAATCTAAATTGCGTGTTACCCTTTAAAAAATTTAAAAAATCACAATATCGTGTTGTAAGTTATTTCCCCCTATAATTCTGTAAGATTTAATAATCCTTAACTGAACACTAATTATGTTGCTCAGATTTGAGTACTTTCCTCCCCTGGCCCTATCAGTCTACATGTGCAAATGTCTCCTCTTTTTTTTTAAAGGTTTTTCGTTCATGTGATAGCATGAGATCCTGGAAAATAAAGGCTGTAAATTAACAATGTACCGTGTCAACAGAATGTTAACGGACAACATAGACTCCTTACCTGCCAGCTCATGCTGTTGTACATGGACCTTTTTTTTTTTTTTTCAGGGCAGCAAATAAAACTGTATGGTGAGTCTGAGGACTGAGGACTTCTTGTTACATCATCTTGGGATGTCATTATGGTGTTAATTGTGGTTACTAACTTTTGAGACAGGTGTTTGGATAAATTAATTCAATTTGGCATGATGTAATGAAGTCTTCACCTTGTCACAGTGCCCAAGGTAGTCTTTACATAGTGATTACTAACTGTTAGGTCTGGGGAGTTTGGATAAAATAATTGATTTTTTTTTATAAATGAAAAATGCTTTCTCCACTCTTTTTCAAGTTACGTTAAACACCAGCAAAGTCCAACTGCTGATGGTGTTGACGCTTCCACAGAAGTGTAAGTATTGTTAAACAATAATTGGACAATGACATATTCCATCCAGAGGACTCTTAATTTCACACCCAGTGACTGGTACCTTTTTTTTGGGGGGGGGCAAGAGGAGACATTTGCACATGTAGACTGATATGGCCAGGAGAGGAAAGTACTCAAATCTGAGCAACATAATTAGTCTTCAGTTAAGGATTAATAAATCTTACAGAATTATAGGGGGAAATAACTTACAACACGATATTGTGATTTTTTTTTAAAGGGTAACACGCAATTTAGATTCAAATCATTAAAACTTCATTAAAATCATCAAAACTATTCCAGTCCACACGGCAGTCCAGTAGGTGGCGGCAATGCACCTCAAGTTGTTTGCCAACCGCAATAAAGTCGGAGGAAGAAGAAGAACACGTTTAATAAAGCAGGTGGCTATCCTATCCATGCTAATGGCAAGCGGAGGGGGTAGTAATCCATTGGGTGGCTAGCCTAGGCATGCTAGTGGCGAGCCAATCCGATGCTATTGGCAGCCTATCTAATGTGATCACTAGTGAGCTGTCTCCCTCTCAGTTGCATGCGCCGGTCTCTCAGTTGCCGATGCCGGCCTATCAATAGTCAGATCAGTTGCTGGCTGCGGAATGGATATAGCCTCCTGCGGCAGGGAAGTAGTCTTAATTTTGGCCCCAATACTGCGCCATACACCCTGGAGTACACTGACAGAAGTGAGGCCATTCAATTGGTGCCACTGGGCCCTCTGACCACCACCAGTAGGCAAGGCAGGTGAACCAGCAACCCATCGGGTACAGGACGAATTCTTTAGTGTCCCGTTTGTAAAGTTACACAGTCAAAAACTAACAACAGCAATGCAGATTTAAAACTTAGAATAAAAACCTAATCAAAAGCAGCTGAGAACAGGTGGGTCTTTAACCTGGATTTAAATAAACTGAGTGTTTCAGCTGATCTGAGGCTTTCTGGGAGTTTGTTCCAGACATATGGAGCATAGAAGCTGAACGCAGCTTCTCCGTGTCTGGTTCTGACTCTGGGAACTGATAAAAGACCGGATCCAGATGACCTGAGGGGTCGAGTAGGTTCATACTGGGTCAGGAGATCACCGATGTATTTTTGTCCTAAACCATTCTGAGCTTTATAGACCAGCAGCAGAACTTGGAAGTCTATCCTCTGACAGACAGGCAGCCAGTGTAAAGACCTCAGAGATGGACTGATGTGCACCACTTTTTTGTTCTTAGTGAGAACTCGAGCAGCAGAGTTCTGGATGAGCTGCAGTTTCCTAATTGATTTTTTAGGTAGACTTGTAAACACGCTGTTACAATAATCAAGCCGACTAAAGATGAATGCATGGACTAGTTTTTCCAGGTCCTGCTGAGACATCAGATCTTTTATCCTTGAGATATTCTTAAGGTGATAGTAGGCAGATTTTGTGATTGCCTTAATGTGTTTTTCAAAGTTTAGGTCTGAGTCCATCACTATACCCAGATTTCTGACGTGGTTGGTGGTTTTTAGGTATATGGACTGAAGCCCTGTGGTGACCTTCAATCTTTTCTCTTTAGCTCCAAAGACGATTACCTCCGTTTTGTTTTTGTTCAACTGCAGAAAATTGTGGCACATCCAGTCATTAATTTCCTCAATGCATTTGCCAAGAGCCTGTACAGGCCCTTGGTCTTCTGGTGACATTCTAATATATATCTGTGTGTCACCTGCGTAGCTATGGTAACTTATATTGTTGTTATTTATTACCTGTGCCAGTGGGAGCATATAGATGTTAAGCAGAAGGGGTCCCAGGATGGAACCCTGGGGAACCCCACATGTAATTCCCGTCTGCTCAGATGTAAAGTTAGTTATTGACACAAAGTACTTCCTGTTCTCTAAGTACGTTTTGAACCAGTTTAGTACAGTGCCAGAGAGACCCACCCAGTTCTCCAGTGGTTTGAGTAAAATAATGTGGTCAACTGTATCAAATGCAGCACTGAGATCCAGTAAAACTAACACTGACATTTTTCCACTGTCAGTATTCAAACGGATGTCATTGATGACTTTGGTCAGAGCAGTCTCAGTGCTGCGGTGCTGTCTAAAACCTGACTGAAAGACGTCGTAGCAGTTGCTTTGTCTTAAGAAGTAAGATTGGATATGGGCCTGTAGTTCATTTGTGTCTTGTCCAGATTGTCTCTTTTCAGCAGGGGTTTAATTACAGCTGTTTTCAGGGGCTCTGGGAAAACACCCGACATTAAAGATGAGTTCACAATCTGTAACAGATCTGACTTCAAGATCTTTGAGACCTTTTTGAAAAAGCCTGTGGGCAGGATGTCTAAACAGCAAGAGGAGTTCAGTTGACGTAAGATGTCCTCCAGATCTTTGCTGTTTATGAGATAAAACTGTTTCATGGTGTTTAAACAGATTTTCCGTGGACACTGTACATAACCCTAACCTGGCGTTAATGAACCAACCGCTTGTCTAATATTTCGGATTTTGTCTGTGAAGAATTTGGCAAAGTCATTGCAGGCCTTGGTGGAATAGAGTTCAGGTGCTACTGACACAGGAGAGTTTGTTAGCCTGTCGACTACAGCAAATAATGTTTGAGCACTATGACTATTTTTGGTGAGGATGTCAGAAAAATATGACTTCCTTGCATTCCTCAGTTGTAAGTTATAAGAGTGAAGTTTCTCTTTATAGATGTCATAATGAACCTGAAGTTTTGTTTTTCTCCATCTGCGCTCGGCTTTCCGACACTCCCTTTTTTCATTTCTCACCAATGTGGAATTTCTCCATGGAGACTTTTTCCTTCCAGAGATAACCTTCACCTTTGTGGGAGCAATAGTATCCATAACATTTAATATTTTAGCATTAAAGCTGTTGACAAGTTCATTGACTGAACCCCCTGACAGGGCAGGTGTTAGAGAGAAGACCTGGTTAAAGATATCACTAGTGTTTTCAGTTATACATCGTTTTGTGATAACCTCCGTTATAACATTTATGTGAACCGAAATTATACTCTCAAAGAAAACACAACAATGGTCAGACAAGCCCACATCACGCACATTAATCTTGGAAATGCCCAGACCCTTCGAGATCAGTAAGTCCAAAACATGACCCTTATTATGTGTGGGCTCTGTTATATGCTGAGTCAGCCCAAGGTTGTCCAGAGTATTACTCAGGTCTTTAGACCCTTTGTTCTGGGGATTGTCAACATGGATGTTAAAATCACCAACAATAATTATACAGTCATAATCAACACAGATTATAGACAGTAGTTTACTAAAATCATCATTAAAGTCAGCACAGTAATTTGGAGGCCGATAAATGTTAACAAACATGGCTCTAGATGAGGCCTTCAGCTGTACAGCAACATATTCAAAAGAAGGAAAACTTCCAAGAGATAACTGCTTACACTGGAATGATTCATTAAATAAAACAGCAACTCCTCCACCTCTCCTGTTCTGTCTGGCCTGGTTGACAAAACTAAATTTGGGAGGGGTTGATTCGATAAGAGAAACACTGCTATTCTTATCTAACCAAGTCTCAGTTAAAAACATAAAATCAAGGCCATGCTCAGTGATAAGATCATTGATTAAAAATGTCTTCCCTACAATAGACCTGACATTTAATAAGGCCATCTTAACAGGTTTAAGAGTATTATTGTGCCCCTTGTGTTTTGGGGCGGGCTGTGTACAGCGTATGTTTACTTTACTTAAAAACCTTTTAGAATGCAGTGCTCTCTGTTTTGACATAACTACATTCCTTCTGTTACTTATAAGTACAGAGATGATCGAACCTTCTAATGAACAGGGTCCCAGCTTGTCCTGGGAAAAGTTCTGACTGCTGATAACCACACAGCCTGGACCCTTAACACATCATACATCAGACTGTGGAGATTATACATGCTTACGTGGTGGGGTAGGAGGGGGCCGGGCTTGTTGCCCTACCTTTGATCATCCTGGTGTGGGGTTTATGGGTAAAGAAAACAGATTGGCCTGGGGGGTAGATCTGAGCCCAATGTTGACCCGCTCCATCATCTGCTCAGTGAATTTCAGATGGGGGGAGTGGGGGGAGGGGGGCGGTAGGGAAGACGGTGGGCTGTCAGGGGTTTGCCGGGGCGATGGAGGTCCGCTGTCCTGTTCTTTAGGGCTGTTGAGGGCTTTTGGGGCAAATAAAGATCCTTCTTCCTTCTTCTGTTCGAAGCTTCCCATGAGTGAGGGCAGAAGAAGTTTCCTCCCCCTCTGCACTTAGCTTTCTTTGATCTTCCTTTTGAGTTAAGTCTTTGTGTATCTCCTTTTTCAGTTAAATGTTTAGTTCCAAGCTATCCATCTAGCTAGCTAGTTTAGCATATTTCAAGCTAAATATTTAGCTTGCTACCTAAGTAATTAGTTTGAAGCTAAATGTTTAGTTTGTAGCTGAATATCTAGCTTGGTAACTAAATATTTAGCTCCAAACTAGACATTTAGTTTGCAAGCTATATTTAGTTTGTAAACTAAATATTTAGTTAACAAGCTGAATATCTAACTTGGTAACAAAATAATTAGCTCCACCCCCCTCACCCACACACCCACACACACACACACACACACACACACACACACACACACACACACACACACACACACACACACACACACACACACACACACACACACACACACACACACACACACACACACACACACACACACACACACACACAAGCTAGCTTGGTAACTAAATATTTAGCTCCAAACTAAACATTTCTTTTTTAATTTCACTTAACAACTTTGTATAATGGTGCAGAAACTGAGATTTGGTCAATAACAAAAGATCACCTCAAATGTAACCTTGGTTAGCAATGACAGAGGTCAAAGGTCTCCTGTAGGTCTTCACCAGGTGTTTACACACTGTTGCTGGTATTTTGGCCCATTCCTCTGTGTAGATCTTCTCTAGAGCTGTGATGTTTTGGGGCTGTTGCTAGGCAACACAGACTTTCAACTCCCTCCACAGATTCTCTATTGGATTGAGGTCTGGAGACTGGCTAGGCCACTCCAGAACCTTGAAATGCTTTTTACGTAGCCACTCCTTCGTTGCCTAGGCGATGTGTTTGGGATCATTGTCATACTTGGAAGATCCAGCCCTGTTTAATCTTCAATGCTCTCACTGATTCTGAATTGCGCTGCTCTGGGTGGCTGCATGTTGGATTGGCTCTGTTGGCTACATATTAAGTTTTGGTTTTTTTGTACATGGTTCCTCTTTTTTCTTGAGGAAGATTGCATTTTTTTTACCTGTATACTTTCTAGTTTTTGGTGCTGTGAAGCTGGAAGGATTTTTGCTGTACATTTTTCACTTTTTGACAACTTGTTATGATGCGTAACCATGGCAACAATGTGGTTTACAGCCGGGAGCAGCTGATTAACATCGCAAAAGCAGAAAAAATACCTCAACTGAAGCCACAAATCCCTAATGAGTTGATAAGGAGGAGACGTGGATATAGAGCAGGAGCGAAAAGTAGACAGAGAAAGAGGGAGTTCAAGCCATCTCTTCCATCGATCATAATGGGCAATGTAAGATCATTGGCTGACAAGATGGATGAACTCCAAGCCCTTACAAGGACTCAGCCAGAGTACTGGGAATGCAGTGTTATGTGTTTTCCGGAGACGTGGCTACTAGATCATATCCCCGACTCCAACGTCTCTCTGCCAGGCTTCCTGACTGTACGAGCAGACAGAGATCTGAAAACGAGCAGGAAAAGAGAAGAAGGTGGAGTAGCAGTGCTTGCCAACAACAGATGGTGTCATCCAGGACATGTTACTGTGAAGTGTCGTCTCTGCAGCCCAGATGTCGAACTCTTGGCAGTAAGTTTTCGGCCATATTATTTGCCAAGAGAGTTCACCAGTGTAATGTCGGCAGTTGTTTACATTTCACCTTCAGCCGTTGCCGACAATGCACCTTGGATTTGTTTTACGCAAATATAAAGGATGCATACATGTCCAAACCAAGAACTCCTCTGGGACAATCAGATCACAATCTTGTTTTTCTCTGTTCAGAATATAAACCACTTGTTCAGAGGCAACCTTTTACAAAGAAAACTGTGAGAAAATGGTCACAGGAAGCTAAAGAAGCCCTGCAGGGTTGTTTTGCAACCACAGACTGGATGACTCTTTGCCAAGCCCATGGAGAGGACGGACATCAATGCCATGACTGAGTGTGTGACTGACTATATAAACTTCTGTTTGGACATAATCCCCGCCAGAACAGTGAGATACTTCCCTAATAACAAACCCTGGATCACGAGTGACCTGAAGGAACTTTTTTTTTTTTTTTTTGCCATCACTTGTCTGTTTATTTTCTTTGCAACCCATTACTGTATAATATACACCACATTTTTATAGAAACATGCAAATGCAAAAGCGTCAAGAATTTTATATCGAACAAATTTTCACTTTAAAAAGAGACACTTTCAATTTGTTGACCAGCACACCAAGTTAAACCTCACATGCAGCAAACACGTTTTATTCCAGCAAACATTAACCTTTTACTCTAGGCCTTAAATCATGCATAGGAAACCAGTATCAAGTCAGAGGAGGCAAGGTCCTAATTTGTCATTCAGTTGAATTTGTCATTCAAGGATTTGGTACAACTTGATGCATTTGAAACGAGATTGAAAAAGATAACATTCTGATATTATCAATGATACATCATACAATCAGTGTTTCATAAGAGGATATAGGGTTTTCTAAGGTTTTGTCTTGACTCCCAGACATAGAGCCAACTCATTTTTCTGGATCTTCCCATCTTTGTTGACGTCGCAGTGACGCAACAGAACAGCTCGCAGCTTGTCAAGATCAGGACCCGTGATGTTGGGCCTGACGAGTCCCATCATGTCCTTGACAAATTCGTCCACCTCAGGACCCTCCAGTGCTCCTGTCTTACTAACATCATAATGGTCAAAGATCTTCTCAAAGTCTCTCTTCCTCTCCTCTTTACTGGAAGCATCCATCTGGAACTGGAGCAGGAAATTCTCCTCCAAAGCCAAGATCCTGGCTAAATCATTCAGATCCAAACGGCCATCCTTGTTTCTGTCAAATATTTTCATCATTGCGTCGGTGTATTCTTCCAGTTTATCAGGGGAAACTTCCTTGTGGTGCTGTTGTAATAAATCTTTCAAGAAGGCCTTCAGCTCCCGGGCTGATATGTAGCCGCTGCTGTCGACATCATACTTCCTCCATATCTTCATAAAATCAACGCTGTTGTCCAGTGGAGCTTCTCTTTGGAAAATTAACAACAAGTTCTCTTCCTCAGGCAGAATCATGTTGGCCAGCTCTTGAATCTGTAGTTTCCCATCAACAGTCACATCGTAGGCAGACATAAACCTCTGCTTCAGTCTCTGAACTCTCTCCTCAGTGGCTTTCTCCTGTGGACCCAGTCTTTTCATCATGTGCCGGAAAAAGTCATCCAGCTCTTTGCCCTCAATGTAGCCATTATCATCTGCATCAAAGTGTTGCCAGATTTCCAAGAAACCTGCTGCATCCAGGTTTTCAAAACTACTATCCATCTTACTAAAAGAAATGCCGCTTAAAACTTTTGCACATAAAAAACAGGTCGTCTGAAGAAATGAACTGTGCTGCACTCCTTAGCCGCCTGTTTGGTTGACATATGCTCTGTCTTGTCTGACCTGAAGGAACTTCTAAACAAGAAAAAAAGAGCCTTCAGGGAGGGGACAGGGAATTACTGAAGTATACAGAAGCAACTTAAGGTCAAGATCAGAGACAGCAAGGAGGCATACAGGAAGAAGCTGGAGAACAATCTACAGAGGAACAATATCCGAGATGTCTGGTCAGGAATGAAAAAGATCACAGGGTTTAAGGACAGGAAGGATTGGATAGCAGGAAGTCTGGACAGAGCCAATGAACTGAACATATTCTTCAACAGGTTCAGTTCAGGAACTAGCTCAGCATCCTCCTCTCCTGTTCCCAGCCAAACAGACATCCCACTCTCCTCTGATCAACAGCTTCCCTGTTACAGCTCGGATGTTTTATCCTTTACCTCAGCCATGTACTCTTCTGATTCCACAAGTTTGACTTCAACCAAGTCAGGAAATACTGCTACCCCCTTTGCCTCCCCTCTCCACTTCTCTGTCTCCAAAAGTCAGGTGAAGAGGCAGCTGGAGAAACTGAACCGGAACAAGGCTGCAGGTCCAGATGGTGTCAGCCCCAGAGTCCTGAAGGCCTGTGCAGAGCAGCTCTGTGGGATTCTGCAGCACCTCTTCAACCTTAGCTTAACTCAGGAGAAGGTTCCAGTGTTGTGGAAGACATCCTGCCTTGTTCCAGTGCCAAAAAGAACTCACCCATCAGTCATCAATGACTATAGACCTGTTGCCCTGACATCCCACATCATGAAGGTCCTGGAGAGACTCCTGTTGGCACCCCTGAGTAAGCAAACAAGAACGTATCAGGACCCACTGCAGTTTGCTTATCGCTGTGGAGTAGGAGTTGAAGATGCCATCATCCACCTGCTTTAACCAACCCACTGTGATCTGGACAAAGCAGGCAGCACTGTGAGAATCATGTTCTTTGATTTCTCCAGTGCATTTAACACAATTCAGCCTGATTTGCTTTGTCAGAAACTCCTGAAGACACAGGTGGAGCCTCAACAATCGCCTGGATCAATGACTACCTGACCAACAGACCACAATTTGTGAGACTGAAGAATTGTGTGTCAAACCAGGTGGTCAGCAGCACAGGAGCACCACAGGGGACCGTACTCTCACCATTCCTTTTCACTCTGTACACCTCAGACTTCCAGTACAAATCAGAGACCTGTCATCTGCAGAAATACTCAGATGACTCTGCAATTGTCGGGTGTATCAGAGATGGACAAGAAGGTGAATACAGAGAGCTGGTGGACCACTTTGTAACATGGTGTGTAACACCGTCTCACCTTGAATGTGAACAAAACAAAGGAGATGATTGTAGATTTCAGAAGAAACAGGGATAAGTCAACCAGTTTCCATCATGGGAGAAGAAGTGGAGGTGGTTGAGGGGTATAAATACAGTGGCTTGCAAAAGTATTCGGCCCCCTTGAACTTTTCCACATTTTGTCACATTAAAACCCCAAACGTGAATCAATTTTATTGGAATTCCACGCAAAAGACCAATACCAAGTGGTGTACACGTCAGAAGTGGAACGAAAATCATATATGATTCCAAACATTTTTTTACAAATAAATAACTGAAAAGTGGGGTGTGAGTAATTATTCAGCCCCCTGAGTCAATACTTTGTAGAACCACCTTTTGCTGCACTTACAGCTGCCAGTCTTTTAGGGTATGTCTCTACCAGCTTTGCACATCTAGAGACTGAAATTCTTGCTCATTTGTCTTTGCAAAACAGCTCCAGCTCAGTCAGATTAGATGGACAGCGTTTGTGAACAGCAGTTTTCAGATCTTGCCACAGATTCTCGATTGGATTTAGATCTGGACTTTGACTGGGCCATTCTAACACATGGATATGTTTTGTTTTAAACCATTCCATTGTTGCCCTGGCTTTATGTTTAGGGTCGTTGTCCTGCTGGAAGGCGAACCTCCGCCCCAGTCTCAAGTCTTTTGCAGACTCCAAGAGGTTTTCTTCCAAGATTGCCCTGTATTTGGCTCCATCCATCTTCCCATCAACTCTGACCAGCTTCCCTGTCCCTGCTGAAGAGAAGCACCCCCAGAGCATGATGCTGCCACCACCATATTTGACAGTGGGGATGGTGTGTTCAGAGTGATGTGCAGTGTTAGTTTTCCGCCACACATAGCGTTTTGCATTTTGGTCTCATCTGACCAGAGCACCTTCTTCCACATGTTTGCTGTGTCCCCCACATGGCTTGTGGCAAACTGCAAACGGGACTTCTTATGGTTTTCTTTTAATAATAGCTTTCTTCTTGCCACTCTTCCATAAAGGCCAACTTTGTGCAGTGCACGACTAATAGTTGTCCTATGGACAGATTCCCCCACCTGAGCTGTAGATCTCTGCAGCTCATCCAGAGTCACCATGGGCCTCTTGGCTGCATTTCTGATCAGCGCTCTCCTTGTTCGGCCTGTGAGTTTAGGTGGACGGCCTTGTCTTGGTAGGTTTACAGTTGTGCCATACTCCTTCCATTTCTGAATGATCGCTTGAACAGCGCTCCGCGGGATGTTCAAGGCTTGGGAAATCTGTTTGTAGCCTAAGCCTGCTTTAAATTTCTCAATAACTTTATCCCTGACCTGTCTGGTGTGTTCTTTGGACTTCATGGTGTTGTTGCTCCCAACATTCTCTTAGACAACCTCTGAGGCCGTCACAGGGCAGCTGTATTTGTACTGACATTAGATTACACACAGGTGCACTCTATTTAGTCATTAGCACTCATCAGGCAATGTCTATGGGCAACTGACTGCACTCAGACCAAAGGGGGCTGAATAATTACGCACACCCCACTTTTCAGTTATTTATTTGTAAAAAATGTTTGGAATCATGTATGATTTTCGTTCCACTTCTCACGTGTACACCACTTTGTATTGGTCTTTCACGTGGAATTCCAATAAAATTGATTCATGTTCGTGGCTGTAATGTGACAAAATGTGGAAAAGATCAAGGGGGCCGAATACTTTTGCAAGCCACTGTACCTCAGAGTTCACCTTGACAACAGACTGGACTGGAGACTGAACAGTGAATCCGTGTTGTGGAGAGTGTAATCTCTTCAGCCATCATCTGTTGGGGTAGCAGCATCAGGGCCAGGGATTTAAAAAGGCTAAACAACCTGATAAAGAAGGTTCTGGTTCTGTTCTGAGGACGACTGTGGAACATCTGGAGATGATGATGCAAAGAAGGATTCTTCAATAAATAAAAAAAATTATGGACAACCCTGAGCATCCTCTTCATGAGACATTCATACAACAACAGTGTCTTCAGTCGGAGGCTTCTTCAGTTTCGCTGCAATACAGACCGCTACAGGAAATCCTTCCTGCCCACAGCTATCATCATTTACAACAACTCTTTAAAGAATTAATTAATTAATGAATTAATGAGCTATACCAACATTTAATTTCTCTCTGGGATCAATAAAGTATTTTAGAATTTAGAATTTGAATTGAAGGGCTGCACAGTGGCGCAGTTGGTAGCACTGTTGCCTTGCAGCAAGAAGGTCCTGGGTTCAAATCCCAGCCTGGGGTCTTTCTGCATGGAGTTTGCATGTTCTCCCTGTGGATGCGTGGATTCTCTCTGGGTGCTCCGGCTTCCTCCCACAGTCCAAAAACATGACTGTTAGGTGACTGTTAGTGGTTTCTCTAAAATTGCCCTTAGGTGTGTGTGTATGGTTGTTTTTCCTGTAGCCAATGTCTCTGTGTTGCCCTGCGATTGACTGGTGACCTGTCCAGCGTGTACCCCGCCTCTCGCTCCACGACAGTTGGAGATTGGCACCAGCCCCCCCCCCCCGCAACCCTGCATAGGATGGACGGGTATAGAAAATGGATGGATTGAATTGATGGCAGGTTTTTGAACAAAACCATGTTACATGGCCTCATTAATCTTTTCCTTAATACAGATCAGTCGTCCTGTCCCCTTTGCAGAAGAACAGCCCCAAAGCATAATGCTTCCGCCCCCATGCTTCACAGTGGGTATGGTGTTCTTAGGATGCAACTCAGCATTCTTCCTCCTTTAAACATGGCGAGTGGCGTTTATACCAAAGAGTTTTATTTTGGTCTCATCTGACCACATGACATTCTCCCAATCCTCTTCTGGATCATCCAGATGGTCTCTGGCAAACTTTAGATGGGCCTGGACATGTACATGCTTAAGCAGGGGGACTTTTGGAGCACTGCAGGATTTCAATCTATGACGACGTTGTGTGTTCTTTATAGTAACCTTTGTTATTTTGGTCCCAGCTCTCTTCAGGTCATTGACCAGTTCCCCCCGTGTAGTTCTGAGCTGTTTCCTCACCGTTCTCTAGATCATGTGTTCCCCATGAAGTGAGATCCTCCATGGAGCCCCAGGTCGAGGGAGATTGTCAGTGATCTTGTATTTATTCTATTTTCTAATAATTGTTCCAATAGTTGATAGAAGAGCTTCTTAAAGATGTAGTAACAGGTTTGTTAGGGCCAGAATTATTGCTTGGTTGTAGATGCTAAATAGTTGTTTTCTGCAACATTATACAAAAATTATAAAAATCAAACAATGGATTTTTGTTACATTCTGTCTCTCACAGTTTGAGTGTTGCTATGATGAAAATTCCAGGCCTCTAATTTTTTTAAGTGGGGTAACTTGCACAATTGGGGGCTGCCAAATAGTTTTTTGCCCCTTTGTAGTACAGTGAAGCTATTTAAATCAGTCTCCAGCTTCTCCAAGAAAATGTTTATAAAGATTTGACTAAACCATTGGCATGTATATTTCTTTATAATTGACTATATGGACAGTTTAGGAAATAAAACTGTATTTTGTTTGAGATTATTTTGTTAGATGTGCCTTAAGTTAACCAGAAAGATTCGTTTTCAATAAAACAGCACCAGTTTTTTCAGTCTCAGCCAAGATGGAAGCATAAATATTACTGAAAACCTGCAGCTGGACAAAAGAGATAGAGAGATAAGAGTGATTGGTCCTCTAAAGGCAGCTCATATCCTGAAAGTCTTGGCTCATTTAAGGACTATTTTGCTCCACAGTGTTGAGAAGCATCATTGAGGATTGTGAGATTGACTTAGTGACAAAATAGCCTACATCAATTGCTCATCAATCAAACTGAATTTGAGAGAATTTCTAAAGACTTTTCTGAATTTTAAATCTGATGCATCTGTTTCCTTCTGTTGCAGATACTGAGGTGATCTGTGTTTACAGAGAGAGCTGCATGTTACCATGTCAGTTCCAGATTGACTCTGAGCCGCTCATCCACTGGTACAAAGTATCAGATGGAGACTCTCTGGTTCAATCCTACTATAACAATCAAGATCAGCTGGGACACCAGGACCAGAACTTTAAGAACCGTACATCGCTGTTTCAGGATCAGTTCTCCAGAGGAAACGCCTCTCTGCTGATGAAGGAGGTGAAACTTCAGGATGAGGGAATATACAAATGTTACACCAGCACCACCTACGGATTTAAAGAATCATTTGTTAACCTGAAAATAGAAGGTAGGACTACCTTGATAAATACTTTAAACAATGAATTCCACCTGCTTTTCTATGGTGTTTAAATATTTTTCATGCATTTATTCCTGTTCGCAGCTCCAGTCTCTAACATCAGCATCTCTCAGGAAGAAAACAGGATCATCTGCAGCTCAGAGGGGATCTACCCTCAACCTGAACTCACCTGGTCCACCATCCCTCCATCCAACACTGCTCTGAATATCACAACCACAGTCCAGCAGAATGAAGAGCAGCTTTACAGCATCAGCAGCTCTCTGATGGTTTCAGACGATAATACTGATGTGAGCTACAGCTGCACCGTCAGCACTCAGAGGAACAGCATGACAGCAACTTTTAATAAACCAGGTGAGAAGTTGTGGAGAACAACTATTGCTGTTTATTGAAATTCTTATATAAACTAGGTTTAAATATTTTGTGTTGCCTTCACTGCTAATTTAAACTGATCAGAAATTTAACCGTGGGAAATTATTTGGAGAGAAAAGTTTTATCTCCTGACACTGCAAATGAGGTAACAACCCAAAACAGAACGTATTACAGTTTATTTTCAAATACAGCAGTGACAGCCTTCCTTTACTGCTATAGACCTGTGAATAATCTTTCCTCATCAGTGAGACAGTCTATAATCTCACTGTGCTGAAGGACGGCTGTCAAGATAGAACTGTTCAAACGTTTTATTTATATAAAAAAGGGAGTAATAAATCATGCAGACACTACAACTTTCCACCTCTTTTTATTCAGGCTCTTATCAAAATGAAGCTTTATACTGGAAGGTGATTGTTGGTCTGCTTGCAGCAGCAGGAGTGGTAGCAGCGATCGCAGGAGGGGTAGTCTATGTTTTACATAAATACAAAAAAAGGTAAAATCCCATTCTGTGTTCTGTTAAGAATTCACTGCATAAATTCTGCTTCTGTTGATGCTGTTCTATGAAGTGAATATTTATGCTGTCCCAAAGAAAACAAACATGCATTCATTAACTACATGCTTTATCCTTACAGTGGATCAAGATCAAGCCCAGCACCAGCTGAAGATTCCATTGAATTGTTAAGTACATTATTTAAAAACTCTCACAGTGCTGGGGATACAGAATTTTTCACACGCTGAAAGTGAACGTTTAGTTTTCACTTTATGTACCACAGCACCAGGATTTTCTTTAAGGTTATGCATTTTGCCAAGAATTGAAAACCAGATTATGATCACTCCCCAACTGATCTTCTCCTAAATATTTTCTACAAGAAGGCAGAAAACTTTGATTTTCTCTAACAAATAACAGCTCAGTTTTTATTGGAAGACCAAGACTGCTAAAAGAAAGACAGAAACATAAATTACCCTCCTTTACATTCACAACCACATTAGTAATGTAAAATTAAAACGCTTTGACTTGCTTAGATGGAAAGAGAAAATAAGATGAGGTTAAAGTGACAAATTATTCATTTTAAACTGAACTGTCTATAATGATGTATTTTGTTACAGGAAATCTGATGTCACTAAAAGAAGGGACCCCATGAAAACAGAAGAAAAAGAGGAAAACAGGGAGCAGGAAGAACTTTTAGAAATCCTGGAATAGATAGAGGAACACGACAATGAAGGAACAACATAGGATTTGTGCAGAGATGTGTACTCCTGGAAAACACTTACAGATGTGCTGCAGCTGTGAGAGAGAAGGAGACTAAAGGCAGTTCAAGGATGAAAAAATGACTGAAAACAAACGCAACAAAACTCAATAAGAGGCAGGATGAACTAAGCTGGAGATAAAACACAAGAATGACCCAAAACACAAAGAACCCACGAAGCTAATACAGAATGACATAGAACTCAAACTAAGCTAAACTGTATAAATGGGTATATACCAATGCAATCTTTGAGTTTCTGGGGATTTTCTTTTTACATTTTCGTGTAAACTTGTTAAATTCTACACTTTTTTGGTCTAAAAACATCTTAGGGTTGAACGCTAGGGAAGAACTTCCCTTTTAAACTTCGAAGTGAATCGGATGATCAAACAGACTCCTTGTCAGCGTAACCAGGGAGTCCGCTGGCTATCTGAGCTCTATTGAAAACAGGCCTGAGTCCCTCAGCGCCTAAAGTCGGACGTCCGCTTTTTCCGACCTCGGTTTTGCGCAAAACCGCTCCTTTAAACTGGACACTTTCTACGTTCTTCGTCGTGGACTGTGGAGAGCTGACCCCACCAAGTAGGATTAAACTGGTTCATATCTTTGGTCTGGGTAGAGGAGAAGGTCTTGACAGTTAATATCCGTTTTCTATTGGTTGAAATAAGTCTGTAAACTTGTTAACCACTGTTATTCTTGGTCGTCTGTTGCTGTACATTGACCCTGAATGTGCATGCTTTTTGTGTTTTATTATGTGACTTTGGTTGCAACCAGAAGCAGTATTTTATATTGTATTATTTCCTTGTTTGTTTATTGTCCGCTGCGGTCGGCGCGTGTCAGTTTAGACAGGTCGCGTGGCCTCAGTTGATCCCCTTTCTCCGTCGCCCTCGTTTCCTTTGTCCAAGCCACCATTGCTAATGAAACTAGCCTTTGTTGAATCACCACGCGGTCTTCCTTTGTCTTTCTTTGTGAACCGATCGCGCCAATTGATAAGACTTGAGTTATTTATCGCATTGAGTGTGTTAAACTGAACCCCCCCTCATTCGCTCGCTGTCTCCCACACACACACGCCCCCTTCCCTCGACGTTAACTTTGTTCTATATTTTTGCATGCGTTAGAATAGATGGAAATTATGAATGAAACGTAATCTGTAAGGTGACCTATTTCATTAATAAATTCCCTTAAGTAACGAGAAGTTTCCTGTGCTATTTCAGTGTGTGCTGTGAAGTTTGTTTTATCCCCGCGGACGAACTCTACGCCTTTTCAGAGAGACTGACAGTCTGGTTTAATTAAAATTATCTCATTTATGAGATTGGTGCCCCGAAATCTTTAATAAACAGGTTAAACTCGAAAGTCATCAATAATTATATTGATATTAAATTATTGATTGTAATTATTGATGCTCAGAAAACCAGACAACAAATATTTATTATTAATAGTTACAACATTAATGGTGCGTCCCGTGTGAGGCCGCTAGGAAAAGATAAATAAACCGCACACACTGAATAAACAGTAGTTCAGATTATTCGGCCAGATGTTAAAGCGATAAGGTTTGCAACCTTCCCTGGTGATAATCTTCTGCTTTGGAGTTTGACTAAGCTGATAGAAATATTTGGCAGACGTTTTGATGGGACTAATTGAGGAGCATTGTGCTGTGTTTGGCTTTTGAATGGTAATTCATTTTAACTGTGGTTTCTGATAAGTTCTGCACGTTGCCGCTCAGAAGCAGCAATTCTGCTTTGTGCTGTAGCCTATGGAAGCATGGTAGTGCTGAATTAACCTGCTGCTAATCAGATTAATTAAAATGCATTTTAAAATCTATTTTTCAAGCTGTTCAATCTGCAAGTAATTGTTAATATACTTTTTGTGCTCCTTAATGTGCATTAGAAATTTCAGTGTTCCAAATTCATAAAAAATTAAAATAGCTTAATCTTCATTTAGATTAATAATTCCAAATTTCAATCTGGAAGGAATCAGCTTAATTTTTTTTTCTCAGTGTGTTGTGCAAAAGCACCCTGATTTAAATTCCAGCTATTAAATTAAATTGCTTACCCTGCATTTATTCCTCATTGCTTAGGCTGCATTTGAACTAATTATACAAGTTTAAAGGAAACTCATGCTCAATTAAACGCTTTTGCTCTTGGTTGTTCTGAGAGAATTTGTTTTCTTTTTCAAGCATCTGATGTTTGTTTCCTTGTGTGTGTCCCTAATGTGTATTTTTGCCTGATTTTAACTACTGCTAACTCACTGCTAACCTTGATTAGAGAGAGTGAATCTGCGTTGCATTGCTAAGTTCCCTTAAACGAAATAAGGAGTTCATATTTAACACATAGCATTCTGAAATACTATAAAGGAGTATTGTGTAAGTCACAAGTGATTTCGGCAGCTTGTGCAATTATTTATTTTGCACACATAAACCTGTGGAATATGCAAAGAGACCAGTGCATGTTTATCTGAGGTAGTGGCAAGTTGGTGCGTGTTTTGCTTTTGAACAATTGTAAACTTGGCCTATTGGCTGCTTGAGATTTGGTCTCAATTTATTATCTCAATTTCCTTTTTTTTAAATCTTTTTATTCTATTCTCTTTCTATTTCTTCTGGTGCCTTAAAAGATGGAAGCCTCAGGCTACCATGCAGCTGATGCTGTGGGCCCAGAGACCACTGGAGACGACCACCTGCAGCAGGTAGTTGGAAATCTTATTCGCCTGTCATCACAGGAGAGACAGTACCACAGTTAAAGCAAGAAAGAGACACCGCTATTTTTGAGCTTCACGAGGCCAAAATAGAGTTACAGAAGAGTGCTGAGGAACCTGTCCCACCTCCATTAGAGCAGATTCCACCCAGCCATCAAAGAGTTAAATCTCAGTGGCCGATTTCCGATCAAGCCGGTGTCACACCACACAGGTCAGCGAATGACCCCTCCTTTCTTTCTGAAGCAGGGAGACCTCTGGGGGAAGCTGCGACCCCCCTTTCTCTGCCAGTGGTGAGTGAAGGTGTGAAAGCTGCAGCTGCAGCACCAGACCAAGAGCTGCACCCTGCAGGCAGAGCAGAAAGAGGGGGGCTCCCAGGGTGGACCACTATGCATCTGGCCTCCCACAGAGACCATGGGACGGGAGCATGTGGACTCCAGGTGGGCCAGATTTCCTGACACACCCTAGTGCGCGAGCCAGCACACCTGCAGAACCCTTCCTGATGAACCCTGAAGTCATGCTGTCAGGCCAGACCATCCCTCAGGCCTGCCAGGCTGCTAGTGAGACTAGCATGCTGATACCACCAAGAACAGCAGGGGTGGCAATACGCTTAGCGGTGATGAAAGGCCGACAGCCATTGGGTAAGCAAGCGTTTTTCCAGCCACTCCCCTACTTCCTGGAACTGAACCTTGCTGTTTGCGGTACACCCATTCTTGAGTTGAACAATCGTTCAGCCTACCTGCTGGTTGAAAATCCAAACCAAGTTGCAGTCCCGGTGACAGCCGGAAAACCTCTTGGCATGCTTAGACTGCTCATTTCATGATTTCGAACTTTCAGTCCCCGTCATAGGGGATCTGCCTCTGTTCATGAATAACAAACAGTCCTTTTCAGACATGTTGTTAACATTCCCTTCCAAAATGATCACGGTAAATCTGCACGAAGCTTTACCTGAGGAGTCCATCTGCAGCGCCACCTTAAGAACCGAAGGCGACCTAATGGTGTACGCGCTGACGACTCATCCAGCTGAGCGCAGAATCCTGTGGGATTTCCAGAAACTGTGGCTCCCTCTCTCACAAGTCCATCCCGCTGACGCCCTCTTCTGGCGACAGATGGGAATGAAAAATGAACAGCTCAGGTACGAACCTAAACACTTTGATGTGGTGAAGATGCAGGAACGTGATCCCAACAAGCTGGTGATTTACCGTTCACCACCAGGCATGATGCTGCCACCATCAGAGGTGATGAAGTCCCTCCTAAACTGAATGATACAGCAGTCATGACTGCTGCTCTTTTGTTTAACCAAGGTAAGTTTCACCTCCAGGTCTCCTCCCTGGAGGCGGAGCCTGTCTCCACACCAGTGGAAAAAGGGGACCAGTAAATAGCGTTAATGGAACAGGTGCATGCTTCTAAACTCACCTCTAGCATGCACTAACAACTAATTACATCCATAATTTTTGTTTTGTTCTATAGAAATCTGCAGACGCATAGATTAACACCTTTCAGGCTACAGTAGTAACCATAAATACATTCTAAGTGCATTAAAATAACCCTTTCAGGTTTTGCAGTTTCTCTCTTAGGAAGTGGTTAAGTGATGAGTGACACATTGGTATCATTTAACACAAGACTTCATTAGAGAAGCTTATTTATCTGCACACTACCTCACTAAGTGATGGTACATTTATTCTAGACGCGATTTAGAAATCCTACAGAAACTCCTCAACAGGAACTGTTAGGAGCACAATCTAAAACCCTTCAGGACACAAAAGTGCCTGTCAATCTACGTTCTACTCTAATTAACAACACCCTGCAAGCTCTCTCAGATGTCATTGAAAGATAAAATAATTGATTTAACGTACACACAGGTGGTAAGAGAATTAACACAGGATCGTATTAGAGAAATTGGTTTAACTATGGAAAGTCCTGTGGAAGGACGAACTCTTACACATTTAGTTCCTCTAGAACTAAATGTCCCCATTTTTGTTAACCCAGAAAATTTTGAACTTGGGTTCATGCTGAACCTTCCCATTATTAAAAAAAATGAATATATATAGGCTTAAATCAGTGCTAAATGTTGGTTTTTGGAAGAGTAACATCCACCTACATTTAAAAACCCCATCCATACTAGCCTACCATGAAAACGATCCCAAACTTTACCTCACTCTAAACCTAGACCTATGCACCAAAACTAAAGATCTCCACTGGGTGTGCACAAGTAACCCGTTCATTAGAGATGTAACTGATTACCTCTGTGGTTTGAGGGATGATGCCCCTCAACAAAATTGTCAAGCTACAATGACATTAAAAGATGCAGGTATGGAAACCAAAGTTGAACGTGCAGGTAACCGATGGCTAGTGAGCACACCAGTAGCAGAAGCTTTGATGTCATACGATCAACATGACACAGTCACCAAGGTAAAGTTGCTAAACCAAACTATGTTACTCGATATCCCACAAGGGACAGTAGTTCACATAGGAGACACAATACTCCATCATCTCGACCTCGACAGACATGACACTGAGATCGAGATCATGGATGCATTTAACGGGTATAATGTCACGATTGATATCGAAATTCAGAAACAACTTTTGAAGGGGGGGACCAAATTAATTAAATTAAGCATCACCTCTACGGCCTTGACTTTGAATCCCCTCCCTAGCTTTCCCAAGAAAGCTGATTGTACAGAAACACACACCTTGACATTCACAGTAATTGCACGTGTAATTGGGTGGGTCTTCACAGCGTTGATGGCTTACACCGCCTACAGGCAGGTCAAACAATTGCAAGCAAGAATCGACTCCATGACATTTCTCACACCGCGATTCATAGCTTCCTCCGGTCCCAAAGCACAAGCTGGTGCCAGTGCCTAGCGGTAGCTACACATTCGTGCCTTCACCCCGTCTCATACTTAAAGCAGTGATGTGAATCATGAAGTATGACGATATCGAAAGGGGGTCGATTTGTTTTATTATTCTCATTTTTTCTTATATTACTTTCTAAAAAAAAATTTTTTTCTTGGTGTGCTTTTACTTTTTTTTTTATTTTTATTTTTTACAATTTTACATATTTTAGTAGACTAGGTTAGCCTCTACCCAGACTAGGTTAACCTCTACCCAGACCCAATTCGGATAGGTGGACCCAGTATAGCTGCAAAGACTGTAAACTGCATTTCCATCCTTTACAACTAAGGGGAGAATGCTGGGACCAGATTCGGATTTAATGGACTGAACTGTTACACCTTCCCGCTAAAGGACAGCGACATTCTTGGACGTAACGGACTGAACTGTTACACCTTCCTGCTGAAGGACAACGGCATTCCTGGACGTAATGGACAATGAACCTGGTTCTAGCTCCAAAGACTGAACAGTGCGCATTCTTTGGAACTAAAAGTAAGAGAAAGATCAATAAAGCAAGAGAGCATGAACACATTTCATACATATGACATCAATCATTTAATCGAAGGCAATTCTAAACAAATAGGTTTTTAGTCTCGATTTAAAGCAGTTCAGTGTTTCAGCAGCTCTACACTCGTCAGGAAGTCTGTTCCAGATAAGGGGAGCATAGAAACTGAAAGCTGCTTCTCCATGTTTAGTTCAAAGGTTCATCCCTGCTTTTGCCAAGATTGCTGCCCCTCTGCATGTGCTCACACATGGTACCAAACAGCTGTGTTCCAACAATCAGCCAGTTGAATGGACACCCAACTGTCAAGAAGCCTCTGAAAGCTTGAAGAAAATGATAGTGAGTGCTCCTATTCTTGCACATGCAGATTATAAGCTGCCATTTAGGCTGTACACTGATGCCAGTTTTGAAGGACTAGGTGCGGTACTCTCCCGGATACAGGAGGACAGAGAGAGGGTTATAGCATATGCCAGCCGAGCTCTGAGCCCAAATGAGCGCAATTATAAAAATTACAGCTCATTCAAATTGGAGCTGCTTGCATTGAAGTGGGCTATTTGTGGGGGTCACAGATAACAGTTTTTACTGATAACAACCCCTTAGTCCATTTGAATACTGCAAATCTGGGAGCTACGGAGCAAAAGTGGGTGGCACAGCAGGTGTAATGTTTTATGTTTTGCTTTAGTATAAAGGAACAGACACTTTTTAGATTTAAAAATGAAGACATTGTACCAACACTGTACCAAGAAGTCAGTATTAAAATCAAACATTATTTTAACTTTTGTAAAAAAGAAAATAAAAAAAACCTAGTCAAATGTATCAAGATGCACTTTTTTGTTTTATTATATATGTGATTATATGTTCATATGATACATTTTATTAATTTATTGTTGAGTAAAGTTATTGATATTTATGTAACGATATAAAATTGGTTCATTCTGTTCTTCATTAGTCTGTGGTTGTTTTTGAACATGCCCTGTAGGTAGTGCTCGTTTCTTTACCTCCAACTGTACATTTATGGTTTAGGCAGAATTCAGTTGTTCTTTGTGTTCATTTAATCTCACAGAATCTTGAAGCATCTCACAGATTCAGACTCCAACATTTCTTTTTTGTCATGTTTGAAATAGATGGTAGTCATGTGATCCTGAGTCCTGTAAGCAGAAACAGGACTTGCTCCAACACGTCTGAGCTTGTTCAGTTGATCCCATTTCTCATAAAACATAGTGATGTTCTCACTGTGCTCCAGCACAGTTGGAGGAATGTAGCTAAACCATGTAGGCTGTAAGTTTGCTGGTTTCCATAAATTTCTGGCAAACAGGTAAGTGTAGGAGGCTTTTGTCAGCATTTGTTCTCTTTTACTTATTAGTACTTTTGTTTTGTTGTGTTTTATATGAGGAGAAGCTGAAACAAGCAAACTTAAGTTATTCCCTTTTTATGATGGAGATTTGAGCCTAATATCATAAATACAGTTGGAACAAATTCACAGAATCAGTCCAGTAGATTGGTGAGTTGTCACTGATTTATCACAACAGGTCTGGGTTATTTTCCTGGAATCTGCACTGAGTCTGGTGAGGAGTATATATGACTAATGCAAAAACATCTGGTTTGGTCCAAAATGAAAGTTCTGTCCAAATCTTTACTTTCCAAGATGTTTTTTATGTTTAAAGTCAAAGTTCATACATTTTCTGTGAGCCGTTCAGTTATAGCAGACCGTCAGCTGGTCGATCTGGGACACCAGCCGGATTAAATGTCTTCAACAAATATAAAGTAGAAGAATGTGGATATCTTTAGGTTTTGTGAAAGATCCTCTCATAAGATGAAGTTTAAGTTGTCAGTATGACATGTATGGTATTTATCACTGGAATTAAAAAAATATGTATATTATTCACACAGTGCAGTTGTAGTTAATTAACATTCAAAACTGAATGGCTTTTCAAAGTGTTTAAGTTTCACTTTGTGAAATATTAATTGCAGAACTGGGTAATAAGGCTGATTTATTTACTCCAGTCGTGGAGGGATTGTCGCCCTATCATGCAGGATCAGAGCAGGGAGCTCCACTTCCTCCTTCCGCATTTCTTTCTTTGCCATCTGTCTGTTTGTACATGTCAGCTCAGACAGAATCTGACTAGTGGTCTTTCTTTCAAGAAGTTTATTGTTACCTTTGATATTACCTGGATTGGTTTATCCTCATTTGTAAGATAATTTGGACAACAGCACAGACCTGGCGCCAGTGTCATTTAGCTGGAGGGGCGGCAGCTTATTTTGGGGGGGTTATTTTAACCCCTTAACGTTTTTACCTCCCATTGGCAGAGTATTTCCGGGGCAAAACGGCCCTTTGACACTCTCTATGTAAATATTTATATTATACATCATTTAAAAAGGGACTGGCTGAGGTTCTGGGGGTTTTCTGAACAATCGCTCTGTTGTAGATCGGTGGTCAGAACATTTGTTTTTGTTCTCCAAAAGGAGCCGCAGTTGATTCACTGTCATGATCATACTGTGTATCTGCTTGACTGTGTCTTCATTTATAGAAGATCATTGTTGCTCAAGTCGCGCTGATTCAGAGTGAAGTGAGCAGACGTCGCCAAACAACCAGCTTTGTAAACTTAGAAGAGTTGCTCGCAAACTAGTTAATAATAACAACAAACAGAAAACACAGCAACAAGCCCAGCTTCTTCCATGTCGATTCTCTTGTTATTTTTCTGCTGCTTTGATCAGTAACGCTACTCGCTGCTGAAACTGTCCTGATACACTGAGAAAGAAAAATTATGTAATGTCCAACTCACCCTTCTTAGCTGCGCCTGCACATCCACAGAGCCATCATCTCGAACAAAAACTATCCTTTTACGTCCAGTTAATGAACTCCAATAAAGTACATAACAACCCTACCGCCAAAAACGTTTGTAAATTCCTTTCTTGCATGTATTTCTCCAAATGTTTACATCATGACTACCAGTTAGCATGCTCTTAATAGCGCTTTTATTCTTCTTGATTATTATTCACGACTGGCAAACAACGAATTTGTGCGTTACTGCCACCAACTGGTAAGAAGTGTTGACCAGAATGTCATTTTAGGGACTGGTTTTAGCAAACTACTGTACCAAAGTGTCTTCTTTTACCGCATCCAAAACTCCCGATTAGTAACCTATTGCACCCTCTCGTGGTTGTCTTGGGCCAATACATTTGCATGAGGGATTAGTAATCTGTCATGGGCGGGCCCGATACGCGAATGAGCGGGACCGGCCCACCCAGGCCCACCCATGGTGCCGGGCCTGCAACAGCAAATGCATAGCTATCAACATTAAAATATATAAATTCCAGAATAATCCAGTTTGCTGCAAAGATGGTCATTCCATGGTGCTACAGAAGCTTCATGTGGTTTAAAAAGTATAATTCAATAGATCTGGAGGAAAACTGTGGATGGATCCAATATCTGTTAATACATTTTCATGACAGATTATAAACAGATGCTGAAGGACAAGATAATAACTGTGGGCTTCAGTTTAAGGTTCACTGAGCTGAACTAACAGAAAATGTTATAAAAAAAAAAAACATCTTCTATGATTTTGGTCCATGAGCTGACATTTGTGTTTAGACATCCAAGGGGAATATTCCAATGTTAATTCAGGAACAGGATGGTGTGTAGAAGGATTATCTACCTGGAAATCATAAATCATTTTAATCCAGGTTTTAGGCTTCTAATTAAGAGCATTAATGGGGCATTCAAGTTTTCCACTGAAAGCCATGAAATTTTTCCAGAAAAAAACTGTCACATATTGTTTTCTATCAGAAACTTGTGCTTAAAGTGCTTTTCTTTAAGCAAAAAAACATAATTAAGTGTAGTGAGTATGATGTAATGGATCTGTTGAAACAAGTCAATGCTGCGTTAAGCAAAATTCCTGGAAGCAATATTAGTTACCTAGAGGCATTTGCTGTTCGGCTGTTCACTTTCCTCTGCACACGTATAAGTAAAACCATCTGCTGCAGTCATGAACCCATTAAAGTTAGTTTAACACTTTAAAAAATGTTAATGGTACAGTAACTTTACATCACGAAGAGATGTTTTGGCTTAAAACAGTCAAGTTTATTTGTAGCATATTACAGTACAAGGCAGTTCATAGTGCTTAACATGATAAAAACACAATAAGCAAACAAGATTACAGTGACAAAATAAAGAGAGGAAATAGAAAAACTACAATCAAAATAAAATGAATGATGTTCCTCTGATTATCAATCAAAGGACTGCTCTAAACAGATATGTTTTTAGTTGTGATAAAATAGAAATCAGTGTTTCAGCAACTTTGCAGTTTTCTGGAAATTTGTTCAACATTAGAAACCATAAAAACTGGTATAATGACAGCAGGTCTTCAACATACTTTGGTGCTAAGCCATGTAATGACTTATAAACTAGTAAAAGTATTTAGAAGTCTATTCTCTGAGCTACAGGGAGCCAGTGTAAGGACTTTAGAACTGGGGTGATGTGCTCTACTTTCCTGGTTCTAATGAGGAACACGATCAGCAGCGTTCTGGATCAGCTGCAGCTGTCTGATTGACTTTTTAGACAGACCTGTGAAGACGCTGTTGCAGTAATCAATCCGAATAAAGATAAATATAAGTTTTTCTAGGTCCTGTTGCGACATCAGTCCTTTAATCCTAGAAATGTTCTTCAGGTCATAGAAGGCTGACCTTGTTATTGACCTTTATGTGACCCTGGAGGTTCAGGTCTGAGTCCATTACTACACCTAGATTTCAGGCCTGATTAATACTTTCTAGCTCTATTAACTGAAGCTGTGTGCTGACTCTTGATCGTTCCTCTTTCCTCAGACAATAAACAATAATAATTACTTCAGTTTTGTTTCTGTTCAACTGGAGAAAATTATGGCACATCCATTGATTTGCTTAATCAAAGCGGTTGGTCATTGTTAGGAAGCTATTTAACTGCTGAAACAGCTTTTTCAATAATTTTACTGATGAATGGAAGATTAGAGATTGGCCTGTATTTCTGTAACAGTGACAGAAACAGAGGTGGTTATAGGTGACTGCCCACACAGTTCTACAGACAGAGGGCATCAATCAATCAACCAAGCTTTATTTATAAAGCACTTTTCATACAAAGATTGTAACAAAACAGTCTTTACAGATTAAAAATTGACCAACAAGAAAAACATTCTTAATCCTTCCCCTACAGATTATAAAACCATGATCACATTTATACATTTATACCCCCCTCCCCCCCAACCCAATCCCCATGCGCACAGACACAGGCAGAGGGATGCCACAGAGCAAACACTGGAATAAAATAAATAATAATAAATAAATAAATAAATAATAATAAAATAACAGGTTTAAAAAATATAAAAAATAACCGGTGAAGAAATATGTAGTGAAGACTAAGTAGAAAAACTCTGTTCCAGAGGTGAGGGACGTAATAATGGAAAGACTCCTCCCTGTAAGTGTATGTGTTATAACTTTAGGGATGATAAGGAGACGGTTACCAGAGGAGTGCAGAGACATATCTGAACAAGTTACTATCATGGTGGTTTTTCTGTCAGGTATAACAGGGTTTGTTAAACTGTGTGCCACAATTCAATTCAATTCAGTTTATTTATATAGCGCCAATTCACAACAGATGTCATCTCAAGGCACTTAACAAGAAGTCATTTCAATACATTTATACAAACATTCCAATCAGTTAAAAAGTTTCCTATTTAAGGAATCCCAGCAGATTGCGTCAGTCATTGGCGTGAGGTTGGGCCCCGTTGATGCAGACTTTCCAACCACAGGAATCCTTCAGCAATCCCTCATACTGAGCAAGCATGTAGCGACGGTGGAGAGGAAAAACTCCCCTTTAACAGGAAGAAACCTCCAACAGAACCAGGCTCAGTAGGAGCGGCCATCTGCCACGACCGTCTGGGGGTTTGAGAAGACAGAGCAGAGACACAGAAGGAACAGAAGATCTGATATAAGAGAACTTTCTATGTTACAGAAAGTAAAAAGTTGATAACAGGACACAGTGGATGTTCAGTTACTGGGAGCATCATCCCAGTCGATGCCCCCCGTCCAACAGGGCATTGCAGCCAAGCAGGATACCGGACCAGGTATATCTTCTATGGAGAGAAAAACACTGAGAGAAAACAAAGTTAACAGTCGAAATAACAGAATGAAATGTAATACAACTGGAGAGTAGTAGGAGAAAAGGAAGTAGCAGAGTGAAGAAAACTGGTAAGTCTGTCCTCCAGCAGTCTAAGCCTATAGCAGCATAACGACAGAGATAGCTCAGGATGACCTTAGCCACTCTAACTATAAGCTTTATCAAAAAGGAAAGTTTTAAGCCTGGCCTTAAAAGTAAACAGAGTGTCTGCCTCACGGACTAAAGCTGGGAGCTGGTTCCACAGGAGAGGAGCCTGATAACTAAAAGATCTGCCTCCCATTCTACTTTTAGAAATCCTAGGAACTACAAGTAAACCTGCAGTCTGAGAGCAAAGTGCTCTGTTAGGAACATATGGAACAATCAGATCTCTGATGTATGATGGAGCTGATTATTAAGGGCTTTATATGTAAGAAGAATGATCTTAGATTCTATTCTGGATTTAACAGGGAGCCAATGAAGGGAAGCTAAAACAGGAGAAATGTGATCTCTCTTTTTAATATTCATCAGAACTCTTGCTGCAGCATTTTGGATCAACTGAAGGCTTTTAATGGCATTTTGTGGACTACCTGATAGTAAAGAATTACAGTAGTCCAGCCTTGAGGTAACAAATGCATGGACTAGTTTCTCAGCATCACTCCTGGACAGGATGTTTCTAATTTTAGCAATAGTCTGGAGGTGAAAGAAGAAAATCCTAGAAACCTGTTTAACATGGGATTTAAATGTCAAGTCTTGGTCAAAAAATAACACCAAGGTTCTTTACGTTATTACTGGGGGCCAATTTAATGCCATCCAGATGAAGTCATTGACTAATCAGTTTCTGTTTAAGAACTTCTGGTCCAAAGACAGCAACTTCTGTCTTGTCAGAATTTAAAAGCAAAAAGTTTAGGGTCATCCATGTTTTAATGTCTTCCAGAAATGCCTGTAATCTACCTAACTGACTGGATTCATCAGGATTTTGTGATTAATATAGTTGTGTATCATCTGCATAGCTGTGGAAATTTATCCCATGCTGTCTAATGATTCTACCAATTGGGAGCAGATATATGGTGAAAAGAATTGGTCCAAGCACAGAACTCTGTGGAACTCCACAAGTAACCCTTGAGAGTGAAGAAGATTTATCATTTATATGAACAAACTGGAATCTATCAGACAATTATGATTTAAACCAGCCTAGTGCTGTTCCTTTGATCCCTGCAATATGTTCAAGCCTTTCTAAGAGAATATTATGATCGACTGAGATCTAACAAAACCAGAACAGACACCAGTCCATCATCTGAGGCCATGAGAATATCATTAGTAACCTTCACCAGTGCTGTTTCAGTGCTATGATGAGCTCTAAAACCTGACTGAAACTCTTCAAACAGCTCCTTATTGTTTAGATGCTCACAGACTTGATTAGCAACTATTTTCTCAAGGACTTTGGATAAGAAAGGAAGGTTAGATATAGGTCTGTAATTCACTAAGTCATCTTGATCAAGGGAAGGTTTCTTGAGTAAAGGTTTAATTACAGCTATTTTAAATTCCTGTGGTACGTATCCGTTTACTAAGGATAGATTAATCACATCCAAAATGGGGCTAGGAACCAAGTGGAACACTTCTTTAAACAATTTGCTTGGGTTTGGGTCCAACATACAAGTTGAAGGTTTAGATGAGTCTAATATTTTTGATAATTCCGAAAGCTCGACTGAATCAAAACAGCCTAAGCACAACTGAGGTTCTACAGTTCTTTCCGATACTGCCTCATTTACTGAGGAAGAAGTAATCATGTTTGGGAGGGTGCCAATGATTTTATTTTTAATAAAATTAATTTTATTTATGAAGAATCCCATAAAATCACCACTGCTAAGAGCTGGGGGAATAGTTGGCTCAACAGAGCTATGACTCTGTGTAAGTTTGGCAACTGTACTAAAAAGAAACCTAGGATTGTTTTTATTCGCCTCTATTAATGATGAAAAATATGCTGTTCTAGCTTGTCGAAGGGTCTTTTTATACAGCAGTAGACTGTTATTCCAGCTTAAATAGGAATCCTCTAGGTGTGTAGAGCGCCATTTTCTCTCCAACTTCCTAGTATTCTGCTTTAAAGTACGCAACTCTGCGTTAAACCAAGGAGTCAGCCTCCTATGGCTAGCCACTTTCTTTTTTAAGGGGGCTACACTATCTAATCCCAAACACAATGAGGACGTAACGCTGTGAACCAGATCATCAATTTCTGAAGGGTTAGAGATAGAATTGCTGCCATCCACTGTGTTACTCTGAGACACTGAGGAAAGTAAGAATGGAACAGATTCTTTAAAAATTGTTATAGCATTGTCTGATAAATCTCTACTATAATGAAATTTTCTTTCAGATTTAAGATGGTCAGTTAAAGTAAATTCAAAAGTTATTAAGAAGTGGTCAGACAGGACCGGGTTATGTGGGTGGACTGTTATTTCCTCACACTCAATACCGTATGTCAGTACAAGGTCCAAAGTGTTTTTACCCGAGTGGGTCGATCCCTGTACTTTTTGAGTAAAGCCAATTGAGTCTAAAATAGCACTAAAGGCTGCATTTAGGCTATCACTTTCAGCATCCACATGAATATTAAAGTCCCCCACTATAATGACCCTTTCAGTATTTAATACTAAATCAGATAAAAAATGTGAGATCTGATCCAAGAATTGAGAGTAAGGGCCTGGTGGACGATACAAAACCACAAACAAAAATGGTCTTAATGTTTTGTAACTTGGATGAGGAAAATTAAGGGTTAGATGTTCAAAAGAACTGTAGCTATCAATTGGTCTTGGACTAATTAGTAAATCAGAACGGAAAATGGTTGCAACTCCTCCTTCTCGCCCAGTATTTCTACAAATGTGAAAATTTAAATGACTGGAAGGAGTTGACTCATTTATACTGACATAATCCTCCTGCTGCAACCAGGTTTCTGTGAGACAAAGGAAATCAATGTGATTATCACAAATCAAGTCATTTACTAACAAAGTCTTTGAGGAGAGAGATCTTATGTTTAAAAAAAACACATTTAATAGATTTATTTTTCTGTTCAGTCAAAGTTGTATTTATTTTTATGAGATTTCCATAATTTGCTTTTTTTGGCTTAACTTGTAATCCATTTAATTTTGGCCGTGTACAAGACACTGTTTCTATAGAGTAATGGGGGGGTAACAGTACAGAAGCAGCAGAGAGGTGGGTTAAACTACGACTCTGCTTCCTGGTCTGGACCCTGGGTTCTCAGTGTTTTGGAGGACTAATAAATTCGGCCATATTCCTAGAAAGAAGAGCTGCTCCATCCAAAGTGGGATGGATGCCGTCTCTACGGATCAGATCAGGTTTTCCCCCAAAAGTTCGCCAGTTATCAATGTAGCCCACATCGTTTGCAGGACACCACCTAGACAACCATTGATGGAATGACAGCATGCGGCTAAACATGTCGTCACTGGTCCGATCAGGCAGGGGACCAGAAAAGATTACCGAGTCGGACATTGTTTTGGCAAACTTACACACCGAAGCAACACTAATTTTAGTGACCTCCGATTGGCGTAACCGGCTGTCAATAACAATCTTACTGTATTTACATTTATCTTTAGCCAGCAGTTTCAGGTAGGGTTTGATGTCGCCCGTTCTGGCCCCTGGCAAACATTTGACTATGGTCGCAAACAAGCTGGTTGTTGAACAACCAGCTTGTTTGAATAGAAACCGTGAGTACAGTATGTGATGATCATTAACCTCTATGAGCACAGAGAAATGATCATGGTAAAAAAAAAAATACTCCCTCATTCAGTTGCAGCTTACATTTTAGAACTTGTTAGAACTATCTTGATATTTAACAGGTAATAAAATGACTTTGGCCTCCAGTGGTTCAGCATGCAGAACCCATTTTGGCAACACTAACTCAGTTTTTTTATTCTACCAGAGTTTTTGTCTTCTTTCAAACATTGCTTCTTCTCTTTGACGTCTGCAGACATTAATTTCTCCACAGATCTCTGTAGATTCTACAACAGCATTTCAATCAGTTCGTCTTGATTGATCTGCAGCCAAACTCTGTCCATTTTACTCTGAGTTGTTTTCAAACTAACTTCAATTTTAAACTTGTTTCCTTCCCTTCGTTCCTTACTCTTTACAATTATGAACTATTTTGTGTTTATCTCTCACAATGATCCAAGGAAAACGTTTAAGATTGTGGATGTAAAATGACAGAGAAACAAAAATGAAATGTACAACAAGTGGGAATACTTTTCCAAGTAACTGTACCTAAAGCTAAAGTCCTATTTTCTGCCTGTCAGTCTGAGCTTTTTTTGTTATTTTTAAGACAGTGTTCATAACTGAATTTTTCATGAGTCATAAGAGGGTTGTTAAAAAAAGAAGCTGAAAATGAACAGAAAATGAAAGTTAGAACAACCAAAGTCTAAAAAGACCCCATTTGAAAGGTCTTATTAAAACCTGAAGAACAACACATGCTTCTCTGCCAAAGTTAAAATGTAACAAATTGTATGTGTCTAACTTTAATATTGATATACAGTGATTACAAATGTTTTTTATCAGCAATAACTTCTAAGCTAACATGGATCCATTTCTCTAATCTGAACCTGGATTTTTCTGTGCAGCTCAAACTGCAGATCCACAGGTTTCCTGTGTCTTCAAGCAGAGCTGCATCTTACCCTGCAGCTACAAGAGCTCTGATGAAGACGTCATCCACTGGTTTAAGATGACGTTACCAGAGCTTCAAGTCCACTCCTTTTATAACAACCAGGACCAGCTGGGTCACCAGGACCAGAACTTCATAGGCAGAACATCACTGTTTGAGGCTCTGATCTCCAGAGGAAACATCTCCCTGCTGCTCAAAGATGTTCGGTTTGAAGATCAGGGAAGATACAGGTGCTTCACCAGCACTATTGGAGGAACCAAGGATTCATTTATAAGACTCATTGTGGATGGTAAGAGCTACATTTAAACACAGTGCCTAAAAGAAGTGGTCACACATTTGGATGTTTTACTCTTTTATTGCTTTAACAAATCAATCATGATCAACAAAATGTTGCATTTTTAACAAAAAACTATAATGTTATGCTGCAACAGTGTCTCCAGAGTCTCTCCATCTCAGCTGAAGCTTGTAGCTCCTTCAAATACGCACTCAAATACGCGATGTTAATTTCTGGCCGACTTGACGTCAAGTCGGCGCAGGATATACCATATATGGACATCGCAGACCTATGCTGCAGGAAGCCCGCCCTGCTCCTCTCCCCCTCATATTCAGTTGAGCGCCGCCATTACTGAATTACGATTCGAAGTATGAACTCGAGCTCCGTTTGGAAAAAGGGGCCATTGCAACAATCAGAGACTTGCCTGCAATTGAAACGGTCAGGCTGTGTATTGCTCTACTGTGTGTAACAAACAGCTAATGTGGCTATTGTATGCTAACAGGAGTAGTAGCTTCAAGGACAACATGGGTAATGGCTGCTTTGCAAACAACAAATGACCTAGAATGCCACCAATCAACGCGTCCCTCATTTGCATTATTACAATGAACGTCCACAACAGCCAAGATATCGGATCAGATCTCGTGAGACAATAATGCCTTCAGAAATAAGGGTCAAAGGAGCTCTGTGTTAATTTTTTTCAACTTTTCTTTTTTAGAAGGGCCTGAAAGACTATAATAGAGCGTGAGTATCCAAGATAATACTCGGTTATGACTCCTTTAATAGGCTGGTCAAAATCAATAAACACGCATTTACAAATACAAGTAGGAAATTAAGATAACGAATACCATCAAATCTCGAAGATAAAAGCCAATTTTAAAATATTAGTAAAAGTTCATATTATTTCACCAAAGTATTGTAGCGACTGTAGTGACGCCGACAGGCTTGTAACAAGGGTAGAAGCAGAATTCCACATAACAAATGAACTACCAACAGAATATAACACAAACTTTATAACAAAACTACTACGAACGATTGAGATATAACAAAATAACTGAACCCACCGTTACCCACAATGCACCCTGCTGGCTGTCTGCCCTATAGCAGCCAGGGTCATTACAGTATGATATGTGAGCCTAAACAAAGTTTGAACGTAAAATGTGCATTGTTGCCATTTCACACAAGACATCAACAAGGCGATAACGAAATCAACAATTGAATGAAAATAAAGTAAAGTAAAGCAAACAAAGTTTTTGCATTTGTTTTGGAGAAAATGTAATACCAAAACAATTTAAAGGAACATGGGGCAGGACTTGTAAATAAAATAAACATCCATGTCCAGTTTTTTAATGCTGTTGGGTGATGAAGTGTTATAAACCAAAAAGAATGAGCCCATCCACGTATTTCTTAAACTGGCTGTGTGCTGCAAAATCTGCTGCAGTTTGGGGCCCGAATTTCCCACGCTGTCTTGGTGTGACGTCAATTGACACTGCATGAGCATTCTCGACATCTTTAAAAGAGGAAAAAAAAATGGTTGCAGAACTCCATTGATTCAATTATGAGAATGGATTCTTCTGAAACTGGGAAACGACCAAGGACGACTCACAGCTGACTAAAAAGTGGCACTAAGAAAAAGAAGTATGTCTCTGTGAAGAGGTATGTTTTTTTGTGAAGCGTTTGTGCGCGCTCCTGTGCGGCTGGCTGCAGTTACTTGCAGCGCCTGCCGCGTCGCTCGTGAGCTTCGTTTCTTTAACAAGTTAGTGCAGCTGCACGCACCATGTTATTTACATTATAAATTTCAGTGGATCAGAATTTATTATTTTAATTTGTAGCATTTTTGCCATTTAATTTTGTCATCACTGATTGATAAGTAATGAAATAAAACAACACAAACATATTAAAAATACAAATAAAATGTTGGAACTCACCCTACATAGATCTTCTCCACATCACCTGCTTATTTGAAAATAAAATCCATTCTTGTTTCTTTTCTACAGACCTCAATGGCTCTGTTGTATAGTTTATCTTAGTGCTTTAGGTCCAAGAGTGAGTCCTTTTCTGTGGACATGGAGGCTGAAGCCTGGATTATACTTCTCCGTCAGCAAGTTTGCGCTCTCACACAGACGTATTGATGGAGACGTTTTCCGTTTATACTTCTCCGTCGTGGTGTCAGTATTGCAAAGTAATTCTCCGCCAGGACAGCAGGGGGTGCTGATCTTTTCTGGCGGGTCTGCTGTCTTTGTATTCCTTCAGTTAAGGGTTGAACAAATGTTCATATTTCCAAACTTCTTCTGCCGGACGTTCCTCAATCTGCTCCATGTCTGCTTCCGCAAGATTTTTCCACCAGTCTGTGAACACCGGCGCTGTTAACATCCAATCAGAGCACGGAAAAATTCTGACATGATTGTGGGGCAGCTAGCTGGCCTGTTGAGGCGAATCTGAAAGCTGATTGGTTAAGAAAAACAGTCCGGTTGTTAATAAATAGTTTATTTATTGTTAGGCTGCTCTACTGATTCTGAAGACCTTGGGCAGATTAGGTTGCCCCTAGCAACACACAAAGACAGAACTTTGATTGGACGAAATATTGATAATCCAAAGATATGTAGGGAAGCTGCAGAGCCAAGAGAAACGTTAGACACAAAAATAGAATAGACTTTTGGAAGTAAATTAATAGAATTTTATTGAACAAATGTTATAATTTAGGTTGAAAACATAGGTTAGTGTTTCTGATAGTATTAGGCCAGCAGAGAAGGCCTTGCTGGTCCTGACAGCCTGTCACTGCTACAATCACTGGAGACACCATCACTGCATTTAGGTGATCTCCATTCCACTCAATGTGAGACTTTTAGCACCATTTGGCTGTACCTCTGTTCAATTAGGTCAGTCACTTTGAAAGTGGTCAATAATTATGCAATCACTGATTTTGGGTAAAATATTTTTATTTAATTGTCTCAGTTGTGTAGAAATCAGTTTTGAGTTTGACATTAAAGGGATTTATTGGTATTTTTTTTTTGTCAAAAAAGCCACATGTTGTTGAATGTGATTAAAAGCCGTAAAAAGGGGAAAACATCCAAGGGGGTGAATAGTTTTTGTGGACATTGTAAAAAAAAAAAAAAAAGAGTAACCATAGAGTTTTGTTTGTGCTAATTCTGCAATTTTCTTTTTGTAGCTCCAGTCTCTAAAGTCAGCATCTCTCAGGAAGAAAACAGGATCACCTGCAGATCAGAGGGGATCTACCCTCAACCTGAACTCACCTGGTCCACCATCCCTCCATCCAACATCATTCTGGAGAACAGAACCACGGTCCATCAGAATGAAGAACAGCTTTACAGCATCAACAGCTCTCTTATTGTCTCTGACATTAATACAGATGTGAGCTACAGCTGCACCGTCAGCACTCAGAGGAACAGGAAGAAATCTACATTCAGGCAGCTATGTCAGTATTTGAATCAAATCAGATCATGATTTGATTTATCTATTTATTTGATTCTGTTTGAAACCATCCTGAGAGATCACACTGCTACTTTTCTCTGTTTCATGTTAGTTGTGTCTTAATATTTCACCGGAGTGAAGTAATGTTTTTTCTGTTCTCATCTGAATATATTTTTAGCTTCAATTACCATGGTGACAGCAGAAACAATGATCCCCTGCTTGCCACTGAAAACATCAATGATGAACCTCGTTTGGAGATTCAACCATCAGGTCATCCTGAACAAGATGGGGACCAACCTCACGGTGTCAGTGAGGTGGAGGAAACATGTGAAGGGTGTTTCAGAGGATGGAAACCTGACTCTGCAGGATTTATCCCCAGATCTGGAGGGAAGATACTACTGTGAAGTCAGTGATGAAGACGAGGCCATGGTGACTGGGATCGTTCTGAAGACACAAGGTAAGGCGTCAAGGAAGATCATAAAAAATATGCTGAGGAAACATTACAATATATAAAGGAAGAGTTTGATTCTGATTCGTGTTTTTATAATCCTTTCAGATAATTCATCTCTCCTTGTAGTTCCTTTGATCATTGAAATCGTTTTAATCATAATGGTTTGTCTTCTTGGGTTTCTCTGTTGGAAAAGAAGAAAAGGTAAAACTCAGTCCACAAAAACTTCTAAATAAGTACATTATGTGTTGTTCTGATGATGTTTTCCAACCTCTAACATTTTTCAGCTCCACAATAAGTCGACATGAGAAGAAACATGAAAGTGATGCGAGTATGTTTTTATTTTCATATACACAACAAATCCTAAAGTCCTAAAGTAAATAAAAACTTTCCTCTGTCTGATACAAGTTAAATATTGTCTGAGAGCAAAGGATTTTTGACTGATCAGTAAAAATTCAGTAAAATATGAAAAGACTAAAATTCGAAGATTTAAACTAACAATGTCTGGAGTCTTATCTGTTTCTTTTGTGTGATCAACAGGGAGATGAAGAATTTGGATTTGAAGAGTTAAAGAAAACACTATTCCTTTCTATTGAAGATTCACCAATGTTTGGCGTGTTGAGTTTGAGCCATTAATACTAATATTGTAGTAATATAACTATTATTATTATTATTATTATTATTATTATTATTATTATTATTATTATTATTATTATTATTATTATTATTATTGTTTGAGGGAAAACCTCATGTAACAGGATTGCTGGTTGAGGCGGTAGATTATGGACTATGATTCCGGTTAGAGAATCAAAGGACTCGGAAAGAGAGATCTGTTTGTCTTCTTTAATAAAGGTTATTAGGCTTTACAGTCCTCGTACAACATTGGTTCCTCAGGAACGCACACATAATAATAGGAACACAGTAAAAGTCTGCAGAGCTTCACACTGCCTGCTTGCTGCAAAGTTTGCTTCTTGTCAGTGTGGCTGAACATGTCCAGACTAGTTCTGCTGACATCTTCCTCATTCGACCAGCAGATGGTGCTCTTGGGCTTTTCATCTCTAGGGCTTTCTCACAATTATTATTATTATTATTATTATGGTAATAATAATTATTATTATTATTATATGTTGTTTCTTGGACTGATTGGTCTGTATTTCTGATGATTTATGTTAATCATTAATGTCTTCATGAGTCAGAAACAGGAACAGGTTTGTGCCATTTAGAGATCAGTCTAATCTATATGAAGGAATTTCTCCCTACATTATCAGTGCATATCAGAATGATTAGTGTGAGAATTTTACTGTAATTTCTCCAGTTACAGAGACGAGATTGACACAAAGGGATCTAATGATTCTCTTCACACACACAGTTCATCCTCAAAGTATTCACAGCACTTTGTTTTCTTCACATTTTAATGATGCAGAAAAAATAATGACAAATCACAAGTATTTTCAGCCGTTTCTCAAATACTGTGAACCTTTTCCAGACTCAAGTCTCTTTAAACATGACAGGACTAGTTTGGCACACCCTTTTTCTGCTGTTTCCCTCTTCTCTAAGAATATCTCATGCAGGTTGGGTTGGTAGTGTCAGTTCACAGGCTTTCTTAGATTTTTCCAAAGTTCTGGCTGGGTCACTTCAGAACATGAACAGAGCTGTTCTGATGCCAACCTTTTGTTATCATGACTGGGTTCTTTTGGGTTCCTTTTCTATTGGACAAAAAACTATCACCCTAGTTTCCAGCAGTTTAATTTCCAGAGCACTTTTCAGGAAGCTACCGTTAAGCCTGTCTTTGTACATGGCTAAAGTCCTGTTTTCTTTAACTCTGTCTAGTTTCTAACATGTTGCTGCTAAACACCAAGAAGTCTATCTATCTATCTAGATAGATAGATAGATAGATAGATAGATAGATAGATAGATAGATAGATAGATAGATAGATAGATAGATAGATAGATAGATAGATAGATAGATAGATATGTCTTCATCCTCATGAAGAAGACACATAAGAAAGCAAGAACCCCCCCAGCCAAAGTTCTCATCATACATGACGGATCAATTAATGGTATCAAAGATTTTTCTAGCCAGAACACTAGCTTTATCAGCTACCCAAAGAGTAGAGTGAGAGAAATATCAGGAAAATCCAGACAATTTTAGAAACGCACCCTAAACTGAAAGATCTTGTTATCCACACAGGTGCAAATGATGTAGCCGAGAAACAATCAGAGATTCTCAAAAAAGACTACTCTGATCTGCTACAGAGACTTGATGGACTCAACATAAACATCTTTATCAGTGGACCAGTCTCTGAAGGAAATGATGAAAGGTACATAGACTTCACATGCTCCATAAATGGTTGAAGAGAAAATCTGTTGAAAAGTCGATCCCATTTATTAATAACTTTAAAATATTTGGATGTGCAAAGCACTTGTTCAAGATAAATGGACTTTATCATAAAAGAGCTGGAATGAGAGTCTTGATCTCAAATCTTTTCTGTTATCTGAATAAACACTTGATAAAGCACCAGAGAGCTGACCTCGAAGCACGGCCCGTGGAGAACAAACATTTTCCCACACACACCAAGTGACATCACCAGCCCATTTCCAACATTTCCAGCAGCAAGCAAAGATGTCCATACCTCAGCAAAGTGTTCTTCAAATATTCCAAAGTCATCAGACTGATCGACACCTAATAACTCTCCGTTTAGAGATTTTTCAGATAAAAGGAAAGCACAATTTAGAATTGGGTCACAACTAACACCAAAACTTGGACTACATCAGGCCTCTGGGACTAACACTGGATGTATTCCGACAATGCCCCCACTGGTAATAACAGACATCTGATATAGAAGGGAACCAGACAGTAATTCTACTCCCACCATCTCCCAGAAGGCGTCCGGCCACCCGAAAAAAAATCATTCAAGTTATTATAAGCAAGAGAAAACAAAAAAATAAAGCCAAAAGCACTTGTAATAAAACAAATCTCAAATTGATAACCTGTCAGAAGGTTCAGCTACCGATCATCAAACCACTTAAATTAGCTTTGTTAAATATTAGGTCTTTATCAGGAAAGTCATTCCTAATCAATGAATTCATCACTAAACATACTATTCACTCATTTTTTTATCAGAAACCTGGCTAGACATAAATAATGAAACATCTGTATTGATAGAATCTGCTCCTTCAAATTCCAATCTTTTAAGTGAGAGCAAGGAACACAGACGAGGTGGAGGCGTAGCCACAATCTTTCATAACTCAATGAACTTTAAAAAGGTATCCCTGGGCATATTTGAGTCTTTTGAATACCTAGCCACCCATATAAATGAGCCTAAAAGAGCTCTATTTCTAAAGATGCTAGGGAATCTTTCTTCTCCTAAATCATTAACAGAAACAAGGACTCTGTTTGCAACAGTGGAAAGACTAACTAATCCTCCAGTGACAGTAGCGCCTGGACTAAGTTCAACCAGGGCCTGCAATGAATTTGCCAGCTTTTTCACTGAAAAGATTCTAACAATTAGACAGTCAGTCTGTACCGCAGCACCAAACTGACTACCAATGTTAAATCCAATTAACACCATCCATCCATCCATCCATTTTCTATACCCGTCCATCCTAATGCAGGGTTGCGGGGGGGCTGGTGCCTATCTCCAGCGGTCAAGGGGCGAGAGGCGGGGTACACCCTGGACAGGTCGCCAGTCCATCGCAGGGCACCAATTAACACCAATGAAGAAGAAATGTCAGAATTCCATTACTTAAACCAAAAAAACCTAGAAGAAATCATTAACCAATTAAGCCCCTCCTCTTGCTGTCTTGATATCCTACCCACAGCTTTCCTTAACAAAGTTTTCCCTTTCATAGGGTCTGATCTGATTATAATAGTAAACTCATCCCTCTTGTCAGGTGTCTTCCACCAGGCTTTTAAAACAGCAGTTATTAAACCCCTCTTAAAAAGAATAATCTGGACAACACGTTAATGCAGAACTACAGGCCAATTCCTAATCTTCCATTCATCAGTAAGATTATTGTAAAAGCTGTTTCAGCAGTTAAATAGCTTCATAACAATGACCAACCGCTTTGATGTTTTTCAGTCTGGTTTCCGTGCTCACCACAGCACTGGGACTGCCCTCATCAAAGGCTTCAATGACATCCAGACTGTGGTAGAACCACAGTGCTGGTTCTGTTGGACCCCAGTGCAGCATTTGACACTGTTGATCTTGGCACCCCATATTGATCATGATATATTATTGGAACGACTGGAGAGCTGGGTCAGACCTTCTGGTACAGTACTTGGCTGGTTCAAATCAAATTAAATCAAACTTTATTAAAAAAGCGCTTTTCATACAAGAATTGCATCACAAAGTGCTTTACAGATAAAAATGACCCCACATAAGACTACGTTCCCATCCCTCCCCCACAGATTTAAAAAGTATGGTCACAGTTATTCCCCCTTCCCTCAACCCAACTCCAATGCACACACACAGTTAAAAGAAACAGTAAAAAAGGACATTGGGCCAAGTGCAGATGAACCATGCAAGAAAACGCCATCAGAGGAGCCATCTGTCCCGGCAGCGGTAGATAAACAGCAGCAGCCGAGGCGCTGACACAGGGAGCCCAGTGGAGGAGGGGCCAAGACCCCGACCTCCACCCAAGCTTCACTTCAATCTTCACTTGTAAAGAAGGATTAAAAGACAGTGATTGTAGTTCTGGTAAAAGTTTCTCTCTCTGAGCCTCAGGACCGATGACTAAAATCTTCAGGGCCGTCTCTGTGCTGTGGTTCACCCTGAAACCAGACTGAAATGTCTCCAGGACATTGTGTTCATTAATAAAATCGTTAATTTGAATTAAAAAAAGCTTTTTTAAAATTTTGCTTAAAAAAGGTAAGTTAGATACCGCTCTGAAATGGTTAAGATCTTTAAAATCTAAATTGCTGTTTTTCAACAGGGGCCTCACTACCGCCTGTTTAAAGGCGGCAGGAAAGACTCCTGTCTGAAGGGAGCAATTCATCATGGTTAAAATCTCATCTCCTAAAGATCCATAGAATTGCTTAAAAGGAAGTAGGAATCGGTTCTAAAACAAATGTGGTGGGCCTCACTGAGGAGAAAACTTTATCAAAAGTCCCAGCTTCTACCTGTTAGGATCCATGTTTCTGCTGGTGTTTCTGCTGTGTATGTGTGTGCTCTCCTACCTTCTCTGCATGGGCGTGGCTTATTGGTGACAGGTGCAGCTCGTTTAGGCTCATCATCTCCAGGTTCAAAAGAGGAACGGAGACTGCAAGCTGACGCCAGATGGTTCTCGCTTCTAGCATGGTAACACGGCCAGCCAATCTCTCCAGAATAATTACTCGGGGTGTTTCTCAATGTCAAGGCGCCTCGCTTACCAAGGCAATGCCTCGGTAGGCGAGGCGCCTTGCTTACGAGGACACTGTCCTTCCTTGGTCAAAGAAAACAGTTAAATGGTACAGACTTACATCACGTGACCGCGTGATGTGGCAGAAAGTATACTGATAATGTTAAAGGTTAAGTCTCTTCAAGTTAAAGGTTAAGTCTCTGTGTTAACTGAGATATGTATTGTTATGTTGAACCAACATGTGAGAGCTCAAGGATACTTTGTGTCTTGGGTCACCAATATTGTTAGATGTCTGCATGCTGACTGAAGGACGTCGGAACCACTCCATTATCTGCACTCTGACACCAGAGCGTCTGAGTGGCGTCTTACTAACGAGGTTAAAAGTTATTCTATCTTACTGAAGACAGACACCCTGTCTATGAAGGAGGAGTCTTAGTTTTGTTCATTTCTATATAGTAAGATGTTAGGATGTGGGTGCAGGTCAGTTACTGCCATGCTCTATGTGCTGAACTCCTTGTTGATCAACAAGCCGAATTAAAGCTCTTGAACTAAGAAGGAATCCTTCCTCATCCTTGTTAAATAATATTTCCATGATCGACCCGCCTTTTGCTTACGCGCTCTGTTTACGTCCCGCCCATCGTTATATTTTATAGGTTTTATAAGTTTCAATGTAGATGTATAACGAGAGTTTTACTTTTTAAATTGTGTATATATTGGTTAAATCAAATGTGAAAGCGAGTTAGCACCTGCTAGCAACCGAAGCTGCAACTTCGAAAATACCCCAATGTATTCTGGGAAATGTTTGACCGTGGGAAGGCATCAAGGAACCTCCCATCCATCCTCGGTCAGTTAGCTAAACGGCAGGCAAACGGAGGACAGACGCCTCGGTAGCACATTGGAACACGCCTTGGCGGTCCCTGATGACGTGTCTCCTAGGCAACCGGGGCGGGTCCAAGGTATCAAGGCGAGGTTCCTTGGCATTGAGAAACACCCCCTGTGTTTCTTCGGTGCGCTTATCCTTCCTGGTTTCCTCCCAGGTCCTGATCCACACTCTCTGATCCTCCGAAGTTGGTTTCCTCTCCTGATCTCCGTTCCTACGGTGAAGCCTTTCGGAAACAACTTATCGATTGCTCTGGATTCCCTCCCGGTCAGCTTCTGCTCTGTTACCTCCGCTGGTCTGCCTATTCTCCATCCGCCTGCCCGTCTGCCCGCTCCACCTGCTATCACACACTGCCTAGCACAATGTCAGCCTCCACTCATTTCCGGGTTTGGATCCAACGTATCTCCCTCCAGGATCGGACATCTCCTTAACCCCGTGAGTAACTATCCACTCTCTGCCTCACAATATCGCCACACCTTCTCATATCTCCTTCTCTGTTGCAGTTCCTCCGTCTGCCACCGTGGACCCGTTTTTCCCCGGCGATCAACCAGAGACTTTCAAATCTGTTGCAAATAAACATCTTTTATCATATGCAAAAACACAGTCTGGTTTTCTGAGTCTGGTGCTGCCTTTGAGTCATTAAAACCAAGCAAACATGACACTACCAGGAAAAAACTGTCCAGCGTTTCCTCTGGTAAAGACACACAATCAGATTTGTTTAAAACTGTGTTAATCTGAGAAGATAAAATATTACATCCGATGGTGTCTACCTTCTCTCTGATGTGGTCTGCGAACTCCTCACAAAGAGTGTTTTAGGGGGATTTAGGAAATGCAGTAGCACGGTTAAAAAGTTTGTCAATTGTAGAAAAAAGGATTTTGGAATTATTTATATGTTCTGAGATGACTTTGGAAAAGTATGCATGTCTTGAATTTCTTACTGTTATAATTTGAGAAGAAATGCAAATATTCGATGGTTTATTGGGATTTTACTTTCCTCCATTTTCTCTCTGCCGCCCAACAATCTCTCTTTTTCTGAGATTTTCTATTCTCCACCATATGTGATTATAGCTAAACGGCATTATAGTTAGCTAAACGGCAGACAAACGAAGGACAGACGCCTCGGTAGCACATGAACATGCGTCGGCGTCCTTTCAGAGAGACTTGCCAACTTCGGCTCCCTAAATAACACGGTTTTAACTGGTTTTAAATCGGTTTTTTTTATGACTAGTTTTAACCGATTTTAACACCACTGTCTTTTAGCAACTTGTTTTTACCGGGGGCGTTTTTAATCCGAACACGGACTACTTTTATTTCGTCATGCCTTCACTCACCTGCACCCCCGGATGTGATGGCTGTTTTAAATTAACTCAAAAAGTTCTGGAGCTGGAGCAGTGGATCTCCACGCTCCATCAAATCCAAGACCACGAGCGCAACGTGGACATAATCTTCGGCCAGACTTTTGCCGCCGCCAACAGTGCTTAGCTGGCGGACACAATTCCCTGCCAGCCCGGTGAAGCTGCGGAGGGGGAATCCATCGCTGGACTCGGACTGCCGAACGCCGGAGGTCCAACAACTGCAGAGGAGGACTGCGGGTTCCATCTGGGGGCTAAGCCAAAAGCCCCCATCATCTCAACACCGGTGCTTCAGGGTGCCTGGTCCATGGTCGGGCCCGGCCGCGGTGGGGGGGCCCGGAGCAGCCGCCTACCTCTCCTTCACCCGGCCTACCATTATCAAACCGCTTCGGTGCCCTGGAGCACGACTTTCCTCCTCTGACTTTCCCTCTGGCCGCCCTGAAACACCGCAGCTCCGCAGGACTGCTGCCCATCCCCTCCCAGCAGCCGGAGCAGCAGCCGGACTCCCGCAGCCCTCCACGTCACGCTAAACCCAGGACTCGCCGAGGAGTGCTCCACTACACCCCGAACCCACGGAACGAGCCCTCGGCGCCGACTACACATCGCTGCAGTCCTGGGGAAGTTAATCCGCCCAACATCCAGCAGGTCCTGGACGGTGAAAGATCCTCTGCCCAGCATCAACTTGTAGACCAGCCGCCCACCACGCTCATCATTGGAGACTCTATTATCAGGAATGTAAGGATGAGAGGAGCCGTAACACTGTGTTTACCTGGAGCCACCGTAAAGGACATTACTGAACAGATCCTGGACCATATCCAACATCACCCATCTGTGAGTAGAGTTATTATTCACGCTGGAACCAATGACATTCGTAAACAGCAATCTGAGCTCCTGAAGCTGGATTTTATTCATTTGTTTAATCTTTTAAAATACACACATGTGTCTGTTCTTATTTCTGGCCCCACCCCCACTGTTGGCAGTGGTATTCGTCGTTTTAGCAGGCTTTTATCTTTGAACACTTGGCTTTCCTCTGCCACGTGATGCACATTATTAGTTTTATAGACAATTTTAACATTTTCTGGGGCAGGAGTCAATTGTTTGGACCAGATGGACTACATCTCAACAGACAGGGTGCCCGCATAATGGCAATAAGCCTGGCATGCCCTCGCCCCCCCTGTCTACCACACCAGCCCCAGCTGCTCCTGCCCTCTCTGCCCCTTCCGCCACATCCTGATGTGCAGCTGGTCCCTGCTCCTATGAACTCAGTTCTGATTTTAACAGTAACTCACATATCGGACTTGGACCTTGTTTTACATCATTCATACCTGTTATTATCAGCAGAGAGCGGAAAAATAATATAAAACATAGCAAATGCAACCCTAATAATCTCAAACAGTTACCAAAAGTCCTACCTCCAGTAAACCATACAGTCACTCGATCTCCAATCACCATTAATATGGCACTTCTAAATGTTCGCTCTCTGCTGAATACAACTTTTATAATAAATGACCTAATTTTAGATCATAATATTAATTGTTTATTTTTAACAGAAACATGGCTGAGTGCAGATGCCCCCGTTGTTCTTACAGAGGCGTCCCCACCAAATTTTAACTTCACTTATTCCACGAGGAGTTGCAAAAGGGGAGGCGGAACTGCTTTTATTAGTTCATCAACGCTTTCTGCAAAACCTGTTTTATTTGATAATTTTAGCACTTTTGAATATACCGCGTCTGTTTTTAGCACTCCTCAGATTTTATGTGTCACAGTTTATAGGCCTTCCAAAAAAGAGTGCACTTTTTATTCAAGAATTTTCAGAGTTTTTATCAATTTTGCACAACTCTTATAAACGAATAATTTTAGCTGGGGATTTGAATCTACATATAGATAACATCTTAGATTCTTTATCAACAGAATTTTTAAATGTTTTGAACTATATGGATTTTAGTCAACATGTCATGCAGCCAACTCACAACAGAGGACACACCCTGGACTTGGTCATCACGTATGGCCTGTCCACCAGTGTGTCCAGTCTGACCATTACTGTGTGTTTTTTAATATCACCAGTTTTATCCAGAAGGAGACCTCTGTGAGAATTGTCTGGAAGCGCCATCTAACCCCTTAAGTGGCTGCAGGTTTTCTGGAAATTTTTAAAAATAATCCTCCTATTGTTTTACCTGCCCCCTGTGATTTTATTGTTAATAATTTTAACAGAAGGTTTCAATCCGCTCTTGACCTGCTGGCTCCAGTTAAAGTTATAAACACATACTTAAAACCAACAACACCATGGAGAAACGAAGACCTTAAGAGATTAAAAAGGAGCTGCATGGTGGCAGAGAGAAAATGGAGGAAAAATAAAATCACAATAAATCATCAAATGTACATCGAACGTCTCAAATCATATAACAATGCAGTAAGAAATTCCAGAAATGCATACTTTTCCAGAATCATCTCACAACATAAAAATAATCCCAAAATTCTGTTTTCCACTGCAGACAACATTTTTAACTGTACTACTAATGCATATCAGAAAACCCCCTCAAATGCTCTTTGTGAGGAGTTTGCAGACCACTTCAGAGGGAAGGTAGACACGATCAGATGTAATATTTTATCTTCTCAGTGTAAAATGGTTTTTGACAAATCTGATTGTGTGTCTCTACCAGAGGAAACGCTGGACAGTTTTGTCCTGGTAGAAGCTGGGACTCTTGATAAAGTTTTCTCCTCAGTGAGGCCCACCACATGTGTTTTGGACCTGATTCCCACTTCCTTCTTTAAGCAATTTTATTAATCTTTTAGAGATGACATTTTAACCATGATGAATTTCTCCCTTCAGACGGGGGTCTTTCCTGCCGCCTTTAAAGGGGTGGTAGTGAGGCCCCTGCTGAAGAAGAGCAATTTAGATTTTAATGATTTAAACAACTTCCGACCGGTATCTAACTTACCATTTTTAAGCAAAGTTTTAGAAAAACTTGTTTTAATTCAACTTAATAATTTTATTAACGCTCATAATGTCCTAGAGAAATTTCAGTCTGGTTTTAGGGTGAACCACAGCACAGAGACAGCTCTTTTAAAGATTTTAAATGATTTTAGATTAAATTATGATGCTCAGAAGGTGACAGTGTTGGTCCTACTGGATCTAAGTGCTGCCTTTGATAGAGTAGACCATTCTATTCTTTTAACTCGTTTAAAACAGATCGGCCTCTCTGGTGCTGTTCATAAATGGTTTACATCCTATCTCACAGACAGGACTTTTATGGTAAGTTTAGATACTTGCTCTTCTAGGGTCCATAGGATTACATGTGGTGTGCCCCAGGGTTCACTTTTAGGCCCAGTGCTTTTTAACCTCTACATGCTCCCTCTTGGCAGTGTCATCAGAAGACATGGAGTTAACTTTCACAGTTATGCTGATGATACACAGTTATACATCTCCATGTCTCCCGATGACACACGGCCAATGGATGCACTTTTTAACTGCATTTTAGACATTAAATCCTGGATGGCAGAAAACTTTCTCCAGCTCAACCAGGACAAAACTGAAGTTTTAGTCATCGGTCCTGAGGCTCAGAGAGAGAAACTTTTACCAAAACTGCAATCACTGTCTTTTAATCCTTCTTTACAAGTGAAGAACCTGGGCGTGATTTTTGACTCTGAGCTGACTTTTATTCCTCACATAAAAAATGTTACTAAAATAGGTTTTTATCAACTAAAGAACATTGCCAGAGTCCGCCCCATTCTCTCTCAGGCCAATACGGAGACGCTGATGCATGCTTTTATCACCAGTAGGATTGATTACTGTAATGCCCTGCTTTCTGGTCTTCCCAAAAAGACTACCTCAAGTTTACAACTTTTACAGAATTCAGCAGCATTTAGAATCACTGCATTGGCTCCCCGTATGTTTTAGGATCGATTTTAAGATTCTTTTAATAATTTTTAAGTGTCTTAATGGTCTTGGGCCTCCTTATCTCTCAGAGCTGCTTTTACCGTATGAACCTTCGCGGTTTCTGCGCTCCTCTGGCAGCCGTCTCCTTGTCACCCCAAAAGTCAGGACACACATGCATGGCGAGGCGTCTTTCCAGTTTTATGGCCCTCACCTCTGGAACAGGCTGCCAGAGGACCTCAGGGCCGCAGAGAACGTTCATGTTTTTAAAAGCAGGCTCAAGACTCACCTTTTTAGCCTAGCTTTTAACTGATTATTATTTATTAAATCTGTTTAATTGCTCTGCATGTTTTATTTGATTAAATTCTTTTTAGTTTAGCATTTAGCTGTCTATTTATCAATTATTGTTTATCTGATTTCCATTTTTATTTGATCATGTCTTATAATTGTTTTAATTTTAATATTTTAACTTATTTTAGTTTTCCTTCCAGCGTTTCCTCTGTGGGAGCCTTCTGCCTCGGGGGCGGTGGTCGGCTGTGGCTGCCTTGGTGCTGTCCAGGTGGTGCTTGGGTGGCGGTGGGGGTACCAGCCCTCCCTCCTCTGGGCTCCTTGGGTCAGTGCCTTGGCTGCTGCTGTTGATCTGCTGCTGCCGATGTAGATGGCTCCCATGATGACGTTTCCTGGTTCATCTGTACTCAGCCCGTTCTGCTTTTGTTAATGTGCTGTTGTTTATTGTTGCTTTTATGCATGGGGGGGGGGGGGGTATAGCTGTGGTGATGCTTTTTATTTTTGGGTTTTGGGAAGGGGGGGTTGTGGGTCATTTTTAATCTGTAAAGCACTTTGAGAAGCTTTGTTTTGGTTTGAAAAGTGCTTTATAAATAAAGTTTGATTTGATATGTTAATATGATTTCATTGATTTATTGTTGAGTCTAAAGTTATCTTTATTTATATAATGAAATAAAATGTGTTAAATTTATTTCTTCATTTGTCTTAATTCTTTGTTGTTTTTAAACATACTCTGTAGATGGTGCTGTAACACCAGCAGTCATTCTTTGGATTTCTTCACCTCCAACTGTAAATTTATAGGACGGGCAGAATTCAGTTTTTCTTTGTGTTCATTTAATCTCTGATCACCACAGAAAGTCTCAAAAACCATCCCACAGATTCAGACTCCAACATCACTTTTTTTGTCATGTTTGAAATAGATGGTACTGATATGATCCTGAGTCATGCAAGCAAAAGCAGGACTTTATTTTAGTTGAGAAATCAAGCAGTTCATTCCTGAGGGCTTGCTCCAACAAGTCTGCTTTTTCAGTTCATCCTACAATAGTTTGCCTGAAACACAAGTACAGCTCTTACTGCGCTGCAGCACAGCTGGAGGAATGAGGGTAAACCATGTGGGCTGTAAGTTTGCTGGTTTCCATGAGATTCTGGCAAATAGGTAAGTGGCTTTTGTCAACATTTTTTTCTTTTTTACTTATGAGTACTTTTGTGTTTTTATATGATGAGAAGCTGAAACAAGCAAACTTAAGTTATTCCCTTTTTATGGATTTGAGCTTAATATAAATACAGTTGGAACAAATTCACAGAATCAGTCCAGTAGATTGGTGAGTTGTCAGTGATTTATCACAACAGGTCTGCGTTCTTTCTCTGGATTCTGCACAGAGTCTGGTTAAGACTAACTTGGAAACATCCAGTTTGGTCCAAAATGAAATTTCTGTCCAAATGCAATCTTTACTTTCCAAGATGTTTTTTATGTTTAAAGTCAAAGTTCATAAATTTTCTGTGAGCAGTTCAGTTATGGCAGACCGTCAGCAGGTCAATCTGGGTCACCAGCAGGATTGAATGTCTTCAATAAACATAAAGTAGAAGAATGTGCATATCTTTAGGTTCTGTGAAAGATCCTCTAATAAGATGAAGTTTGAGTTGTCAGTATGACATTTACGGTATTTATCACTGGAATTTAAGAAATATTAACACAGTGTAGTTGTAGTTAATTTAAATTCAAAACTGAATGGCTTTTCAAAGTGTTTAAGTTCCCCTTTGTGAAATATTAACTGCAGAACTGGCTACTCAGGCTGATGTCATGACTTGTTTACTCCAGTCGTCCAAGGATTGTCGGCCTATCGTGCAGCATCAGAGCAGGGAGCTCCACCTCCTCCTGCATTTCTTTTTTCGCCATCTGTCTGTTTCTACATGTCAGCGCAGACAGGATCTGACTAGTGGTCTTTCTTTTAAGTAGTTTATTGGTAGCTTTAATATTACTTGGATTGTTTTATCCTGATTTGAAAGATAATTTGGACAAAAGCAAATGCATAAATATCAACATTAAAATATCTAAATTCCAGAATAATCCTGTTTGCTGCAAAGATGGTTATTCCATAGTGCTACCCAGGAGCTTCAGGTTTTAAAAGTATAATTCAATAGATCTGGAGGAAAACTCTGGATGCATCTAATTTCTGTTAATACATTTTTATGACAGATTATAACGAGACGCTGAAGGACAAGATAATAACTGTGGGCTTCAGTTTAAGGTTCACTGAGGTGAACTAACAGAAAATGTTATAAAAAACCAAAACATGTTCTATGATTTTGGTCCATGAGCTGACATTTGTGTTTAGATAAGGGGAATATTCCAATGTTAATTCAGGAACAGGATAGTGTGAAGGATTATCTACCTGGAAATCATAAATCATTTTAATCCATGTTTAAGGCTTCTAATTAAGAGCATTAATGGGGCATTAAAGTTTTCCACTGTAAGCCATAAAATGGCTTCTAGAGAAAAACTCACACAGTGTTCTCTATCAGAAACTTTTTAAGTAAATAACATAATTAAGTGTAGTGAGTATAATATAATGGTTGTGCTGAAACAAGTCAATGCTGCGCATAACAAAATACCTGGAAGCAATACCATGAGTTCCCTAGCGACAGTTTTTGTTCTTCTGTTCACTTTCATCTGCACACAAATAAGTAAAACCATCTGCTGCAGTCATGGACACATTAAAGTTAGTTTAACACTTTAAAAATGTTAATGGTACAGTAACTTTACATCACAAACAAATGTTTTGGCTTAAACAGTCAAGTTTATTTGTAGCACAATACAGCAATAAGGCAGTTCATAGTGCTTTACATGATAAAAACACAATAAGCAAATAAAAAAGGAGATTACAGTGACAAAATAAAGAGAGGAAATGAAAAAACTGCTATTAAAAATAAAATCAATGATGTTCCTCTGATTTTTAATCAAAGGCAGCTAAAAACATATAGATTTTAGCCTTGATTATAAAAGAACTCAATTATTCAGCAGCTTTGCCGTTTTCTGGAAGATTGTTCAAGATTAGAAAAGTATAGAAACTGAAAGCTACTTCTCCATGTTTGGTTCTGAGTCTAGGGATGCTGAATATACTGGAATTAGAGGACCTGAGTGGTCTGGGGGGGGATTGGTAAAATGACAGCAGGTCTTCAACCTACTTTGATGCAAAGCCATTGAATGATTTATTAACTAGTAAAAGTATTTAGAAGTCTATTCTCTGAGCTACAGGGAGCCAGTGTAAGGACTTTAGAACTGGGGTGATGTGCTCTACTTTCCTGGTTCTAGTGAGGAACACGAGCAGCAGCGTTCTGGATCAGCTGCAGCTGTCTGATTGACTTTTTAGGCAGACATGTGAAGACGCTGTTGCAGTAATCAATCTGACTAAAGATAAACGCATGGATGAGTTTTTCTAGGTCCTGTTGCGACATCAGTCCTTTAATCCTAGAAATGTTCTTCAGGTGATAGAAGGCTGACCTTGTTATTGCCTTTATGTGACCCTGGAGGTTCAGGTCTGAGTCCATTACTACACCTAGGTTTCGAGCCTGATCAGTAGTTTCTAGCTGTATTAACTGAAGCTGTGTGCTGACTTTTGATCTTTCCTCTTTAGGTCCAAAAATAATCACTTCAGTTTTGTTTCTGTTCAGCTGGAGAAGGTTTTGGCCTATCCATCTATTTATGTGCACGATGCGTTCACTCAGGGATTTGATGGATTCAAAGTTACCTAATGACATTGTAATGTAGAGCTGAGTATCATCTGCATAGTTATGATAGCTAATCTTAATAGTTGTTTTAATCTGTGTTAGCTGGAGCAAGTCAATATTAAATAGCATGGGCCACAGGATGGAGCCCTGGGGCATCCCACATGTGATTTCTGTCTGTTCTGATGAAACGTTTCCTATTGAAACAAATAAGTCCCTGTTCTTTAGGTAAGACTCAAACCAGCCAAGTAGTGTACCAGAGAGTCCGACCCAGCTCTCCAGTCGTTCCAATAAAATATCATGATCAACAGTGTCAAATGCTGCACTAAGGTCCAACAGAACCAGCACTGTGGTTCTACCACAGTCTGTATTTATGCAGATGTCACTGATCTCAGTGCTGTGGTGAGCACAGAAACCAGACTGAAAAACATCAAAGCAGTTGGTCATTGTTAGGAAGCTATTTAACTGCTGAAACAGCTTTTTCAATAATTTTACTGATGAATGGAAGATTAGAAATTGGCTTGTAGTTCTGCAACAGTGACAGAAACAGAGGTGGTTATAGGTGACTGCCCACACAGTTCTACAGACAGAGGACATCAATCAATCAATCAATCAATCAATCAATCAATCAATCAATCAATCAATCAATCAATCAATCAATCAATCAATCAATCAATCAATCAATCAATCAATCAATCAATCAATCAATCAATCTTTATTTATAAAGCGCTTTTCATACAAAGATTGCAACTAAACGATCTTTACAGATTAAAAATGGCCCAACATAAAAGACATTCTTATCCCTCCCCCACAGATTTAAAACCATTATCACATTTATACCCCCAACCCAACCCCCAATGGCACAGACGCAGGCAGACGGCTGCCACAGAGCAAACACTGAAAGGAAGAATAAAATAACAGGTTAAACTATACAAATAAGCGGGAAGAAATATGATAAGACTAAGTAGTGAAACACTGACAAAATATAAGCAAGTAAAACAAGCAGAGGATTTAAATAGACTATAATAAATAATAATCAGTTAAAAGCTAAACTAAAAAGGTGAGTCTTGAGCCTGCTCTTACAAATATGAACGTTCTCTGCAGCCTGTTCCAGAGGTGAGGGCCGTAAAAATGGAAAGACTCCTCCCCATAAGGGTGTGTTATAACTTTAGGGATGATAAACTGGACTGAGGAGTCCTAAGGAGACGGTTATCAGAGGAGTGCAGAAACCTACCTGAACAAATGACTATCATGGTGGTTTTTCTGTCAGGTATAACCTTTGTTAAACTGTGTGCCACAAAGCTGGTGGCTGAACAACCTCTTCTCTGAATAGAAACCGTGAGTACAGTATGTGATGATCATTAACCTCTATGAGCACAGAGAAATGATCATGGTAAAAAAAAAAAATACTCCCTCTTTCAGTTGCAGCTTACATTTTAGAACTTGATGGAAATATTTTGATATTTAACAGGTAATAAAATGACTTTAACCTCCAGTGGTTCAGCTTGCAGAACCCGTTTTGGTAACACTAACTCAGTTTTCTTTTTCTGACAGAGTTTTGTCTTCTTTCAAACATTGCTTCTTCTCTTTGACGTCTGCAGACATTAATTTCTCCACAGATCTCTGTAGATTCTACAACAGCATTTCAATCAGTTCGTCTTGATTGATCTGCAGCCAAACTCTGTCCATTTTACTCTGAGTTGTTTTCAAACTAACTTCAATTTTAAACTTGTTTCCTTCCCTTCGTTCCTTACTCTTTACAATTATGAACTATTTTGTGTTTATCTCTCACATGGATCCAAGGAAAACGTTTAAGGTTGTGGATGTAAAATGACAGAGAAACAAAAATGAAATGTACAACAAGTGGGAATACTTTTCCAAGTAACTGTACCTAAAGCTAAAGTCCTATTTTCTGCCTGTCAGTCTGAGCTTTTGTTGTTATTTTTTAGACAGTGTTTATATCTGAATTATTCATGAGTCATAAGAGGGTTGTTAAAAAAAGAAGCTGAAAATGAATAGAAAATGAAAGTCAAAACAACCAAAGTCTAAAAAGACCCCATTTGAAAGGTGTTATTAAAACCTGAAGAACAACACATGCTTCTCTGCCAAAGTTAAAATGTAACAAATTGTATGTGTCTAACTTTAATATTGATATACAGTGATTACAAATGTTTATTATCAGCAATAACTTCTAAGCTAACATGGATCCATTTCTCTGATCTGAACCTGGATTTTTCTGTGCAGCTCAAACTGCAGATCCACAGGTTTCCTGTGTCTTCAAGCAGAGCTGCATCTTACCCTGCAGCTACAAGAGCTCCGATGAAGACGTCATCCACTGGTTTAAGATGACGTCACCAGAGCTTCGAGTCCACTCCTTTTATACCAACCAGGACCAGCTGGGTCACCAGGACCAGAACTTCATAGGCAGAACATCACTGTTTGAGGCTCTGATCTCCAGAGGAAACATCTCCCTGCTGCTCAAAGATGTTCGGTTTGAAGATCAGGGAAGATACAGGTGCTTCACCAGCACTATTGGAGGAACCAAGGATTCATTTATAAGACTCATTGTGGATGGTAAGAGCTACATTTAAACACAGTGCCTAAAAGAAGTGGTCACACATTTGGATGTTTTACTCTTTTATTGCTTTAACAAATCAATCATGATCAACAAAATGTTGCATTTTTAACAAAAAACTATAATGTTATGCTGCAACAGTGTCTCCAGAGTCTCTCCATCTCAGCTGAAGCTTGTAGCTCCTTCAAATACGCACTCAAATACGCGATGTTAATTTCTGGCCGACTTGACGTCAAGTCGGCGCAGGATATACCATATATGGACATCGCAGACCTATGCTGCAGGAAGCCCGCCCTGCTCCTCTCCCCCTCATATTCAGTTGAGCGCCGCCATTACTGAATTACGATTCGAAGTATGAACTCGAGCTCCGTTTGGAAAAAGGGGCCATTCCAACAATCAGAGACTTGCCTGCAATTGAAACGGTCAGGCTGTGTATTGTTCTACTGTGTGTAACAAACAGCTAATGTGGCTATTGTATGCTAACAGGAGTAGTAGCTTCAAGGACAACATGGGTAATGGCTGCTTTGCAAACAACAAATGACCTAGAATGCCACCAATCAACGCGTCCCTCATTTGCATTATTACAATGAACGTCCACAACAGCCAAGATATCGGATCAGATCTCGTGAGACAATAATGCCTTCAGAAATAAGGGTCAAAGGAGCTCTGTGTTAATTTTTTTCAACTTTTCTTTTTTAGAAGGGCCTGAAAGACTATAATAGAGCGTGAGTATCCAAGATAATACTCGGTTATGACTCCTTTAATAGGCTGGTCAAAATCAATAAACACGCATTTACAAATACAAGTAGGAAATTAAGATAACGAATACCATCAAATGTCGAAGATAAAAGCCAATTTTAAAATATTAGTAAAAGTTCATATAATTTCACCAAAGTATTGTAGCGACTGTAGTGACGCCGACAGGCTTGTAACAAGGGTAGAAGCAGAATTCCACATAACAAATGAACTACCAACAGAATATAACACAAACTTTATAACAAAACTACTACGAACGATTGAGATATAACAAAATAACTGAACCCACCGTTACCCACAATGCACCCTGGTGGCTGTCTGCCCAATAGCAGCCAGGGTCATTACAGTATGATATGTGAGCCTAAACAAAGTTTGAACGTAAAATGTGCATTGTTGCCATTTCACACAAGACATCAACAAGGCGATAACGAAATCAACAATTGAATGAAATTAAAGTAAAGTAGAGCAAACAAAGTTTTTGCATTTGTTTTGGAGAAAATGTAATACCAAAACAATTTAAAGGAACATGGGGCAGGACTTGTAAATAAAATAAACATCCATGTCCAGTTTTTTAATGCTGTTGGGTGATGAAGTGTTATAAACCAAAAAGAATGAGCCCATCCACGTATTTCTTAAACTGGCTGTGTGCTGCAAAATCTGCTGCAGTTTGGGGCCTGAATTTCCCACGCTGTCTTGGTGTGACGTCAATTGACACTGCATGAGCATTCTCGACATCTTTAAAAGAGGGGAAAAAATGGTTGCAGACCTCCATTGATTCAATTATGAGAATGGATTCTTCTGAAACTGGGAAACGACCAAGGACGACTCACAGCTGACTAAAAAGTGGCACTAAGAAAAAGAAGTATGTCTCTGTGAAGAGGTATGTTTTTTTGTGAAGCGTTTGTGCGCGCTCCTGTGCGGCTGGCTGCAGTTACTTGCAGCGCCTGCCGCGTCGCTCGTGAGCTTCATTTCTTTAACAAGTTAGTGCAGCTGCACGCACCATGTTATTTACATTATAAATTTCAGTGGATCAGAATTTATTATTTTAATTTGTAGCATTTTTGCCATTTAATTTTGTCATCACTGATTGATAAGTAATGAAATAAAACAACACAAACATATTAAAAATACAAATAAAATGTTGGAACTCACCCTACATAGATCTTCTCCACATCACCTGCTTATTTGAAAATAAAATCCATTCTTTTTTCTTTTCTACAGACCTCAATGGCTCTGTTGTATAGTTTATCTTAGTGCTTTAGGTCCAAGAGTGAGTCCTTTTCTGTGGACATGGAGGCTGAAGCCTGGATTACACTTCTCCGTCAGCAAGTTTGCGCTCACACACAGACGTATTGATGGAGACGTTTTCCGTTTATACTTCTCCGTCGTGGTGTCAGTATTGCAAAGTAATTCTCCGCCAGGACAGCAGGGGGTGCTGATCTTTTCTGGCGGGTCTGCTGTCTTTGTATTCCTTCAGTTAAGGGTTGAACAAATGTTCATATTTCCAAACTTCTTCTGCCGGACGTTCCTCAATCTGCTCCATGTCTGCTTCCGCAAGATTTTTCCACCAGTCTGTGAACACCGGCGCTGTTAACATCCAATCAGAGCACGGAAAAATTCTGACATGATTGTGGGGCAGCTAGCTGGCCTGTTGAGGCGAATCTGAAAGCTGATTGGTTAAGAAAAACAGTCCGGTTGTTAATAAATAGTTTATTTATTGTTAGGCTGCTCTACTGATTCTGAAGGCCTTGGGCAGATTAGGTTGCCCCTAGCAACACACAAAGACAGAACTTTGATTGGACGAAATATTGATAATCCAAAGATATGTAGGGAAGCTGCAGAGCCAAGAGAAACGTTAGACACAAAAATAGAATAGACTTTTGGAAGTAAATTAATAGAATTTTATTGAACAAATGTTATAATTTAGGTTGAAAACATAGGTTAGTGTTTCTGATAGTATTAGGCCAGCAGAGAAGGCCTTGCTGGTCCTGACAGCCTGTCACTGCTACAATCACTGGAGACACCATCACTGCATTTAGGTGATCTCCATTCCACTCAATGTGAGACTTTTAGCACCATTTGGCTGTACCTCTGTTCAATTAGGTCAGTCACTTTGAAAGGGGTCAATAATTATGCAATCACTGATTTTGGGTAAAATATTTTTATTTAATTGTCTCAGTTGTGTAGAAATCAGTTTTGAGTTTGACATTAAAGGGATTTATTGGTATTTTTTTTGTCAAAAAAGCCACATGTTGTTGAATGTGATTAAAAGCCGTAAAAAGGGGAAAACATCCAAGGGGGTGAATAGTTTTTGTGGACATTGTAAAAAAAAAAAAAAAAGAGTAACCATAGAGTTTTGTTTGTGCTAATTCTGCAATTTTCTTTTTGTAGCTCCAGTCTCTAAAGTCAGCATCTCTCAGGAAGAAAACAGGATCACCTGCAGATCAGAGGGGATCTACCCTCAACCTGATCTCACCTGGTCCACCATCCCTCCATCCAACATCACTCTGGAGAACAGAACCACGGTCCATCAGAATGAAGAACAGCTTTACAGCATCAACAGCTCTCTTATTGTCTCTGACATTAATACAGATGTGAGCTACAGCTGCACCGTCAGCACTCAGAGGAACAGGAAGAAATCTACATTCAGGCAGCTATGTCAGTATTTGAATCAAATCAGATCATGATTTGATTTATCTATTTATTTGATTCTGTTTGAAACCATCCTGAGAGATCACACTGCTACTTTTCTCTGTTTCATGTTAGTTGTGTCTTAATATTTCACCGGAGTGAAGTAATGTTTTTTCTGTTCTCATCTGAATATATTTTTAGCTTCAATTACCATGGTGACAGCAGAAACAATGATCCCCTGCTTGCCACTGAAAACATCAACGATGAACCTCGTTTGGAGATTCAACCATCAGGTCATCCTGAACAAGATGGGGACCAACCTCACGGTGTCAGTGAGGTGGAGGAAACATGTGAAGGGTGTTTCAGAGGATGGAAACCTGACTCTGCAGGATTTATCCCCAGATCTGGAGGGAAGATACTACTGTGAAGTCAGTGATGAAGACGAGGCCATGGTGACTGAGATCGTTCTGAAGACACAAGGTAAGGCGTCAAGGAAGATCATAAAAAATATGCTGAGGAAACATTACAATATATAAAGGAAGAGTTTGATTCTGATTCGTGTTTTTATAATCCTTTCAGATAATTCATCTCTCCTTGTAGTTCCTTTGATCATTGGAATCGTTTTAATCACAATGGTTTGTCTTCTTGGGTTTCTCTGTTGGAAAAGAAGAAAAGGTAAAACTCAGTCCACAAAAACTTCTAAATAAGTACATTATGTGTTGTTCTGATGATGTTTTCCAACCTCTAACATTTTTCAGCTCCACAATAAGTCGACATGAGAAGAAACATGAAAGTGATGCGAGTATGTTTTTAATTTCATATACACAACAAATCCTAAAGTCCTAAAGTAAATCAAAACTTTCCTCTGTCTGATACAAGTTAAATATTGTCTGAGAGCAAAGGATTTTTGACTGATCAGTAAAAATTCAGTAAAATATGAAAAGACTAAAATTCGAAGATTTAAACTAACAATGTCTGGAGTCTTATCTGTTTCTTTTGTGTGATCAACAGGGAGATGAAGAATTTGGATTTGAAGAGTTAAAGAAAACACTATTCCTTTCTATTGAAGATTCACCAATGTTTGGCGTGTTGAGTTTGAGCCATTAATACTAATATTGTAGTAATATAACTATTATTATTATTATTATTATTATTATTATTATTATTATTATTATTATTATTATTATTGTTTGAGGGAAAACCTTATATAACAGGATTGCTGGTTGAGGCGGTAGATTATGGACTATGATTCCGGTTAGAGAATCAAAGGACTCGGAAAGAGAGATCTGTTTGTCTTCTTTAATAAAGGTTATTAGGCTTTACAGTCCTCGTACAACATTGGTTGTGTGTGTATGTATGTGTGTGGGTGTGTGGTATTTCCTCAGGAACGCACACATAATAATAGGAACACAGTAAAAGTCCGCAGAGCTTCACACTGCCTGCTTGCTGCAAAGTTTGCTTCTTGTCAGTGTGGCTGAACATGTCCAGACTAGTTCTGCTGACATCTTCCTCATTCGACCAGCAGATGGTGCTCTTGGGCTTTTCATCTCTAGGGCTTTCTCACACAGCCGCCCCCAAATGTCTGTTCTGAGGACATTTGAACCCGCAGAGAAAGTCAATCAGCTATTATTATCCTCAGAATCGCTGATCTTTGGCAGCCGGATGAGCCGGGTGACGGGCCGGACGTAGATCTTGTCCTTAACCTTAACAGTAGCTGTTCTGATTTTCCCGTCCGCTCCAGGGTGGATCTTGATCACTTTGCCCACTGGCCAGAGGGCTCGTGGAAATTGTGGATCAACTATTAGAACCACTTGTCCTACAGAAAGCTTGTCCCCATCGATCCGCCATTTAGATCTCCCTTGTAGGCTTGGTAGGTATCGTCAGATGAAGGTCGACCAAAAGTTGTCGACTAGCACCTGGCTATGCCTCCATCGTCGCGTCCCCAAAATACTGCTGGAGTCATACAGGGCCTGTGGCAGTGAGAAATCATAACGTCCCATAAGTAGAATATGTGGCGTAATGGGGTCAGGGTCGGCAGCGTCAGCTGAAACATATCCGAGTGGTTTAGCATTTAAAATCCCTTCGACTTCAACCAGAACGGTGTAAAGAACCGGCTCCGGCACTGACTGCTCCTTAAGGATGACCCTGAGTGCTGTTTTCACTGATCTAACCTCCCGCTCCCAGGCCCCACCAAAATGTGGAGCACTTGGCGGATTAAACTGGAATGAGATTTTCTGTCTTGCCAGCTGATCTTGCAGTTCCGATGCCATAGCGTTAAATGCCTCCCTTAACTCCCGTTCTCCTCCAACAACGTTGGTACCGTTATCACAAAGGAGTTCAAACAGTGTGCCACGCCTGGCAATAAATCGGCCCAGGGACAGAAGAAAGGCATCTGTGTCTAGGCTTTCCAGAAGGTCGAGGTGGACGCACCTGGTAGTTAGGCATTTATACACGATCCCCCATCGCTTTTCAGTTCTGCGGCCAATTTTCACAGTAAACGGGCCAAAGCAATCCACTCCAGTGTAGTAGAATGGCGGCTTGTAGATGCGCAGTCTACGCATTTTGGGAACATCTGGCTTTGCACGCCAGAGTTGACAGTCCCTGCAGCTGTGCTGATGCCTGCGTATTGCTTCCCGACCACGCAGAACCCAGTACTGGCGTCGCATCTCAGCTAAAACTCGTTCAGGTCCAGGATGGAGAAGCTTGCGATCGAAGTCCTGGATTAACAGTTTGGTAATCTGGTGCGCCGGGTCCAGAATGATCGGATGGATAGCATCTGCCTCTAAATTCTCAGCGCGCCGTAATCTCCCTCCAACGCGAAGTAATCCTGTGGCTTCATCATATTCAGGTGAGAGCGTCACCAGATGACTATCAGCTGAAATGGGTCGACCAGCCTTGAGAGCCTTTAACTCGCCAGGGAAAGAGTCCTGCTGGGCCTGAGCCAAGAGTAACTTCTCTGCTGAGATATAAGTGGTCGCATCGTTGGAGGCAGCCGCCCCATGAAGGGAAGTGACAGTAGCCTGAACTAGGTCTTCCCACATGTGGAACTGAGTCAGATCAGGTAAATCTGTATTCTGAACCTCTGACGTAGTACAAATGAGAGTGGACTTCCTGCGTTCAATGGAGTCTGGTTCAGTTTCAGCTACTGTAGGCATAGTTGGCCACTGATCAGGAGGCTGCTGAAGGAAATCTGGCCCAAAGATACATCGGTGCGGATGTGCCAAATCTGAGAGTTTCAGACCTCGTGTTATGTCATCTGCCGAATTTCTCATGGAGTCCACATATCTCCAGCTGGTCACCTCAGTAAGAGTTTGAATCTCTGCTATACGTGTGCCCACAAAGACCTTATAACGACACGACTCTGATTTCAGCCAGTGGAGCACAGTTGTGGAGTCTGACCAGAGGAAAGTCTGTTGGATAGGTAAGGTCACCTCTGTCTGGACAAGCTTGACAAGCTGGGCGCAAGTTAGTGCTGCAGCAAGTTCCAAACGTGGCATACTTAGGCGTTTCTTCGGTGCTACCCTTGATCTTGCCACCACGAAGGATATATAGACACGACCGTGATCACCGACTGTGCGTAGGTAGGCTACTGAACCATACGCTCTCTCCGATGCATCACAGAAGACGTGTAGTTCCCTGGGTGTAGTAGGCTTGTCTGCAGACAGTGGTGCGTAGGTCCGGGAGAACTTAAGTTGAATGAGATCAGGTAGCTCATTCACCCAAGCTGTCCACTGTTCTCTCAGAGACTGGGGTTCAATCAGGTCATCCCATGCAATATCATGCTTCCAGATATCTTGGATGAGGATTTTAGCCCTTGTGGTGAATGGAATGATAAAGCCCAGTGGATCATACTGGCTCGCTAGGGCTTTATAAATATTCCTCAATGTTGGCTCAAGGTGGTCTGCTGGACGGACCTTAAAACCTAGAGAGTCGAGGAGACAGTTCCACCGGAGGTCCAGGGTTGACTCTTGTGGGTTGTTACTGCCCTTAGACAGCCAAAGCTCACAGCATTCCGATTTGGCTTCTGGGGGGAGATGTTCAATCACTGCTGGCACATTACACGCCCACTGCCTGAGTTCAAATCCTCCTTCCCTGAGTAGCTGGCGTAGATCGTTGATAAGAGCTTTGGCTTCAGCAGCAGTGTGGGTACTATGTAAACAATTGTCCACATAGAAGGAGTGTTCCACCAGCTCGACTAGGTAGGACTTGTCACCACAGTTGTCGCGAACATGTCGCTGGAGGGCATATACAGCGCAACATGGGCTGCATGTGGTGCCGAATGGCAATACCTGCCATTCATAGACGGTTGGTTCCTTCTCCCTTTGCATGTCTCTCCAGATGAACCTCAGCACTGGTGTGTCAGTAGGCTGCAGGTGGATCTGATGGAACATGGCCTTTATGTCCCCGCTTACCGCAACTGAGTGCTGTCGGAACCTCAGCAAGACACCAAGCAAGGAAGGCCCTAAGGGTGGTCCAGGCAACAGGAGCTCATTCAGTGACCGCCCTCTGAACTGGAAAGAACAGTCGAAAACCACTCTGTCCTTTCCATTGTGGTGAACCATGTGGTGTGGTATAAACCACGACTCCGGCGACTGGGCACTTTCCCCTGGTAAGACCTTTGATACGTAGCCTGCTTCTTCCAGCTTCCGTATCTCAGTGCAGTAAGACTTTGCTTGTGCAGGGTTCTTAGCGAGCTTCCGTTCTGTGCTGCGAAGCCTGGAAAGTACTACTTCTGCTGGTTCATGAAGAGTGCTGTCTGTGGTACGTCGAAGAAGAGGTGTGGCGTAGCGCATGATACCATCTACTGTTACTCTGGTGGTGGCTGTCTGAAGCAGAGTGAGGGCTTGTTGATCTTCTTTCGAGCGAGTGACAGCCTTCTCACTATAGGGCAAGGTGTCCATCTGCCAGAGACGCTCCACATTCCTGAGAAGCTCGCTGGAAGCTGAAGTTGTGGCGACATGCAGGCACTGTTGGACTCCAGGTGAGAGATGGACAATGTCAACTGGCCCTTGAAGCGTCCAGCCCAGTGGAGTGCAGATGGCAACAGGTCCGCCTGATGGTCCTGCATGGACTAGTTGGACTGGTGGTCAGGTGAGGCATGTCAGACCCAAGTAGGAGTAGAGGTTGGGCACGGTTTACTGGAGGTAAAGGAAGCTGTCTGAGGTGTTGGTATTTCTGCTGTAACACAGAAATTGGGTATGTGTGTTCAGCGAGAGCCAATCCTTCTGCAGTGAAGGCGTGTGGTATCAGGTGCTTCTCGGATGGCCGGAATGGCGATGACACCTCCAGGGAGACAGATGCGCCACAGAGTTGCTCAACCCTCTGGTTCACAGTCTGAAGTGGTAGAGTCTCTGGATGACAGACGAGGTTAAGCTGTCGCACCACTTGAGGAAGGACAATGCTCCTCTCTGACCCATCATCAAGCACTGCATAGGTTTCCATCTTCTGGTTGCCATTATGAAGGAGGACCTTGACCACCTTCAACATCACCCTTTGGGATCGGTTTGGCCGGTCCAGATACACCTTTGTGGACGGTAAACTGACAGTGTACACCTTCCGATTGGTTTCCTGGACTAACTCATGCAAGACAGTTAGGTGGGTTTCCTTACATGTTTTACAAGGGCGCTTAAGAGTGCACTGATCTTCAGTGTGATTGCGTCCACATTTCCTACACCTTTTACCATCCTTCAGCCACTTTAAAACTTGTTCAGTGTTCAGCACCTTGAATCCATCACAGGAATTAAGATAATGGTCATGAGTGTCACAATATGGACAGAAAGGTTTGGGCTTGGGTCTGGGTTTTGCCTGTGTAGGCTTTGCCCCAGTTGTCTCTTCCCTGGTCACCTTCTCAGCCACATTAAAGCACATAGTCATTGGCGTCCCTTTGGGTTGTGTAGTACGCTGATCCTTCCTAACTGGCCGAGGGGTATCGAACTGATATAGGGCTACTGCTCGGCTGGAAATGCGCTTTGCTTGAGACTTCGTTTGGAGCCAGATAGCCAAGTCCTGAAGGGTATATGTTCTGTCTGTGCCAGTCTGCAAAATTCCAGATTGAAGGCAATGCTCAACGAATCCATCGCGGTAAGTAGGAGGCATTTTACTGAGTAGGCGATCTACGTTGGAGCCACAGTGGAGCTCGTTTCCATTTTGTCCTTCAAGAGTCCTTAACATCCCTACCAAGGACTGGACAGACAGGGCAAACGAGTCAAAGGCATTTGCATCACCCATCTTGAGAGCAGGTGCATTAAGTATGGCGCCTAACTCACTCTGTATTAGCTGTCATGGCTGTCCATACTTATCTTGAAGGGCCTGCAGTGCACTTGTATATGGTGCAGGGTCATGCATGTAGGCCTTAGCAAGCTGTAGGGCACTTGGGAGCTTGAGGTGACTGATCAACACTTGATATTTATATTGTTCACTGAGGTGAAGGTTGCTACCCAGGACATTATCCAGTGCAAGCTTGAGCAGAGCAAAGTCACTTTCCCGACCACTCTCAAACACTGGCAGGGAAGGTCGAGGGATTCCTAGAGCAGCTGCAAGCTGCAACTCCACTCCTGGTTGTGGCGTGTAACCAGGATGGGAAGCGGAGAGATCTAGAGCAACCCTTTGCCCACGATGAGTTGTGACGAGAGGAGACGCTCCTTGGCTGGCACGCTGAGCGGTGTTGAGGGGCTCCCAAGCTGGATGGCTATAGCTGTAAGCGGGTTGGTGTATTGATGGAAACTGAAACTGTAATGAATTGGGAGGAGGTTGGCCAGAATAGGAACTCATTGCCGGCGTAGGCTTACTTGGCAGTTGTGACTCAAAGGATGATGCCATGTGAGGTGCCGTATGAGTCGAAGTAATGACATTTGCCGAAGGGTGTGGCACATGTTGCATGACAGGAGGGGTTGCTGATGCTGGGCCAAGTTGTAGCCCCACAGTCCTGGGTGCCATGGGTACCGGATCCTGGGGGTGTGCCGCTGGGCTAAGTTGTATTCCCGCAGGCCTGGGTGCCATGGGTACCAGATTCTGAGGGTGTGCCGTTGGGCCTACCAGGTGTGCAGGTACCGCTGGGATATTCCTTGGCCGCATTACTGGCTGTGGTCCAGCAGGAGGGGTTCTAGAGACCGGAATGACTTGCAAGGGAGGACTAGGTGGGTGCACAGCAATGGCAGGTATTGGAAGGCCCTGGGCTAACAGAGAAGGCTGGGAAATAGATGGCAGCCCGTCAGCCTGTGTTGTTTGCCCCTGTTGTGGTAAACCCAAACAAGAATCTGATCTACCAGAATGTGCAGGTGAAGGGGCACGTGTCCCGTTATAGGATAGCATCAAAGAACGAAGCTTAGCAATCTCAAGATCTTGTTCAGCCTTCTTAAGGCGCTGCTGTCTTTGAAGCCACCTAGTGAGTGTTTCTCTGGCCTTAAGTGCTTCATCTTGGAGTCGCTGTGCTTCCTTGGCTTGCTCATCCAGCAGTTTACACTCCAAATCAGCTTGAGTCTCATGCTCAATCATTCGGCGTATATCTTCAAGCTCCAACTGCTTTATTCTCTCTTCCAAAATTGCAGCTTGTGCAGCAGAGAGATCCTGAGAGGGAAATGTACCAACAGAGAAACAGGTACGCCTACTGGATCTGCTATGGTTGTATGAACTCCTATTGGATAACTCGCTCGGGTTGCTACTGCGGTGGCTGCGAGAGCGGGAAACAGTGGCAGGGGGAGCTGGGAGCACGGATGGCTGAAATCCAACTTGGTAGTCCTCCAAGTAAGTAGGTAAGCGGTGTTCTCTCTGTGGACGGCTCTGATTCTCTGCAGGTCCTGATGCTGCATGGTCCATGATCTTCTTCTTAGGTTGCACTAAATCCGGCTCGAAGGACCAATGTTTGAGGGAAAACCTCATGTAACAGGATTGCTGGTTGAGGCGGTAGATTATGGACTATGATTCCGGTTAGAGAATCAAAGGACTCGGAAAGAGAGATCTGTTTGTCTTCTTTAATAAAGGTTATTAGGCTTTACAGTCCTCGTACAACATTGGTTGTGTGTGTATGTATGTGTGTGGGTGTGTGGTATTTCCTCAGGAACGCACACATAATAATAGGAACACAGTAAAAGTCTGCAGAGCTTCACACTGCCTGCTTGCTGCAAAGTTTGCTTCTTGTCAGTGTGGCTGAACATGTCCAGACTAGTTCTGCTGACATCTTCCTCATTCGACCAGCAGATGGTGCTCTTGGGCTTTTCATCTCTAGGGCTTTCTCACAATTATTATTATTATTATTATTATTATGGTAATAATAATTGTTATTATTATATGTTGTTTCTTGGACTGATTGGTCTGTATTTCTGATGATTTATGTTAATCATTAATGTCTTCATGAGTCAGAAACAGGAACAGGTTTGTGCCATTTAGAGATCAGTCTAATCTATATGAAGGAATTTCTCCCTACATTATCAGTGCATATCAGAATGATTAGTGTGAGAATTTTACTGTAATTTCTCCAGTTACAGAGACGAGATTGACACAAAGGGATCTAATGATTCTCTTCACACACACAGTTCATCCTCAAAGTATTCACAGCACTTTGTTTTCTTCACATTTTAATGATGCAGAAATAATAATGACAAATCACAAGTATTTTCAGCCGTTTCTCAAATACTGTGAACCTTTTCCAGACTCAAGTCACTTTAAACATGACAGGACTAGTTTGGCACACCCTTTTTCTGCTGTTTCCCTCTTCTCTAAGAATATCTCATGCAGGTTGGGTTGGTAGTGTCAGTTCACAGGCTTTCTTAGATTTTTCCAAAGTTCTGGCTGGGTCACTTCAGAACATGAGCAGAGCTGTTCTGATGCCAACCTTTTGTTATCATGACTGGGTTCTTTTGGGTTCCTTTTCTATTGGACAAAAAACTATCACCCTAGTTTCCAGCAGTTTAATTTCCAGAGCACTTTTCAGGAAGCTACCGTTAAGCCTGTCTTTGTACATGGCTAAAGTCCTGTTTTCTTTAACTCTGTCTAGTTTCTAACATGTTGCTGCTAAAAACCAAGAAGTCTAAACATATCTCCACAGTATGAGGCTATAAATTCCATGTTTTACTTTAGGAACGGTTTTAGCCAGGTGATGAGAGGGGCCACCTGAATCATGGTTTTCAGACCTAAAGGTTCATTTTTTTCTCATCAGCTCTCAGAACTGACTTTCTCATTATCTCAGAGTCTTCAATGTCTTTTTTTAAGACTTCAGCCAGGTCAGGTTTGGCTTTTTTACCTTTCTTTTTTGAGCAGCTTCACACCCTACAAGTCTAACTGGTTGAGTGCTACAGAAACATTTGTTCTTATGTAAGCCTCACAAGTAGTGATGGGCCATTTGAAGCTGAAGCACTGGTGCATTTGTCAAAAAAAGCAAAACAGTGCTTCAGAAGGACTGTGTTCATGCTTGATTCGTCTGAGCAGAGTCACATAATCAATGACGTCCAAAGCCCTGTTTGGTCCGTGACAAGCTTTGCTACCTGATTAAAAGGTTTAAAAAGACCTGAATCATTGGCTGAACAAACGAGTGAAATAGCAACATGGAGCCAGTGTGGAAGAGAGGACGTTCTGCAATGTTGGAACACTTTGAACTGCTTTTAGTCAATAAGATACGTTCTGCAGCCTTATATTGTTGTTTTTATATGTATTTTATTCAAAACAAACACAAAAGTTATATATTGTTATAAAAATGTTGCATGTAAATGATTTATATGGTGTGTATATATAGATAAGTTTTTAGGATGAAATGGAAAATGTTATTGTGTAGAAAGGCCCAACCAGGGACTGGAGTTGAAAATTAGAATTAGCTATAAACTTTTTTTGCATCGCATCAGTTACAAGCTTGCTTTGTACAATGTTGAAGTGCAATGTCCCTGTCAAATAAAATAAAATATCTATCTATCTATCTATCTATCTATCTATCTATCTATCTATCTATCTATCTATCTATCTATCTATCTATCTATCTATCTATCTATCTATCTATCTATCTAGATAGATAGATAGATAGATAGATAGATAGATAGATAGATAGATAGATAGATAGATAGATAGATAGATAGATAGATAGAATCTGCTCCTTCAAATTCCAATCTTTTAAGTGAGAGCAAGGAACACAGACGAGGTGGAGGCGTAGCCACAATCTTTCATAACTCAATGAACTTTAAAAAGGTATCCCTGGGCATATTTGAGTCTTTTGAATACCTAGCCACCCATATAAATGAGCCTAAAAGAGCTCTATTTCTAAAGATGCTAGGGAATCTTTCTTCTCCTAAATCATTAACAGAAACAAGGACTCTGTTTGCAACAGTGGAAAGACTAACTAATCCTCCAGTGACAGTAGCGCCTGGACTAAGTTCAACCAGGGCCTGCAATGAATTTGCCAGCTTTTTCACTGAAAAGATTCTAACAATTAGACAGTCAGTCTGTACCGCAGCACCAAACTGACTACCAATGTTAAATCCAATTAACACCATCCATCCATCCATCCATTTTCTATACCCGTCCATCCTAATGCAGGGTTGCGGGGGGGCTGGTGCCTATCTCCAGCGGTCAAGGGGCGAGAGGCGGGGTACACCCTGGACAGGTCGCCAGTCCATCGCAGGGCACCAATTAACACCAATGAAGAAGAAATGTCAGAATTCCATTACTTAAACCAAAAAAACCTAGAAGAAATCATTAACCAATTAAGCCCCTCCTCTTGCTGTCTTGATATCCTACCCACAGCTTTCCTTAACAAAGTTTTCCCTTTCATAGGGTCTGATCTGATTATAATAGTAAACTCATCCCTCTTGTCAGGTGTCTTCCACCAGGCTTTTAAAACAGCAGTTATTAAACCCCTCTTAAAAAGAATAATCTGGACAACACGTTAATGCAGAACTACAGGCCAATTCCTAATCTTCCATTCATCAGTAAGATTATTGCAAAAGCTGTTTCAGCAGTTAAATAGCTTCATAACAATGACCAACCACTTTGATGTTTTTCAGTCTGGTTTCCGTGCTCACCACAGCACTGAGACTGCCCTCATCAAAGGCTTCAATGACATCCAGACTGTGGTAGAACCACAGTGCTGGTTCTGTTGGACCCCAGTGCAGCATTTGACACTGTTGATCTTGGCACCCCATATTGATCATGATATATTATTGGAACGACTGGAGAGCTGGGTCAGACCTTCTGGTACAGTACTTGGCTGGTTCAAATCAAATTAAATCAAACTTTATTAAAAAAGCGCTTTTCATACAAGAATTGCATCACAAAGTGCTTTACAGATAAAAATGACCCCACATAAGACTACGTTCCCATCCCTCCCGAACAGATTTAAAAAGTATGGTCACAGTTATTCCCCCTTCCCTCAACCCAACTCCAATGCACACACACAGTTAAAAGAAACAGTAAAAAAGGACATTGGGCCAAGTGCAGATGAACCATGCAAGAAAACGCTATCAGAGGAGCCATCTGTCCCGGCAGCGGTAGATAAACAGCAGCAGCCGAGGCGCTGACACAGGGAGCCCAGTGGAGGAGGGGCCAAGACCCCGACCTCCACCCAAGCTTCACTTCAATCTTCACTTGTAAAGAAGGATTAAAAGACAGTGATTGTAGTTCTGGTAAAAGTTTCTCTCTCTGAGCCTCAGGACCGATGACTAAAATCTTCAGGGCCGTCTCTGTGCTGTGGTTCACCCTGAAACCAGCCTGAAATGTCTCCAGGACATTGTGTTCATTAATAAAATCGTTAATTTGAATTAAAAAAAGCTTTTCTAAAATTTTGCTTAAAAAAGGTAAGTTAGATACCGCTCTGAAATGGTTAAGATCTTTAAAATCTAAATTGCTGTTTTTCAACAGGGGCCTCACTACCGCCTGTTTAAAGGCGGCAGGAAAGACTCCTGTCTGAAGGGAGCAATTCATCATGGTTAAAATCTCATCTCTAAAAGATCCATAGAATTGCTTAAAAGGAAGTAGGAATCGGTTCTAAAACAAATGTGGTGGGCCTCACTGAGGAGAAAACTTTATCAAAAGTCCCAGCTTCTACCTGTTAGGATCCATGTTTCTGCTGGTGTTTCTGCTGTGTATGTGTGTGCTCTCCTACCTTCTCTGCATGGGCGTGGCTTATTGGTGACAGGTGCAGCTCGTTTAGGCTCATCATCTCCAGGTTCAAAAGAGGAACGGAGACTGCAAGCTGACGCCAGATGGTTCTCGCTTCTAGCATGGTAACACGGCCAGCCAATCTCTCCAGAATAATTACTCGGGGTGTTTCTCAATGTCAAGGCGCCTCGCCTACCAAGGCAATGCCTCGGTAGGCGAGGCGCCTTGCTTACGAGGACACTGTCCTTCCTTGGTCAAAGAAAACAGTTAAATGGTACAGACTTACATCACGTGACCGCGTGATGTGGCAGAAAGTATACTGATAATGTTAAAGGTTAAGTCTCTTCAAGTTAAAGGTTAAGTCTCTGTGTTAACTGAGATATGTATTGTTATGTTGAACCAACATGTGAGAGCTCAAGGATACTTTGTGTCTTGGGTCACCAATATTGTTAGATGTCTGCATGCTGACTGAAGGACGTCGGAACCACTCCATTATCTGCACTCTGACACCAGAGCGTCTGAGTGGCGTCTTACTAACGAGGTTAAAAGTTATTCTATCTTACTGAAGACAGACACCCTGTCTATGAAGGAGGAGTCTTAGTTTTGTTCATTTCTATATAGTAAGATGTTAGGATGTGGGTGCAGGTCAGTTACTGCCATGCTCTATGTGCTGAACTCCTTGTTGATCAACAAGCCGAATTAAAGCTCTTGAACTAAGAAGGAATCCTTCCTCATCCTTGTTAAATAATATTTCCATAATCGACCCGCCTTTTGCTTACGCGCTCTGTTTACGTCCCGCCCATCGTTATATTTTATAGGTATAAGTTTCAATGTAGATGTATAACAAGAGTTTTACTTTTTAAATTGTGTATATATTGGTTAAATCAAATGTGAAAGCGAGTTAGCACCTGCAAGCAACCGAAGCTGCAACTTCGAATATACCGCAATGTATTCTGGGAAATGTTTGACCGTGGGAAGCCATCAAGGAACCTCCCATCCATCCTCGGTCAGTTAGCTAAACGGCAGGCAAACGGAGGACAGACGCCTCGGTAGCACATTGGAACACGCCTTGGCGGTCCCTGATGACGTGTCTCCTAGGCAACCGGGGCGGGTCCAAGGTATCAAGGCGAGGTTCCTTGGCATTGAGAAACACCCCCTGTGTTTCTTCGGTGCGCTTATCCTTCCTGGTTTCCTCCCAGGTCCTGATCCACACTCTCTGATCCTCCGAAGTTGGTTTCCTCTCCTGATCTCCGTTCCTACGGTGAAGCCTTTCGGAAACAACTTACCGATTGCTCTGGATTCCCTCCCGGTCAGCTTCTGCTCCGTTACCTCCGCTGGTCTGCCTATTCTCCATCCGCCTGCCCGTCTGCCCGCTCCACCTGCTATCACACACTGCCTAGCACAATGTCAGCCTCCACTCATTTCCGGGTTTGGATCCAACGTATCTCCCTCCAGGATCGGACATCTCCTTAACCCCGTGAGTAACTATCCACTCTCTGCCTCACAATATCGCCACACCTTCTCATATCTCCTTCTCTGCTGCAGTTCCTCCGTCTGCCACCGTGGACCCGTTTTTCCCCGGCGATCAACCAGAGACTTTCAAATCTGTTGCAAATAAACATCTTTTATCATATGCAAAAACACAGTCTGGTTTTCTGAGTCTGGTGCTGCCTTTGAGTCATTAAAACCAAGCAAACATGACACTACCAGGACAAAACTGTCCAGCGTTTCCTCTGGTAAAGACACACAATCAGATTTGTTTAAAACTGTGTTAATCTGAGAAGATAAAATATTACATCCGATGGTGTCTACCTTCTCTCTGATGTGGTCTGCGAACTCCTCACAAAGAGTGTTTTAGGGGGATTTAGGAAATGCAGTAGCACGGTTAAAAAGTTTGTCAATTGTAGAAAAAAGGATTTTGGAATTATTTATATGTTCTGAGATGACTTTGGAAAAGTATGCATGTCTTCAATTTCTTACTGTTATAATTTGAGAAGAAATGCAAATATTTGATGGTTTATTGGGATTTTACTTTCCTCCATTTTCTCTCTGCCGCCCAACAATCTCTCTTTTTCTAGATTTCGAGATTTTCTATTCTCCACCATATGTGATTATAGCTAAACGGCATTATAGTTAGCTAAACGGCAGACAAACGAAGGACAGACGCCTCGGTAGCACATGAACATGCGTTGGCGTCCTTTCAGAGAGACTTGCCAACTTCGGCTCCCTAAATAACACGGTTTTAACTGGTTTTAAATCAGGTTTTTTTATGACTAGTTTTAACCGATTTTAACACCACTGTCTTTTAGCAACTTGTTTTTACCGGGGGCGTTTTTAATCCGAACACGGACTACTTTTATTTCCTCATGCCTTCACTCACCTGCACCCCCGGATGTGATGGCTGTTTTAAATTAACTCAAAAAGTTCTGGAGCTGGAGCAGAGGATCTCCACGCTCCATGAAATCCAAGACCACGAGCGCAACGTGGACATAATCTTCGGCCAGACTTTTGCCGCCGCCAACAGTGCTCAGCTGGCGGACACAATTCCCTGCCAGCCCGGTGAAGCTGCGGAGGGGGAATCCATCGCTGGACTCGGACTGCCGAACGCCGGAGGTCCAACAACTGCAGAGGAGGACTGCGGGTTCCATCTGGGGGCTAAGCCAAAAGCCCCCATCATCTCAACACCGGTGCTTCAGGGTGCCTGGTCCATGGTCGGGCCCGGCCGCGGTGGGGGGGCCCAGAGCAGCCGCCTACCTCTCCTTCACCCGGCCTACCATTATCAAACCGCTTCGGTGCCCTGGAGCACGACTTTCCTCCTCTGACTTTCCCTCTGGCCGCCCTGAAACACCGCAGCTCCGCAGGACTGCTGCCCATCCCCTCCCAGCAGCCGGAGCAGCAGCCGGACTCCCGCAGCCCTCCACGTCACGCTAAACCCAGGACTCGCCGAGGAGTGCTCCACTACACCCCGAACCCACGGAACGAGCCCTCGGCGCCGACTACACATTGCTGCAGTCCTGGGGAAGTTAATCCGCCCAACATCCAGCAGGTCCTGGACGGTGAAAGATCCTCTGCCCAGCATCAACTTGTAGACCAGCCGCCCACCACGCTCATCATTGGAGACTCTATTATCAGGAATGTAAGGATGAGAGGAGCCGTAACACTGTGTTTACCTGGAGCCACCGTAAAGGACATTACTGAACAGATCCTGGACCATATCCAACATCACCCATCTGTGAGTAGAGTTATTATTCACACTGGAACCAATGACATTCGTAAACAGCAATCTGAGCTCCTGAAGCTGGATTTTATTCATTTGTTTAATCTTTTAAAATACACACATGTGTCTGTTCTTATTTCTGGCCCCACCCCCACTGTTGGCAGTGGTATTCGTCGTTTTAGCAGGCTTTTATCTTTGAACACTTGGCTTTCCTCTGCCACCGTGATGCACATTATTAGTTTTATAGACAATTTTAACATTTTCTGGGGCAGGAGTCAATTGTTTGGACCAGATGGACTACATCTCAACAGACAGGGTGCCCGCATAATGGCAATAAGCCTGGCATGCCCTCGCCCCCCCCTGTCTACCACACCAGCCCCAGCTGCTCCTGCCCTCTCTGCCCCTTCCGCCACATCCTGATGTGCAGCTGGTCCCTGCTCCTATGAACTCAGTTCTGATTTTAACAGTAACTCACATATCGGACTTGGACCTTGTTTTACATCATTCATACCTGTTATTATCAGCAGAGAGCGGAAAAATAATATAAAACATAGCAAATGCAACCCTAATAATCTCAAACAGTTACCAAAAGTCCTACCTCCAGTAAACCATACAGTCACTCGATCTCCAATCACCATTAATATGGCACTTCTAAATGTTCGCTCTCTGCTGAATACAACTTTTATAATAAATGACCTAATTTTAGATCATAATATTAATTGTTTATTTTTAACAGAAACATGGCTGAGTGCAGATGCCCCCGTTGTTCTTACAGAGGCGTCCCCACCAAATTTTAACTTTACTTATTCCACGAGGAGTTGCAAAAGGGGAGGCGGAACTGCTTTTATTAGTTCATCAACGCTTTCTGTCAAACCTGTTTTATTTGATAATTTTAGCACTTTTGAATATACCGCGTCTGTTTTTAGCACTCCTCAGATTTTATGTGTCACAGTTTATAGGCCTCCTAAAAAGAGTGCACTTTTTATTCAAGAATTTTCAGAGTTTTTATCAATTTTGCACAACTCTTATAAACGAGTAATTTTAGCTGGGGATTTTAATCTACATATAGATAACATCTTAGATTCTTTATCAACAGAATTTTTAAATGTTTTGAACTATATGGATTTTAGTCAACATGTCACGCAGTCAACTCACAACAGAGGACACACCCTGGACTTGGTCATCACGTATGGCCTGTCCGCCAGTGTGTCCAGTCTGACCATTACTGTGTGTTTTTTAATATCACCAGTTTTATCCAGAAGGAGACCTCTGTGAGAATTGTCTGGAAGCGCCATCTAACCCCTTAAGTGGCTGCAGGTTTTCTGGAAATTTTTAAAAATAATCCTCCTATTGTTTTACCTGCCCCCTGTGATTTTATTGTTAATAATTTTAACAGAAGGTTTCAATCCGCTCTTGACCTGCTGGCTCCAGTTAAAGTTATAAACACATACTTAAAACCAACAACACCATGGAGAAACGAAGACCTTAAGAGATTAAAAAGGAGCTGCATGGTGGCAGAGAGAAAATGGAGGAAAAATAAAATCACAATAAATCATCAAATGTACATCGAACGTCTCAAATCATATAACAATGCAGTAAGAAATTCCAGAAATGCATACTTTTCCAGAATCATCTCACAACATAAAAATAATCCCAAAATTCTGTTTTCCACTGCAGACAACATTTTTAACTGTACTACTAATGCATATCAGAAAACCCCCTCAAATGCTCTTTGTGAGGAGTTTGCAGACCACTTCAGAGGGAAGGTAGACACGATCAGATGTAATATTTTATCTTCTCAGTGTAAAATGGTTTTTGACAAACCTGATTGTGTGTCTCTACCAGAGGAAACGCTGGACAGTTTTGTCCTGGTAGAAGCTGGGACTCTTGATAAAGTTTTCTCCTCAGTGAGGCCCACCACATGTGTTTTGGACCTGATTCCCACTTCCTTCTTTAAGCAATTTTATTAATCTTTTAGAGATGACATTTTAACCATGATGAATTGCTCCCTTCAGACGGGGGTCTTTCCTGCCGCCTTTAAAGGGGCGGTAGTGAGGCCCCTGCTGAAGAAGAGCAATTTAGATTTTAATGATTTAAACAACTTCCGACCGGTATCTAACTTACCATTTTTAAGCAAAGTTTTAGAAAAACTTGTTTTAATTCAACTTAATAATTTTATTAACGCTCATAATGTCCTAGAGAAATTTCAGTCTGGTTTTAGGGTGAACCACAGCACAGAGACAGCTCTTTTAAAGATTTTAAATGATTTTAGATTAAATTATGATGCTCAGAAGGTGACAGTGTTGGTCCTACTGGATCTAAGTGCTGCCTTTGATAGAGTAGACCATTCTATTCTTTTAACTCGTTTAAAACAGATCGGCCTCTCTGGTGCTGTTCATAAATGGTTTACATCCTATCTAACAGACAGGACTTTTATGGTAAGTTTAGATACTTGCTCTTCTAGGGTCCATAGGATTACATGTGGTGTGCCCCAGGGTTCACTTTTTGGCCCAGTGCTTTTTAACCTCTACATGCTCCCTCTTGGCAGCGTCATCAGAAGACATGGAGTCAACTTTCACAGTTATGCTGATGATACACAGTTATACATCTCCATGTCTCCCGATGACACACGGCCAATGGATGCACTTTTTAACTGCATTTTAGACATTAAATCCTGGATGGCAGAAAACTTTCTCCAGCTCAACCAGGACAAAACTGAAGTTTTAGTCATCGGTCCTGAGGCTCAGAGAGAGAAACTTTTACCAAAACTGCAATCACTGTCTTTTAATCCTTCTTTACAAGTGAAGAACCTGGGCGTGATTTTTGACTCTGAGCTGACTTTTATTCCTCACATAAAAAATGTTACTAAAATAGGTTTTTATCAACTAAAGAACATTGCCAGAGTCCGCCCCATTCTCTCTCAGGCCAATACGGAGACGCTGATGCATGCTTTTATCACCAGTAGGATTGATTACTGTAATGCCCTGCTTTCTGGTCTTCCCAAAAAGACTACCTCAAGTTTACAACTTTTACAGAATTCAGCAGCATTTAGAATCACTGCATTGGCTCCCCGTATGTTTTAGGATCGATTTTAAGATTCTTTTAATAATTTTTAAGTGTCTTAATGGTCTTGGGCCTCCTTATCTCTCAGAGCTGCTTTTACCGTATAAACCTTCGCGGTTTCTGCGCTCCTCTGGCAGCCGTCTCCTTGTCACCCCAAAAGTCAGGACACACATGCATGGCGAGGCGTCTTTCCAGTTTTATGGCCCTCACCTCTGGAACAGGCTGCCAGAGGACCTCAGGGCCGCAGAGAACGTTCATGTTTTTAAAAGCAGGCTCAAGACTCACCTTTTTAGCTTAGCTTTTAACTGATTATTATTTATTAAATCTGTTTAATTGCTCTGCATGTTTTATTTGATTAAATTCTTTTTAGTTTAGCATTTAGCTGTCTATTTATCAATTATTGTTTATCTGATTTCCATTTTCATTTGATCATGTCTTATAATTGTTTTAATTTTAATATTTTAACTTATTTTAGTTTTCCTTCCAGCGTTTCCTCTGTGGGAGCCCTCTGCCTCGGGGGCGGTGGTCGGCTGTGGCTGCCTTGGTGCTGTCCAGGTGGTGCTTGGGTGGAGGTGGGGGTACCAGCCCTCCCTCCTCTGGGCTCCTTGGGTCAGTGCCTTGGCTGCTGCTGTTGATCTGCTGCTGCCGATGTAGATGGCTCCCATGATGACGTTTCCTGGTTCATCTGTACTCAGCCCGTTCTGCTTTTGTTAATGTGCTGTTGTTTATTGTTGCTTTTATGCATGGGGGGTTTTGGGAAGGGGGGGTTGTGGGTCATTTTTAATCTGTAAAGCACTTTGAGAAGCTTTGTTTTGGTTTGAAAAGTGCTTTATAAATAAAGTTTGATTTGATATGTTAATATGATTTCATTGATTTATTGTTGAGTCTAAAGTTATCTTTATTTATATAATGAAATAAAATGTGTTAAATTTATTTCTTCATTTGTCTTAATTCTTTGTTGTTTTTAAACATACTCTGTAGATGGTGCTGTAACACCAGCAGTCATTCTTTGGATTTCTTCACCTCCAACTGTAAATTTATAGGACGGGCAGAATTCAGTTTTTCTTTGTGTTCATTTAATCTCTGATCACCACAGAAAGTCTCAAAAACCCTCCCACAGATTCAGACTCCAACATCACATTTTTTGTCATGTTTGAAATAGATGGTACTGATATGATCCTGAGTCATGCAAGCAAAAGCAGGACTTTATTTTAGTTGAGAAATCAAGCAGTTCATTCCTGAGGGCTTGCTCCAACAAGTCTGCTTTTTCAGTTCATCCTACAATAGTTTGCCTGAAACACAAGTACAGCTCTTACTGCGCTGCAGCACAGCTGGAGGAATGAGGGTAAACCATGTGGGCTGTAAGTTTGCTGGTTTCTATGAGATTCTGGCAAATAGGTAAGTGGCTTTTGTCAACTTTTTTTTCTTTTTTACTTATGAGTACTTTTGTGTTTTTATATGATGAGAAGCTGAAACAAGCAAACTTAAGTTATTCCCTTTTTATGGATTTGAGCTTAATATAAATACAGTTGGAACAAATTCACAGAATCAGTCCAGTAGATTGGTGAGTTGTCAGTGATTTATCACAACAGGTCTGCGTTCTTTCTCTGGATTCTGCACAGAGTCTGGTTAAGACTAACTTGGAAACATCCAGTTTGGTCCAAAATGAAATTTCTGTCCAAATGCAATCTTTACTTTCCAAGATGTTTTTTATGTTTAAAGTCAAAGTTCATAAATTTTCTGTGAGCAATTCAGTTATGGCAGACCGTCAGCAGGTCAATCTGGGTCACCAGCAGGATTGAATGTCTTCAATAAACATAAAGTAGAAGAATGTGCATATCTTTAGGTTCTGTGAAAGATCCTCTAATAAGATGAAGTTTGAGTTGTCAGTATGACATTTACGGTATTTATCACTGGAATTTAAGAAATATTAACACAGTGTAGTTGTAGTTAATTTAAATTCAAAACTGAATGGCTTTTCAAAGTGTTTAAGTTCCCCTTTGTGAAATATTAACTGCAGAACTGGCTACTCAGGCTGATGTCATGACTTGTTTACTCCAGTCGTCCAAGGATTGTCGGCCTATCGTGCAGCATCAGAGCAGGGAGCTCCACTTCCTCCTGCATTTCTTTTTCGCCATCTGTCTGTTTCTACATGTCAGCGCAGACAGGATCTGACTAGTGGTCTTTCTTTTAAGTAGTTTATTGGTAGCTTTAATATTACTTGGATTGTTTTATCCTGATTTGAAAGATAATTTGGACAAAAGCAAATGCATAAATATCAACATTAAAATATCTAAATTCCAGAATAATCCTGTTTGCTGCAAAGATGGTTATTCCATAGTGCTACCCAGGAGCTTCAGGTTTTAAAAGTATAATTCAATAGATCTGGAGGAAAACTCTGGATTCATCTAATTTCTGTTAATACATTTTTATGACAGATTATAACGAGACACTGAAGGACAAGATAATAACTGTGGGCTTCAGTTTAAGGTTCACTGAGGTGAACTAACAGAAAATGTTATAAAAAACCAAAACATGTTCTATGATTTTGGTCCATGAGCTGACATTTGTGTTTAGATAAGGGGAATATTCCAATGTTAATTCAGGAACAGGATAGTGTGAAGGATTATCTACCTGGAAATCATAAATCATTTTAATCCATGTTTAAGGCTTCTAATTAAGAGCATTAATGGGGCATTAAAGTTTTCCACTGTAAGCCATAAAATGGCTTCTAGAGAAAAACTCACACAGTGTTCTCTATCAGAAACTTTTTAAGTAAATAACATAATTAAGTGTAGTGAGTATAATATAATGGTTGTGCTGAAACAAGTCAATGCTGCGCATAACAAAATTCCTGGAAGCAATACCATGAGTTCCCTAGCGACAGTTTTTGTTCTTCTGTTCACTTTCATCTGCACACAAATAAGTAAAACCATCTGCTGCAGTCATGGACACATTAAAGTTAGTTTAACACTTTAAAAATGTTAATGGTACAGTAACTTTACATCACAAACAAATGTTTTGGCTTAAACAGTCAAGTTTATTTGTAGCACAATACAGCAATAAGGCAGTTCATAGTGCTTTACATGATAAAAACACAATAAGCAAATAAAAAAGGAGATTACAGTGACAAAATAAAGAGAGGAAATGAAAAAACTGCTATTAAAAATAAAATCAATGATGTTCCTCTGATTTTTAATCAAAGGCAGCTAAAAACATATAGATTTTAGCCTTGATTATAAAAGAACTCAATGTTTCAGCAGCTTTGCCGTTTTCTGGAAGATTGTTCAAGATTAGAAAAGTATAGAAACTGAAAGCTACTTCTCCATGTTTGGTTCTGAGTCTAGGGATGCTGAATAGACTGGAATTAGAGGACCTGAGTGGTCTGGGGGGGGATTGGTAAAATGACAGCAGGTCTTCAACCTACTTTGATGCAGAGCCATTGAATGATTTATTAACTAGTAAAAGTATTTTGAAGTCTATTCTCTGAGCTACAGGGAGCCAGTGTAAGGACTTTAGAACTGGGGTGATGTGCTCTACTTTCCTGGTTCTAGTGAGGAACACGAGCAGCAGCGTTCTGGATCAGCTGCAGCTGTCTGATTGACTTTTTAGGCAGACCTGTGAAGACGCTGTTGCAGTAATCAATCTGACTAAAGATAAACGCATGGATGAGTTTTTCTAGGTCCTGTTGCGACATCAGTCCTTTAATCCTAGAAATGTTCTTCAGGTGATAGAAGGCTGACCTTGTTATTGCCTTTATGTGACCCTGGAGGTTCAGGTCTGAGTCCATTACTACACCTAGGTTTTGAGCCTGATCAGTAGTTTCCAGCTGTATTAACTGAAGCTGTGTGCTGACTTTTGATCTTTCCTCTTTAGGTCCAAAAATAATTACTTCAGTTTTGTTTCTGTTCAGCTGGAGAAGGTTTTGGCCTATCCATCTATTTATGTGCACGATGCGTTCACTCAGGGATTTGATGGATTCAAAGTTACCTAATGACATTGTAATGTAGAGCTGAGTATCATCTGCATAGTTATGGTAGCTAATCTTAATAGTTGTTTTAATCTGTGTTAGCTGGAGCAAGTCAATATTAAATAGCATGGGCCACAGGATGGAGCCCTGGGACACCCCACATGTGATTTCTGTCTGTTCTGATGAAACGTTTCCTATTGAAACAAATAAGTCCCTGTTCTTTAGGTAAGACTCAAACCAGCCAAGTAGTGTACCAGAGAGTCCGACCCAGCTCTCCAGTCGTTCCAATAAAATATCATGATCAACAGTGTCAAATGCTGCACTAAGGTCCAACAGAACCAGCACTGTGGTTCTACCACAGTCTGTATTTATGCAGATGTCACTGAAACCTTTGATGAGAGCAGTCTCAGTGCTGTGGTGAGCACAGAAACCAGACTGAAAAACATCAAAGCAGTTGGTCATTGTTAGGAAGCTATTTAACTGCTGAAACAGCTTTTTCAATAATTTTACTGATGAATGGAAGATTAGAGATTGGCCTGTAGTTCTGTAACAGTGACAGAAACAGAGGTGGTTATAGGTGACTGCCCACACAGTTCTACAGACAGAGGACATCAATCAATCAATCAATCAATCAACCTTTATTTATAAAGCGCTTTTCATACAAAGATTGCAACTAAACGATCTTTACAGATTAAAAATGGCCCAACATAAAAGACATTCTTATCCCTCCCCCACAGATTTAAAACCATTATCACATTTATACCCCCAACCCAACCCCCAATGGCACAGACGCAGGCAGACGGCTGCCACAGAGCAAACACTGAAAGGAAGAATAAAATAACAGGTTAAACTATACAAATAAGCGGGAAGAAATATGATAAGACTAAGTAGTGAAACACTGACAAAATATAAGCAAGTAAAACAAGCAGAGGATTTAAATAGACTATAATAAATAATAATCAGTTAAAAGCTAAACTAAAAAGGTGAGTCTTGAGCCTGCTCTTACAAATATGAACGTTCTCTGCAGCCTGTTCCAGAGGTGAGGGCCGTAAAAATGGAAAGACTCCTCCCCATAAGGGTGTGTTATAACTTTAGGGATGATAAACTGGACTGAGGAGTCCTAAGGAGACGGTTATCAGAGGAGTGCAGAAACCTACCTGAACAAATGACTATCATGGTGGTTTTTCTGTCAGGTAAAACCTTTGTTAAACTGTGTGCCACAAAGCTGGTGGCTGAACAACCTCTTCTCTGAATAGAAACCGTGAGTACAGTATGTGATGATCATTAACCTCTATGAGCACAGAGAAATGATCATGGTAAAAAAAAAAAATACTCCCTCTTTCAGTTGCAGCTTACATTTTAGAACTTGATGGAAATATTTTGATATTTAACAGGTAATAAAATGACTTTAACCTCCAGTGGTTCAGCTTGCAGAACCCGTTTTGGTAACACTAACTCAGTTTTCTTTTTCTGACAGAGTTTTGTCTTCTTTCAAACATTGCTTCTTCTCTTTGACGTCTGCAGACATTAATTTCTCCACAGATCTCTGTAGATTCTACAACAGCATTTCAATCAGTTCGTCTTGATTGATCTGCAGCCAAACTCTGTCCATTTTACTCTGAGTTGTTTTCAAACTAACTTCAATTTTAAACTTGTTTCCTTCCCTTCGTTCCTTACTCTTTACAATTATGAACTATTTTGTGTTTATCTCTCACATGGATCCAAGGAAAACGTTTAAGATTGTGGATGTAAAATGACAGAGAAACAAAAATGAAATGTACAACAAGTGGGAATACTTTTCCAAGTAACTGTACCTAAAGCTAAAGTCCTATTTTCTGCCTGTCAGTCTGAGCTTTTGTTGTTATTTTTTAGACAGTGTTTATAACTGAATTTTTCATGAGTCATATGAGGGTTGTTAAAAAATGAAGCTGAAAATGAACAGAAAATGAAAGTTAGAACAACCAAAGTCTAAAAAGACCCCATTTGAAAGGTCTTATTAAAACCTGAAGAACAACATATGCTTCTCTGCCAAAGTTAAAATGTAACAAATTGTATGTGTCTAACTTTAATATTGATATACAGTGATTACAAATGTTTATTATCAGCAATAACCTCTAAGCTAACATGGATCCATTTCTCTAATCTGAACCTGGATTTTTCTGTGCAGCTCAAACTGCAGATCCACAGGTTTCCTGTGTCTTCAAGCAGAGCTGCATCTTACCCTGCAGCTACAAGAGCTCTGATGAAGACGTCATCCACTGGTTGAAGATGACGTTACCAGAGCTTCAAGTCCACTCCTTTTATAACAACCAGGACCAGCTGGGTCACCAGGACCAGAACTTTAGAGGCAGAACATCACTGTTTAAGGATCAGATCTCCAGAGGAAACGTCTCCCTGCTGCTCAAAGATGTTCGGTGTCAAGATCAGGGAAGATACAGGTGCTTGACTGGAGGAAGCAAGGATTCATTTATAAGACTCATTGTAGATGGTAAGAGCTACATTTAAACACAGTGCCTAAAAGAAGTGGTCACACCTTTGGATGTTTTACTCTTTTATTGCCTTTACAAATCAATCATGATCAACAAAATGTTGCATTTTTAACAAAAAAACTATAATGTTAAGCTGCCACAGTGTCTCCAGAGTCTCTCCATCTCAGCTGAAGCTTGTAGCTCCTTCAGCGTAGTCAGAGGTGTCCTGGTTGCTTCTCTCACCGGTCTCCTTGCACAGTTGTGAGGACGACCTGATCTAGGCAGGTTTACACATGGACCAGATTCCTTTACTTTATACAGCACTACAGTCCAGTGGTGGGACGTGCATTTCACCCCTAGGCCTTCAGTGATATCCTACTTAGTCCAACCTAAATTAATACACCTCATAATACCATTAATACGACACCACCGCTCGAGAGTCCATACAGAATCACATGTACACATAACATCACCCACATTAGGCTGGTTAAGTAACACTTAGATTCTGGATTATTGAAAATCAATAAACTTCCATTTACAAGTAAGAATAGGAAACTAAGATCACAGATACCATCAAATCACAAAGATAAAAGCCAGTTTTAAAATATTGGTCAACAAAGTTTAAATAATTCCACCAAAGTATGATATGTGAGCTTAAATAAAGTTTCAAATAAAATGTGCATTGTTGCCATTTCATATTGGCAAAGCAATTTTATTTGTATAGCACACTTTCAACAACAAGGTAATTCAAGGTGCTTTACATGATTAGGGGGTAAAATAAAAATAGCAGCAAAACACAAACAAAGCAAATAAAGTAAAAACAGCAATAAAGCATGAAGCACACACAAAACATATGATACATGAAAACATTATTCAAAGGCACCTCTAAACAGATGTGTTTTAGCCGTGATTTAAAAGAACTCGGTGTTTCAGCAGCTTTTCAGTTTTCTGGAAGGTTGTTCCAAATTAGAGGAGCATAGAAACTGAAAGCTGCTTCTCCATGTTTGGTTCTGATTCAAGAGATGTTGAGTAGACTGGAATTAGAGGACCTGAGTGGTCTGGGGGGGGTTGCTATAGTAACAGCAGATCTTCAACATACTTTGGTGCTAAGCCATGTAATGATTTATAAACTAGTAAAAGTATTTAGAAGTCTATCCTCTGAGCTACAGGGAGCCAGTGTAAGGACTTTAGAACTGGGGTGATGTGCTCTACTTTCCTGGTTCTAGTGAGGAACACGAGCAGCAGCGTTCTGGATCAGCTGCAGCTGTCTGATTGACTTTTTAGGCAGACCTGTGAAGACGCTGTTGCAGTAATCAATCTGAATGAAGATAAATGAATGGATGAGTTTTTTTAGGTCCTGTTGCGACATCAGTCCTTTAATCCTAGAAACGTTCTTCAGGTGATAGAAGGCTGACCTTGTTATTGCCTTTATGTGACCCTGGAGGTGAACATAAGACACCAACGAGGCGATGACGAAACCAATAATTCAATGAAAATAAAGTAAAGCCAACACAGTATTTGCATTTGTTTGTGAGAAAATGTAACAATTTAACACATTAGCACAACTGCGCGCACCACGTTATTTACATTATAAATTGTTGTGGGTCAGAATAAATTTTTTTAATTTGTAGCATTTTTTCCATTTTGGAATTGACTCTGTTGTATAGTTTATCTGTGTGCTTCAGGTCCAAGAGTGAGTCCTTTTCTGTGGACATGGAGGCTAATGCTGAAAGTTGTATCTGCCCCCGGTCATGCTTCTTGAAAGATCCTTCTTGAAAATGGCATGGCAAGCATATCTGCAACCAAATCTATCCCTTCTCCTCCACCTTCAGCCATTGTGAATAGAATTTAAAGAACACTGAAGAATTACAGTAATATGCGTGAAACGTTGAAGATGTGCTTTGCTAGCTCTGACCATCCAATCAGAGCACGGAAGAATTCTGACATCATTGTGGGCAAGCTAGCTGGCCTGTTGAGGCGAATCTGAAAGCTGATACTCTTGTCGTCGTCCATACTCCCCTTTAAGAGTCTGGAGTGCTGTGGAAAGACGGGAAGTGGCCTGCTCTCTGATTGGACAGTGGGATCTGTCACCATCCAATTAGAGAAGTGCGTAAAGACCATGCCAAAATTCGCAATTGCAACTACAGAGCCTCTCACGCAGTTTTATGCAGCGGATCTCAAAACAGGATCTTTGCAAAATAACCTATATTTTTCTTTCAAATGCAAACCTTTATTTACCACAATGCAAACCTCTTTCTGCACATTTGAAAACTTTTGGGCAGATATTTCCTACAAGATTGCAAAACTTGATTTTTGAAGTTGAACTGTGAAATTATGTGCAAACTTTAAGATTTATATTGAGCCCATACGGTTGTAGTATAGTTTATTTATTGTTAGCCTGCTCTACTGATTCTGAAGGCTTTGGGCAGATTAAATTGCTCCTAGCAACACACAGAGACAGAATTGTGATTGGAATACATATTGATAATCCACAGATATGTAGAGAAGCTGCAGAGCCAAGAGAAACGTTAGACACAAAAAAAGAATAGACTTCTGGAAGTAAATTACTACTATCTTATTGAACAAATAGTGAATAGTTTATGTGGACATTGTAAATAAAGAACAATCACAGAGTTTTGCTTATGTGCTAAGTCTTCAATTATCTGTTTGCAGCTCCAGTCTGTAGAGTCAGCATCTCCCAGGTAGAAAACAGGATCACCTGCAGATCAGAGGGGATCTACCCTCAACCTGATCTCACCTGGTCCACCATCCCTCCATCCAACATCGCTCTGGAGAACAGAACCACGATCCATCAGACTGAAGATCAGCTTTACAACATCAGCAGCTCTCTTATTGTCTCTGACAATTATCCAGATGTGAGCTACAGCTGCACCGTCAGCACTCAGAGGAACAGGAAGAAATCTACATTCAGGCATCTACGTCAGTATTTGAATCAAATCAGATCATGATTTGATTTATCTATTTATTTGATTCTGTTAGAAAACATCCTGAGAGATCACACTGCTACTTTTCTCTGTTTCATGTTAGTTGTGTCTTACTTTTCACCAGAGAAGATATAAGTGAAATAATCTGGGATAATTTTTCTGTTTTCATCTGAATATATTTTTAGCTTCAATTACCATGGTGACAGCAGAAACAATGATCCCCTGCTTGCCACTGAAAACATCAATGATGAACCTCGTTTGGAGATTCAACCATCAGGTCATCCTGAACAAGATGGGGACCAACCTCACGGTGTCAGTGAGGTGGAGGAAACATGTGAAGGGTGTTTCAGAGGATGGAAACCTGACTCTGCAGGATTTATCTCCAGATCTGGAGGGAAGATACTACTGTGAAGTCAGTGATGAAGACGAGGCCATGGTGACTGGGATCGTTCTGAAGACACAAGGTAAGGCGTCAAGGAAGATCATAAACAAACATAAAAAATATCCTGAGGAAACATTACAATATATAAAGAAAAAGTTTAAGTCTGATTTGTGTTTTTATAATCCTTTCAGATAATTCATCTCTCCTTGTAGTTCCTTTGGTCATTGGAATCGTATTAATCATAATAGTTTCTCTTCTGGTGTTTTTCTGTTGGAAAAGAAGAAAAGGTCAAACTCAGTCCACAACTACTTCTAAATAAGTACATTATGTTTTGTTCTGATGATGTCTTCTTCACATACAATTTCAGCTCCAAGATTATGGCACATTATTGGAGCCAAAATGAAGACTACTTCCCTGCCGCAGGAGGCTATATCCAATCCGAAGCCAGCAACTGATCTGACTATTGATAACCCAGCATCTGCAACTGAGAGGGAGACAGCTCACTAGTGATCGCATTAGATAGGCTGGCAATAGCATGGATAGGCTAGCCACCTGCTTTATTAGACGTGTTTTCTTCTTCTTCTGACTTTATTGCGGTTGGCAAACAACTTGAGGTGCATTACCGCCACCTTCTGGACGGCAGTGTGGACTGGAATTGTTTTAATGATTTAAACCTCAAATAATTACCTGTTACTCTTAAAAATCACAATATCATCTTGTAAGTTATTTCCCCTTATAATTCTGTAAAATTTAACCATCCTTAACTGAACACTAATTCTGTTGCTCAGATTTGAGTATTTTCCTCAAATAGTAATGCTAACAGACAGCGGTAAGAGTAGTCAATCCATTGGGTGGCTATCCTAGGAGTGCTAGTCGCGAGCCAGTCCAATGCTACTGCCAGCCTATCAAATGCAATCACTAGTGAGCTGGTGTCTCAGTTGCCGATGCCGGCCAATCAATAGTCAGATCAGTTGCTGGCTGCGGAATGGATATAGCCTCCTGCGGCAGGGAAGTAGTCTTAGTTTTGGCCCCAAAACTGCGCCATACAAGATAAGTCAACACAGGAAGGCACATGAAAGTTTAGTATTTTCTTTTTCATATGCACATCTGCATATGAAGAATAGCAAGTAAGAATAGGAAACTAAGATCACAGATACCATCAAATCTCAAAGATAAAAGCCAATTTTAAAATATTGGTCAACAAAGTTTAAATAATTCCACCAAAGTATGATATGTGAGCTTAAATAAAGTTTCAAATAAAATGTGTATTGTTGTGCATAGTCCTAAAGTGAATCAATACTTTCCTCTGTCTGAAGTTAAATATAGTCTGAGAGCAAAGGATTTTTGACTGATCAGAAAAAGTTCAGTAAAATATGAAAATACTAAAATTCAAAGATTTAAACTAACAATGTCTGGAGTCTTATCTGTTTCTTTTGTGTGATCAACAGGGAGTTGAAGAATTTGGATTTGAAGAGTTAAAGAACACTATTCCTTTCTATTGAAGATTCACCAATGTTTGTCCTGAGTTTGAGCCAGTTTGTAGTAATATAACATTATTATTATTATTATTATTGCTATTATTATTATTACAATAATGATAAGAATTATTGTTATATGTTCTTTTCTTTGACTGATTGATCTGTATTTTTGATAATTGTACTTAAATCATTAATGGCTTCATGAGTACAGGAACAGGTTTGTGCCATTTAGAGATCAGTCTAATCTATATGAAGGAATTTCTCCCTACATTATCAGTGCATATCAGAATGATTAGTGTGAGAATTTTACTGTAATTTCTCCAGTTACAGAGACGAGATTGACACAAAGGAATCTAATGATTCTCTTCACACACACAGTTCATCTTCAAAGTATTCACAGCCCTTTGTTTTCTTCACATTTTAATGATGTAGAAATAATAATGATAAATCACAAGTATTTACAGCTGTTTCTCAAATACTGTGAACCTTTTCCAGACTCAAGTCACTTTAAACATGACAGGACTAGTTTGGCACACCCATTTTTCTGCTCTTTCCCTATCTAAGAACGCCTCAGGCAGGTTGGGTTGGTAGTGTCAGTGCAGACTTTCTTAGATTTTTCCAACGTTCTGGCTGGGTCACTTCAGAACATGAGCAGAGCTGTTCTGATGCCAACCTTTTGTTATCTTGGCTTGGTTCTTTTGGGTTCCTTTGGACAATAAACTATCACCACAGTTTCAGGTCCATTAGTTTAAGTTCCAGAGCACTTTTCAGGAAGCTACCGTTAAGCCTGTCTTTGTACATGGCTAAAGTCCTGTTTTCTTTAACTCTGTCTAGTTTCCAACATGTTGCTGCTAAAAACCAAGAAGTCTAAAAATATCTCCACAGCATGATGCTGTAAATCCCATGCTTTACTTTAGGAACGGTTTTAGCCAGGTGATGAGAGGGGCCACCTGAATCATGGTTTTCAGACCTAAAGGTTCATTTTTTTCTCATCAGCTCTTAGAACTGACTTTCTCTCAGAGTGCTTAAGGTCTTTTCTTTAGACTTCACCCAGATCAGGTTTGGCTTTTTCTGTCTTTCTTTTTTTAGCAGTTCCCCACCCTACAAGTCTAACTGGTTGAGTGCTACAGAAACTTTTGTTCTTATGTTGGCTTCTAAGCACCCAAAGTGATCCAACTGTGATGATTTTCTCTATCTCTGGATGCGTCCTCAAACATTTCTTTAAATTATTGATTGGGACTGAATGAAACAAATCACGCTGCTCTTATTTACTCACTCATCTCTCCTTAGCTGACAGATTTTCTAGTTGGCTGATGTTACAGAAAATTAGGCAAGTTAAATGTTTTTATTGTCAACGATTGGGTTTTTTCATGACAGATGCACATCAGGTTAGAGTTATACCAGCAGAGTTTGTCTGACATTCAACAACTGATAACTCCAAATTGAATTAACACTGAAGGAGAACTTGGTAAAAATGAGCGTCACAAGACAACTGGTTGTGCAGTTGCTATAGAAATTAAACAAAAACTATTTATGCCTTATTTATACAAGCAGCCTGCCGGACATGTCTGAAGCACATTTCCAAAGTTGGCTGTTGAACACCTTCAGTCCCCCTATTATTAATGGTTTAAATTTCAAACTTTTTTAAGAATGATTCTTTTAAGACTGATTATGTTTGTTTGTTTTATTCTTATTTATTCTGAAGTAATGAAGAATGATTTTGCAGGGATTGCTGATGAATGTGTGGTTCTCCAAAAGTTTGTCAACAGTGGAAATATTTAACATTTTTACAAAAGTAATATTCCCAAACAATAAACCAGCTGCTGGTGGAGCTGTTTGATCAGCTGCTGGATTCATCAAATGGTTATCATTAAACATTTTACAGCCCTGAAGTTTGGGATGTCTGGAAAACAAATTGATAAAAAGTTTGAATGTGACCAAACCTGAATAACTCCATAACTGATGAAGCCATTAGTGATGCATCTCTGCTGTGTCATCTCATTTCTTTGACGCATTTTTAGATTTTAAAGTGCACATGTTATCATTTTTCCATAGGTTTAGATTTTCTTTCAGGCTTGCAGCTCACAGATATTTTCTGATCTTTGAAAACAAGAAACATGTAACAACAAGGAAATGTGAAAAAATGAAAAGACAAGCCAGCAGAGAAATAAAGGTTTTAATGTGAACCTCGCATGGTCTGCTTTAATAACAAAAACAACAATGAGTCTGAGGATATGTTGTCCAGGAGCTGTAGCCCAGAAACTTCATTAATTAACTGTCACCCTTGGTGAATTGTAACTCTGCCTATGATTGTAAACATTTAATTTAAAATAAAATAAACCCCTAGAAGCTTTGTGTTCAGTAGAAGTTGTTTTTTCTGCTCTGGTTCTGACCAGCATTGTTAGTCAGATGTGTCCAACCATGTGTCAGCACATTCCCTTCAACAAAAAATATCCTTAGGGTAGTTTATAGCAGCAAACCATATAGCAATTCATAATTGTAGATAAAAAGTTTTAATTTTTGTCAATGTAAGGAATTGTTTTTCTGATAAAATATATGCTAAGTTTTTGTGCGGTCCCTCACAGCCTAGCTATCTGTTCCCTGCTAATATATAAGTAGCAGCAGCATTAAAGGAGACATCACCTGTTACTAAAGTGAATAACTACTCCCTATCATAGTCTTAAAATAAATTCTAGTCAAAATAATTTTTTTTAAAAGGTGCTTTTCTGACCCATTCAGTGAAACCCGTTGGCTCATGGCTCACGGTATGAATGAACCCAAGCCCGCCGCGACCTACTGATTCCAACCGTTTATGAACGAGCCCGACTCCGAACCAGAGCTGGAAAGTGAAGATGTCGAACAGATGGAAGGACGTCTAATGTATCGGAATGGTAAAGGCAACCATTTGATCAATAAAATGATAAAACGCTTGTTGTTAGTTTCTACAAAATAGGTTTGCCTTCTTTTAAAGTCGATTACTACAATAACAGCGATGTAGTCTTCTTCAGTAATGGGGCTCGGCTGAGAGGGGCGGGGCGAACTCCAGCAGCGTTGGTCTGCTATGTTCATAAATGGTCAAATCCTGCCGTTTTGACGTAATACTGGCACAGAAATCAAAACCACGTTTTTGAGGGCAAATGGACGTGAAGTGCACATGGGGTGGTTAGAGAAGCCAATGGTAAAATGGTAAACAAATGCTGCTCTTTTGAATATTGGCTTACAGCCCAGTGTAAAATCATTAGGAAACCATATTATACATGTATTCACATGGAAAAAATGAAAACTTCAGGTGATGACCCCTTTAACTGTACTTTGTCCTCAGCCTTCTCACTCATTGCTTCTCTTAATGTTGAGTTCTCCTAAATTTCTTTAGGTAGTCTTTGAAGCAAGTGTAATCAGTATATCATTATTGTGTGTGGCCATTAAGAAACCAAAAATAAACATTGTTTTACACTTCTTCGTTTTTTATAAAACAGGAAAACAGAAAACAATAGATTTTCTTTCGACTGCCCCTTAAGATGGTATCATTATGGAAAGCTCATCGTCATCATCATCATCATCATCATCATCATCCACAAAAACATCCAGCAAAGTTTATTTAAATTCAATTCAGTTTATTTCTATTATGCCGATTCACAATAGATGTCATCTCAAGGCACTTTACAAGAAAAGTCATTTCAATACATTTATACAAACATTCCAATTAGTTTAAAGTTTTAGTTGGTTTCCTATTTAAGGAATCTTAGCATATTGCATCGAGTCATTGTCTTGAGGTTGCGTTCCGTTGATGCAGACTTCCAACCTCAGCAATCCCTCATAGTGAGCAAGCATGTAGCGACACTGGAGAGGAACAACTCCCCTTCAACAGGAAGAGACCTCCAGTAGAACCAGAACCAGGCTCAGTACAAGTGGCCATCTGCCAGGACCGTCTTGGGGTTCGAGAAGACAGAGCAGAAACACAGAAAGAACAGAAGATCTGATATAAAAATACTTTCTATGTTAAAGAAAGTGAAAAGTTGATAACAGGATACAGAGGATATTCAGCCGCCAAGACCATCATCCCAGTCCTTGCCCCCTGTCCAAACAGCATTGTACAGTACAGTTTAAAACTGTAAAACTTCTGTTTCAAAAATTCACTGTTTTTAGGCTTTTTCTGTCTCTAAAATATGATATGCACCTTTTAAATTGTAAAGCTGTAAATATGATTTCTTTACTTTTCTGTGTCTGTTATTTAATCTTTTCGAGTCAATGACTCAATGCAATCAGTTTTGTTTCCTTAGATTAAAAACTGTTCAACTGATTGGACTACTGAACGGAAGGATTAAGGATTAGCTGACGTGTACATTTTAACCTTATTTATTAAAAGTTAATATTGGTGAAATAACTAAAGAATAATCATATGAAATCAGATTTTTACTAGTATGAAACATTGTTTTATCTATTAGAGCCTAAGAAAGTGTGATCAAGAATTGTAACTTTTTCTGGTTGTGTGGCGCCCCCTGGTGGGCAGAAGCTGAAACCATGGAGTTCACCTAAATGTAGGTACATCAACAGATGAGTGAAACAGGTGTCCATTCCAGAAAACTTGGTTAACTTACCATGTGGTAAAATCTGAACTCATGGTTAATCAACCTAGAACCTGCTTACCCTGAATGTGTCGGTTCCAGATCACCTGATAAGAATCTGGTTAATCAACCTACTCCTTGTTAACCGGAGTTCATGAGCGCGCACCCTGAATACATAAAGACCCTCTCAATGGATCACCGTCCATATGTCTCTAATTTATTTTCGTATTTTAGTAAAAATATTAATTTTCTGCCAAAAACATCAGTGGAGCGCCCTCTTCAGGTTAAAACTTTACACTGCACTTCCATCAATCAATCTTTATTTATAAAGCGCTTTTCATACAAAACTGCATCTCAAAGTTCTTTAGAGATTAAAACTACCCCACATAAAACCACATTCCCATTCCTCCCCTAAAGAATTAAAAACATGATCGCAGTTATACCCCCCTCCCTCCAAACCAACCCTCATGCACATTCATTTAAAAGCAAAGATTAAAAGACATAGGGCCGAGTACAGATGAGCCAGGTAAGGAAACGACATCAGAGGAGCCCTCTGCACCGGCAGCAGCACATCAGCCGAGGCACCGACACAGGGCGTCCAGTGGAGGCGAGGCCAAGACCCCCACCTCCACCCAAGCTCCACCTGGAGAGCACCCAGGCAGCAGCAGCTGACCAACGCTTTAATTTGAATAAAGCATTGCTACTGGCTCATCCTCATTGCAGACATCAGCTTTATAAAGATAACTCTCAACACTCTTCATTTGTATTAATTCACTTTCTACCCCTTATTCCCAATTTGGGTCGTGGGGTGCTGGAGGATATAATGTATAATTTAAAATTTGTTTCATTATGTTGGATCATTTTTCAAAATGTACTTTCTTTTGCCACCAATTTGTTGAGGGTACAATAATATTGTACATTGACTTAGACATATATTGACCTTTTACTTAATTAGATACAATCTTTCTGGAGCCAAAATAACTCTGTCCCAAGTCAAAATGAAACACAAAAAGATTTTCCAAACAGGTAAGATTGAAATCAAATAATTACTAGAGAGATCTATTAAGTTTTTTTTTTTTTTTGCATTCTTCCAGTCGTGTAGCTAATCAAAGAAGGCCGAGGCCCGTTTAACTGGTGGGGAGCCACCACCATATCCCCTCACCCAGCTGAGGAGTTGGCTCTGTCCCTTAATAAAGGCTGACCAGTGGTTGATGGCTTTCCTGAGGGCACTTCATCATCAGTCTGGCTTACAGTGACTTTGTTAAGTAGAAGTTTACAACATATACTGATATATTCCAGCTCAATAACTATAATTGCTGCCACTTCAAGGCTTTTTAATACACTAAGCAGTAGTCATTGTTTGACAATGCAGGATTATTTCATTCAGCTGTATATAATGTGTACTGTAATCTTATTTGAAATACTCTTACATGTTACTAATATGTTTGTGAAATGGTTTTTTACTGTTTGTAATAACTAATGGGCTTTGTCCTGTAGTTTCTGGTGGATGTATCGTCTAATTGGACCCTCCAGAAACCTCCCAGTCTGTCACACTTGTAAATGATTGTCAGGTACCAAAAGTTGCTTTTATAAAAAACTCCCCTCTCGCCCACCGCGGGCGGTTTTTTCCCATCCATTCCAAGCTTGGGTCCTCTACCAGAGGCCTGGGAGCTTGAAGGTCCTGCACAGTATCTTTGCTGTTCCAAGTACTGCACTTTTCTGGACTGAGATGTCTGAGGTCTTTCCATGGATCTGCTAAAGCCATTCCTCCAGTTTGGGGGTCACTGCCCCCAGTCCTCCGATTACCACGGGTACTACCTTCACCTTCCAACCCTTCTCTAGCTCCTCTCTGAGCCCTTGGTATTGCTCAAGTTTCTCATGTTCCTTCTTCTTGATGTTACCATCACTTGGTATTGCCACATCCACCACAACAGCTTTCCTCTGCTCTTTATCAACCACCACAATGTCCGGTTGGTTCGCCATTACCATCCTTTCTGTCTGAATCTGGAAGTCCCACAGGATCTTTGCTCTGTCATTCTCCACCACCTTTGGAGGTGTTTCCCACTTTGACCTTGGGGTTTACAGCCCATACTCCGCACAGATGTTTCTGTATACTATGCCAGCCACTTGGTTATGGCATTCCATGTATGCTTTACCTGCCAGCAACTTACATGCTGATGTTATGTGCTGGATTGTCTCAGAGGACTCTTTGCACAGCCTACACCTTGGGTCTTGTCTGGTGTGGTAGATCTGGGCCTCTATCGCTCTGGTCCACAGAGCCTGCTCCTGTGCTGCCAGGATAAGTACCTCTGTGGTGTCCTGTAGGCCAGCCCTCTCTAGCCATTGGTAGGATTTCTTGAGAATTGCCCCTTCAGTTATTTTCTGGTTAGTACATCCAATGTAAGGGCTTGTCCTCCCATGATGGTTCCTACTCCAGCCCTTCCTCATCTTCCCATTGTCTCAGGCATTCACTATGTCATCCGTTCACGCCTTGTCCTTGATGTACTTATGGAACTTCGATGTTTCATCCTGGATAGTGGCTTTCACGCTCATCAGTCCTCAGCCTCCTTCCTTACGGATGCGCGGATGCGTACAGTCTCAGGGGGCTGGATTTGGGATGGAACCCCGCCATGCATGGTGAGGAGCTTTCGTGTCTTAACATCTGTGGTCTGTATCCTTTGGCCACCTTAATATTCCCGCAGGGTATCTAATTATATATATATATATATATATATATATATATATATATATATATATATATATATATATATATATATATATATATATATATATATATATACATATATATATATATATATATATAAAATTAAATATTAGAACAAATAATTTGTAAAACAATCTGATTTTTTTTCAGGAAATGAATAAATGAGATTCTATTTAATGTGAACGTTTTAATTAAAGTGATTTTGAGGAAATGTAGAATAATCTGTGCTTCCACCTGCTACGGAGCAGGTTATGTTCAGAGATTAAGTTACTATGGTTACTAACATACCTTGAAAGATACCTCCTTTTTTGGAACCGAATGTTGAGGTTATCCACAAACTTATCCTTAAATTTATCCTTAAACGTATCTGGTTATGTCACATAACCTGCTTTCTGGAACAGACCTCAGGTAACTAACCAGGGGTGGGCTGGTGTAATTTTACGGCACCAAACTTTTTACTTTTACTTGACTAAAATTGTTGTTAAGAAGTATTGCTGCTCTTTCTTTAGTAAAATATCTAGATCCTCTACCTACTCAAAGTTTACTGAATCAAAACAAAATTTTTTTAACCAAAATTGCACAAGGACACAAACCTACCTATATGCTTAAGTGAGACCTCTTGTTTGGAAACAAGCTTTGTTGTTCTGTTATTTTCTTGCTGGGGCCTATTGCTATAGTTAATATGCATGCTTTAGATTTCAGTTAAATATTTCCTGCAGTAGCAGAGAATTTTTTTAAATTTAAATTGATTTGGCCTCTTATGCTGTTTGTGCTATACTGTGTGTATACAAGCTTGCAGGGAAGCTACTACATCCATTCATTTGTCTATTCATTAGATGTGTATAGATTTTGTCCTGCATGTATTTACAGTGTGCAGACATGTGGGGTGTGTTACATTCAGACCTTTGAATGTGTATTTATCCTTGTGTCATATAATGTTGTATAATCTGCTTTGATTCTGTGGTTTCTATCTTCAATGTGTCAATGTCAATGTGTGACTTCAGTTTTGAAAGGAGCTAATGGTTTACCTGCTTTGTTATATCCTTATTCAATAAAAGAACATAATTTTACACTTTGATGCTTAATTATATGGGATGTGTATTTTATACAATGGAGTATTAGGGCCACACTGAGGAAGAAACAAAGCTCCTAAATTTATGAGACTGGTTCTTTCTGTGGAAAAGATGCATTTTTTTTGCATATTCTTTTTCCATTTCTAAAACTTATGACAATGGGATGCTGTTGTACCAAAATATCCTTGTTTGTGAAACCTATACTGAAGTAAAATTCCATGAAATGCTCCACAGACCTCATTTTAACAGCTCTCCTCGTCATTATCATAAAGCTGGGATCACACTGTGCGATTTCAGCCGTCCTAAAACTTTTCTTTTGTCGAGAAAAGAATTGTGATGAAAAACGGTGAACGTGCGTATGATTCGCAGTTCTGTGGTCGTGCCACATGACGTTCTCCTCAACAGCTTATTTAGAGCTCGGATGATCAAAACCAGCCCACGGGTTACAATATTATGACTTTATTCTCATAAATTTATGACTTTAATCTCTTAATCTATCGTTTTTTTTCTCTGTGGCCCTAATATTCTGTCATTTTATATATAACCTTATACTCTAATGGAAATTGCAATATAATCTAAAATAATCTTTTATCCAAAATGATAGTAATTAATGATGACAACCATTTAAATAATGTGATAACAATGTGTAGTGGACAGTGGAATAACTATTGGTTTCAGTTTGTGGTGACTGCTGACTGAGATAAGAGATTAGATTAAATAGATCCTGGAATTTAGCCTGGTCTGGAGCAGGCTAGCGCCACTGAATAAATCTCCATGGTAACTTATACCATAACATATCCTCCTGCTCCCTATCCCGTTGTTGTGCAACAGGATCCCGGATAAGTTGAGCCAGGATAACCAAGATATCCCGGCTTAATCCCTTATCCTAGTTTTGTGCAATAGGTCCCTGATGAGCCATTTGGAGATTAATTAAATATACAGTATACACTTTATATTGTCAATGGAACCCTGTTCTGACATAGATACATTACCTATTGTATCTATTAATCTAATCAATTTTATGTTGACATTTTTTATTTGAAATAGTGTTTCTTGTGCTTTAAATTAATTTTGTAATTATATTCATCTGTTGTCATTCTTTCATTCTACTCTTTAAAATAGCAGAATTTGCACATAACTATGGTGCCCATCTGGTGCCATTGACAAAAAAATAATTAACTCGTGGCCACGAGTTATTAATGCGTGGGAACGAGATAATTAACTCGTGGCCACGAGTTATTAATGCGTGGGAACGAGATAATTAACTCGTGGCCACGAGTTATTAATGCGTGGGAACGAGATAATTAAGTAGCCCATTGGTCAAACACATTGGAACAAGATTCCATTGTGGAGACAATGTCCATATGACGAAGCTGTTGCAGTAAAACTAGTAATTATGTGTCATTATAGATTTATATTGTGAGCTGAAATTATGAATTGAAGTAGGTAGATCTAAAATGAACAATTAAGTTCCAGTTGTAAGAAAAGGTGTACAGTTTTATTACAACTCCCATTGGAAGCATAAGTCCATGGGTCATACTGTATGAAGGAAAAACAAAGAGATATGAAAAAAATCCTAATACAGTGAAAAGTCGGAGTTCCAACAATGACAATGGTCAAAACTAAACTCTTGCTGCAAGAATCTAACTTACATGGCAATTAAAAGCTGTTAGCCTACAGCTGTTAAAGGCTTAAGCAGTCGCTAATTTTCTCTTTGATTATTCTTCATTTTTCAATTCTTTTTTTCTTTATGTGGAATGAATAACTGAACCAATATGTATTCCAGAGCTTGCTTTCCTGAAAAGCTATAAAGACTACTTTTAGGTTATATTTTTACCTTTTACCATGAGGTTACTGACAATTCCTCTTTTTTTTAAAGAAAAAAAATAATATTGATCATTTGTTAATTTAATTAACCCAATCATCCATTGATGCAGACGTGATACGGTCTGCTTCTTTCAGCACAGTGAACAGCGGCACTGTTTGTCGTGTCCTATGACCAGGAGTGGTCTATAAAAAATATTTATAGTAGGAAACGATTAATGATAAGCGGAGAGCTGTAATTATGTTTGTATAAAAATAAAAGCAGACATGTAAATATTTTTATGTGACTTTACATTCAGAACAGGTTAATGTGAAAGTTTTATCCAGGTGAAAATCTGACACCAGTGCATTTGTTTCACACATGGTCTTACATGTTTGGGGTTTTAGTGGAATTTGAAATTCAGTTTGTGTGTGTGATTCCCCCCCCCCCCCCCCCCTGCTGTGATGGTTCACATAGAACTTCAGATTTCTATTACTCAAGTTCTCAAATGGTATTCTACAAGTGTTCACATCACAAGCTACAACTACATGCGTTTGGCACATATCTACCTTCATAGGGGAGAGGCGTCACGGAGACCCGGAAGAAGACTCAGTGTGGGGGTGCAGTCTTCGGGAAATCGCCTTCCCGAGCCTGCTCAGGACCCCCCCAGACGGAACCTAAAAGAGAGAGACGTTAGAAGAGGTGGTACAGGAGTATACTGGAGAGCAGAACAGGGAGGCTGTGCCCAGAAAAGGACCTAGAGGGAGGGGAAGGGAGGGGTGAAAACGAACGAGACAGACGAGGGATGAAGGGCTGGCAGAGTTTATATGTGTATCGCGGCGTGATTAGAGAGGTAGGGCGGGTGCGAGGTACCAGGTTAATCGAGTCAAGACTGATTAGGATTTATGAAGCAGGTTGGGGGCGTGGCCTTGCTCCTGAACTTAAGCTAACCTGTTAACTCCACTTCTTTGCATATTTCTCACTTTTACTGTTTACTTTTGGGTGTTAGTTTTATGATTATTATTCTTTTTCTTAGTGGTTTAGTGGTGTGTTACTAGCTTAGTGAGTTTGTTGATTAAAGCATTTTAATTGAAAGTTGAAAACTTTTTGTAATAAACTCTTGTATTCTGGAAATCCATTGTTTGTTATTTCACCTACATGTGTAGTAACTTGCTGTCAAAGAACGCCAGTAACTTATTCCTTCATCTATTGCTTCATTATCTCAGCCTTATAAGGCAGGTAATCATAAACATAAACTAAGACTAAACAATTTGACTATTGATATTCCTGGACTCCTGGTGGTGCCCCAAACTTGATAATTTTGCAATTAAATTATTAATCTTAATTGCCCTAAGCAATTATTCATAGCCAAAACCTACCTATCTGTGGCACAATAGATAGATAGATAGATAGATAGATAGATAGATAGATAGATAGATAGATAGATAGATAGATAGATAGATAGATAGATAGATAGATAGATAGATAGATAGATAGATAGATAGATAGATAGATAGATAGATAGATAGATAGATAGATAGATAGATAGATAGATTTATTGATTTAAAAATGAAAAAATATAACAAAATAAATGCAGCCTCAACAGGGTTTCTATAGTCTATAGCCTCATATAGTTTCTTATGCACTTTGAGGGTCTAGGGTAGGGTAGGCTCCCAGCATCTGTTCATCCATTACAGAGAAAACTCAGCAGGACGTCCTCTGTCGGATCAGTGCCTCTCACACTGGTTATGTGAGTCTATTTCACAAGCTTATGCTTCCTCTGGGCTCGATCCTCCAGAGAATCTCAGAACTAATCCAGAGGGTATCCATCCACCACAGCTCTGAATGGAGGAATGACTGTGGATGACATCTGCACTGCTGCTTCCTGGTCATCGAACACCATGTTCATTTATTTGTTTTTATGTGCAAGACGTTTCCATTTTCTCCATGACTCATTCTGTTCTCAGTGTTCAGACAGAATGTTTGTTATTGCTTTTCACTCACTCCTTTCTGCAGGCTGACACAGGGTGAGAGGATATTTATCTATCAGTAACAGTTCTGACTTCAGCTGTTTGTTCCCACAGCTGTGTTTTGTTATGCCCCCTAGTGGTCAGAGGTTATTCCCCTCTGTTACATGACAGGTGGCACACTGAGCTCAAGGTACATTATAAAAAGCTCTCACAGCGCTGGGGACGACAACATTTTTCACACGCTCTAAGTAAACGTTTAGTTTTCACCTTGTGTGCCATGGATCCAGGATTTTCTTTAAGGTTATGCATTTTGCCATGAGTTGAAAACCAGATTATCATCAATCCCAATTGATCTCCAAAGTATTTTCTATAAGATGGCAGAAAACTTTTCTTTTCTCTAACAAATAACAGCTCAGTTTTTATTAGAAGACCTGGACTGCTAAAACAAAGACAGAAACATAATTTACCCTCCTTTACATTCACAACCACATTCATTAATTAAAAAGCTTTGATTTGAAAGCTTTGATGAGGATGGAAGATTAAATAATTCATTTTAAACTGTCTATGATTATGTATTTTGTTACAGGAGATCTGATGACACTAAAAAGGGGACCCCATGAAGAATAACAGGAAAACAGAAGAAAAGAAGAACATAGGGAGAAGAATAAACTTTTAGAAACCCAGGAACATATACAGGAGGAACCATATAACACTTGTGCAGAGATGTGGGACTCATGTAAAACACTTACAGATGTGCTGCAGCTGTGAGGGAGAAGGAGACTAAAGGCAGTTGAAGGATGAAAAAATCACTGAAAACAAGGAAATACAACAAAACTCTATAGGCTTTAACAACAGCAGTTATCAAACCTCCACTAAAGATGAACAACCTGGACAACACGTTAATGCAGAACCAGAGGTGGACAGAGAACAAGCTTGTGTAGAAACAGGTGGTCTCTTAATAAACTGTATGGGTTTCTGTGTATGGTGTATGTTTGCTACGTTCTTCATTCTGTGAATTTACTCACAGTGGGTAGAGTATACAGAAATTTGACTCAAGTAAGAGTAGCGATACTTCATAAAAATATTACTCAAGTAACAGTAAATCTACGGTAACGCAAAACAACTCTTAAAAATACATATTTTCCAAAAAGTTACTCAAGTAAATGTAAATGAGTAAATGCAACTAGTTACTACCCACCTTTGCGCAGAACTACAGGCTAATCTCTAATCTTCCATTCATCAGTAAGATAATTAACTGGAACTGCTCTCGTCAAAGTTTTCAATTACATCCCCATAAATACAGACTGTGGTAGAACCACAGTGCTGGTTCTGTTGGACCTCACTGTTGATCATGATATATTATTGGAACGACTGGAGAGCTGGGTCGGACTCTGGTACAGTACTTGGCTGGTTTGAGTCTTACCTAAAAAACAGGGACTTCTTTGTTTCAATAGGAAACTTTTCATCAGAACGAACAGAAATCACATGTGGGGTGCCCCAGGGCTCCATCCTGGGGCCCCTCTTATTTAATAGCTACATCCTCCCACTAGCCCAGATTACAACAACCAATTCAATTAGGTACCATAACTATGCAGATGATACTCAGCTTTACATTGCAATATCACCAGGTGACTTTAAACCCATCCAAACCCTAAGTAAATTCATCAGGTAAATCAATGGACGGATAAACCATAATCTTCTCCAGCTATTTATGGTCCTAAAGAGGAACGATTAACAGTCAGCACACAGCTTCAGTTAATACAGCTAGAAACTACTGATCAGACCTGAAATCTAGGTGTAGTAATGGACTCAGACCTGAACCTCCAGGGTCACATAAAGGCAATAACAAGGTCAGCGTTCTATCACCTGAAGAACATTTCTAGGATTAAAGGACTGATGTCGCAACAGGATCTAGAAAAACTCATCCATGCGTTTATCTTTAGTCGGATTGATTACTGCAACAGTGTCTTCACAGGTCTGCCTAAAAAGTCAATCAGACAGCTGCAGCTGATCCAGAACGCTGCTGCTCGCGTTCCTCACTAGAACCAGGAAAGTAGAGCACATCACCCCAGTTCTAAGGTCCTTACACTGGCTCCCTGTAGCTCAGAGAATAGACTTCTAAATACTTTTACTTGTTTATAAATCATTGAATGGATTAGCACCAAAGTATGTTAAAGATCTACTGTTACTATATATATATATATATATATATATATATATATATATATATATATATATATATATATATATAATTTTTATCAGAGATCTTTGTTAATCAGGGTCACACAACGTATTCCTCTTGTTGTTCTGCTTGAAGTGAGAATGGAAAAAATCAAGGAAACATAAACAAGATTCTTAGCTTTGCTTCAGTCAGGCAACATCTAGTTAAGCAGCTATTTTTATTAACCAAGTACTTTTTTTAGTATTTGATGTTCCTAATTAGCAAAGAAACTGAAAAAAGAAACATGTAAATGTGAAGATGCATAACTCTTTTCTTACGATTAAATGCTTATTCTGAAGAAAATGTCTATTAAAAAATATTGTGCTGCATGTAAAATAACTCTTCTTGCTCTAAGTTTTTTATTACATTTATTTCTTAAACAATTGTATGATCCTAGAAACATAACAGGAGAACATATTTTTACTGTTCTATTAGCTTCATTGTTTTTATTTTTGAGTATGTAACTCAGTTTTTTCTACTAAAGCTAGTATTTAACAAATGTGATTGCTTTTAATAATATTTTAAGACTCCTATGTTCTAAGATAAAGCTATTAATAATCATTTTGCATAATATAGACAAAACAGCCTGGCAGAAGGGTTTTGTTTTATATTTTATGTTTTGCTTTACTATTAGGTAACAGACACTTTTTAGTTGTAAAAATGAAGAAGACATGTTAAAGTGTGAAAACTTTCTCCAGACTGTACCAAGAAGTCAGTATTAAAATCAAACATGATTTAACTTTTTAAAGAAAAATCTAAAGTCAAATGTGTCAAAATGCACTTTTTGTTTTATTACATATGTGATTATATGTCCATATGATCTATTTTAATGATTTATTGTTGAGCAAAGTTATTGTTATTTATGTAATGATATAAAATCTGTTTTTTCTTTTCATTTGTCTGTGGTTGTTTTTGAACATGCCCTGTAGGTGGTGCTGTAATACAGTTTTCTTGATTTCTTTACCTCCAACTGTAAATATATAGTACAGGCAGAATTCAGTTTTTCTTTGTGTTCATTTAATCTCTGATCACCACAGAAACAGAGTCTCAAATACCATCTCACAGACTCAGACTCCAACATCATTTTGTTCTCATGTTTGAAATAGATGGTAGTCATGTGATCCTGAGTCATGCAAGCAGAAACAGGGCTTTATTTTGTTGGAGACATCGTGCTGTTCATTCCTGAGGAGGAACTGTTTTTTAACACGTCTTGGCTTTTTCAGTTCATCCTAGTTCGCCTGAAACACAGAAACAGCTCTTACTGCGCTCCAGCAAAGTTGGAGGAATGAGGATAAACCATGTGGGCTGTAAGTTTGCTGGTTTCCATGAGTTTCTGGCAAATAGGTAAGTGTAGAAGGCTTTTGTCGACACTTTTTTCTCTTTTAATTATTAGTACTTTTGTGTTGTAGTATTTTATATGATGGAATGTTAAGATGAGCAAACTAAATGCCTCTTTTGTTGGAAATTTGAGCCTAATATCATGAATACAGTTGGAACAAATTCCCATAATCAGTGCAGCAGATTGGTGAGTTACCACCAGTTTATCCCAGCAGGTCTGAGTTCTCTCTGTTGACTAAGCAGTGAGTCTGTTTGGCAGTAAACGACTAACGTTAATACATCTGGTTTGATCCAAGACTAAACCTCTGTCTGTGTGGAGTCATTATTTTTCTCCAAGATGTTTTTTATGTTTAAAGTCAAAAGTTGTCAGTATGACATGATGGTATTCATCACTGGAATGCAACAGGAACTGTTATCAGCTGCTGATTAAAATTATATTTAGAGTCTGTTTACAAATATATTTCAGAATTGATGAAATACCTGAGTTCAGCCAATGATCTGGTCCTCAACCACCACAAACAACTTTTGGGTAAATACCTCAACTCTTCCTGGTGGGATGGATAGATGAGCATATAAAAGTCTGTGAGGGACCTCTAAAAATAAAGAAGCAAAAATGTTGTATGGTTTTACTATTATATACTCAGTGCAGGTGTAGTTAATTAACATAAGAAATTAAATGGATTTTGAAAGTGTTTAAGTTCCCCTTTGTGAAATATTAACTGCAGAACTGGGTAATAAGGCTGATTTATTTACTCCAGTCGTCCAGGGATTGTCGGCCTATTATCCTACAGCATCAGAGCAGGGAGCTCCACTTCCTCATTCTGCATTTCTTTCTTTGCCATCTGTCTGTTTCTATATGTCAGCTCAGACAGAATCTGACTAGTGGTCTTTCTTTTAAGTAGTTTATTGTTAGGTTTGATATTACCTAGATTGTTTTATTCTCATTTGTAAGTGCATTTGGACCAAAGCAAATGCATAATTATCAATATTAAAATACTGTATATAAATTCCAGAATAATCCTGTTTGCAGCAAATATGGTCATTCCATGGTACTACCCAGGAGTTTCAGGAGAAAAGATGGATGGATCCAATTTCTGTTAATACATTTTCATGAGAGATTATAAAGAGATGCTGAAGGACAAGAGAATAACTGTGGCCTTCAGTTTAAGGTTCACTGAGCTGAACTAACAGAAAATGTTTTTAAAAACCAAAACATGTTCTATGATTTTGGTCCATGAGCTGACATTTGTGTTTAGACAACCAAGGGGAAATTTACAATGTTAATTCAGGATCAGGATTGCGTGAAGAAGGATTATCTACCTGGAAATCATAAATCATTTTAATCCAGGTTTTAGGCTTCTAATTAAGAGCATTAATGGGGCATTAAAGTTTTCCACTGAAAGCCATAAAATGGTTTCTAGAGAAAAACTGTCACATAGTGTTCTCTATCAGAAACTTTTGCTTAAAGTGCTTTTCATTAAGCCTTTCTAGTGCTTTTCTAGTGAGGAACACGAGCAGCAGCGTTCTGGATCAGCTGCAGCTGTCTGATCGACTTTTTAGGCTGTTGCAGTAATCAATCCGACTAAAGATAAACGCATGGATGAGTTTTTATAGGTCCTGTTGTAACATCAGTCCTTTAATCCTAGAAATGTTCTTCAGGTGATAGAAGGCTGACCTTTTTATTGCCTTTATGTGACCCTGGAGGTTCAGGTCTGAGTCCATTACTACGCCTAGGTTTGGGGCCTGATCAGTAGTTTCTAGCTGTATTAAATGAAGCTGTGTGGTGACTCTTGATCGTTCCTCTTTAGGTCCAAAAATAACATAATTTTTGTTTCTATTTAGCTGGAGAAAGTTATGGCACATCCATCCATTGATTTACTCAATTAATTTTCTTAGGGTTTGAATGGGTTCATGGTAACATAAAGCTGAGTGTCATCTCAGTTATGGTAACTAATCGTATTGCTTGTTATAATCTGGGCTAGTGGGAGCATGTAGATATGAAGTGAGAGGGGCCCCAGGATGGAGCCCTGGGGCATCCCACATGTGATTTCTGTCTGTTCTGAGAAATTCCTGTTGAAACAAAGAAGTCTCTGTTCTTTAGATAAGACTCAAACCAGTCAAGTACTGGACCAGAGAGTCCGACCCAGTTCTCCAGTCGTTCCAATGGTATATAATGATCAACAGTGTTAAATGCTGCACTGAGGTCCAACAGAACCAGCACTGTGGTTCTACTACAGTCTGTGTTTATGTGGATGTCATTGAAAACTTTGACAAGGGCAGTCTCAGTGCTGTGGTGAGCACAGAAACCAGACTGAAAAACATCAAAACAGTCACTCACTGTTAGGAAGCTATTCAACCAAAGTCCAAAAAAACCTATTTGAAAGGCATTATGCTTCTCTGCCCAAGTTAAAATGTAACAAATACTACTGTATGTGTCTAATGTTAATATTGGTGTACAGTCATTACATGTTTATTAGAAGAAATAACTTGGATCCATGTCTCTGATCTGATCCTGGATTTTTCTGCACAGCTCACACTGCAGATCCAGACGTTTTCTGTGTCTTCAAGCAGAGCTGCATCTTACCCTGCAGCTTTCAGAACGCCGATGAACAGACCATCTACTGGTTTAAGATGACGTTACCAGAGCTTCAAGTTCATACCTTTTATAAAAACCAGGACCAGCTGGCTACACAGGACCAGAACTTTAGAGGCAGAACATCACTGTTTAAGGATCAGATCTCCAGAGGAAACGTCTCCCTGCTGCTCAAAGATGTTTGGTTTGAAGATCAGGGAAGATACAGGTGCTTCACCAGCACTATTGGAGGAACCAAGGATTCATTTATAAGACTCATTGTGGATGGTAAGAGCTATATTTAAACACAGTGCCTAAAAGAAGTGGTCACACCTTTGGATGTTTTACTCTTATATTGTTTTTACAAATCAATCATGATGATCAAAATGTGGCTTTGTTGACTAAAAATACTTTAACATCAAAATAAAACCTGATTTCTACAAAATGATGAGGGGTGAGGGATTGCTGAAGGATTGCTGTGGTCGGAAAGTCTGCATCAACGGGCCCCAACCTCACGCCAATGACTGATGCAATCTGCTGGGATTCCTTAAATAGGAAACTTTTTAACTGACTGGAATGTTTGTATAAATGTATTGAAATGACTTCTTGTTAAGTGCCTTGAGATGACATCTGTTGTGAATTGGCGCTATATAAATAAACTGAATTGAAATTGAATTGATCATAATGAAATAAAAATATGTTGCATAAAACAAGTGATTGCAGAACATTGCAGGCCATCTTGTCTGATGGCTAAAAAGCTCAATGTTGGTCTCATCAGACCAAAGAACTTTCTTCCACTTCAGCATTGAGTTACCCACGTGCCTCTTGGCAAACTCTAGTCAAGCCTTCATCTGAGTTTTCTTCAAATAACTCATCTGCTTCCTCATTGTTACTCTCGCATAAACTTTGACTGGTGAAGAACCGGGACAACAGTTGTTGTCTCCAAAGTCTCTCCATCTCAGCTGAAGCTCGTAGCTCCTTCAGCGTAGTCAGAGGTGTCCTGGTTGCTTCTCTCACTGGTCGCCCAGCACAGTTGTGACGACGACCTGATCTAGGCAGGTTTACACATGGACCAGATTCCTTCATATCTTGATGATGGATTTATCTGAACTCCAGGGGATGTTCAGGGCCTTTGAGATTTCATTGTGTCCATCTCCTGACTGATCCTTTTTAATAACCCTTTCTCTGATTGTTTTAGAGGGTTCTTCAGTCTTCATGCTGTAATGGTAGCCAGGAGTACTGATGAACCAGTGAATGGATCTTCACACGTCTTTATACTACAATCACTGGCGACACCCTCACTGCAGTCAGGTGATCTCCATTTCACAGTGAGCGAGCAAGCAAGTAAAGTTTTATTAATATAGGACTGTTCAGCCAAAAAAAATCACAAAATGCTTCACAATAAATATAAACAAAATAAAATATAGACATCCATACCTATTAAGTCAACATAGCAGACTATAAAAGCCCACAATTAACTATAAACCAATGTAAACATGCACCTATACAAACATAAGAGTTTAAAACAAGATATCACAAAACCCATATTCAGTAAAAAACCTGTGTAAATAAATGTGTTTTCAGCTGTTTTGTGAGTTTATTAGCATTAACTGATTGCACCTTCTTAATGTTATTTAGCTATCTGGTCTACCTTCGTTATACTGTAAAAGTGATAATGTTGATTCATTTCCTTTTAATACTATGTTTGCTGTATTTGTATAATTTTAACAGATAAAAAATGTGTAACTTACAATATAAATTCAAGTAAGTTGATTATTGGAGCGTAAGGGTCATGCAGTGTTAACTTATACAGTTTGCTTTGGTTTCTTAGGTATAAGTTACTTTGTTAATATTTACTTATTCCTCCAAATGGTGTTCTGTAACACAAGCAGGAAGAAGGGGCTCTTACAGGGGTTCGAAGGCTGCAGAAGTCATTAATTCCAGATAAAGAATTCAGGGTTGACACCCTCTGTTGAATTAAATCAGTCACTTCAAAGGGGTGAATATTGAGGCAGTTGCTTATTTTAGGTTAAGTATTTTTAATAAATTGTCATTATTTTGTAAAAAGAGTTTATTACTTTGACATTAACGATTTAAAAAAGTTTTGTGAAAAATGCAAAGATCTGTTGATCATTGTTGATTTGTAAAAGCCAAAAACATGTAAAACATCAAAGAGAGTGAAAACCTTTTATAGATATTGTACAAACAGTGACCCTGGAGTTTTGTTTATGTGCTGCACATTAAGTTCTTTGATCATCTGTTTGCAGCTCCAGTCTCTAACGTCAGCATCTCTCAGGAAGAAAACAGGATCATCTGCAGATCAGAGGGGATCTACCCTCAACCTGAACTCACCTGGTCCACCATCCCTCCATCCAACATCACTCTGGAGAACAGAGTCCATCAGACTGAAGAGCAGCTTTACAGCATCAGCAGCTCTATGATGGTCTCTGACAGTAATCCAGATGTGAGCTACAGCTGCACCGTCAGCACTCAGCGGAACAGGAGGAGAGCAACATTCAGGCATCTACGTGAGTATTTCCTTTTACAGGAAACATCCTGAGAAATCTGTGGTGGAAAATTGTTATGCAATTAGGAATTAAGTGTATATTCTCTGTTTAGTGAATGCATCTATGGTAAAATGACAAGGTTATTGCTCCAACTTAACGTTTATGATATATATGTGTCAGGTCACCAGAGAGACAGACGCCGGGGCAGTAAGATAACAGTCTGGCCTTCGGATGAGCTGCTTTATGCATTGATATAAGACTCGCATGAAGCATTTACTCTGGAGGCGGGGCGTGAACGTTGGAGAAGACATCTACAGAGATAAACAATGATTGCTGAATACTATTTAAGCGGTTAGTTAGAAAGGTTGGTTAGGGTGATGCACGAGTAACTCTGTCCCCTCCATGGTCTGGCCAGACATGTTTGAATTAAATACTTAAACGCCTTCTTGGACTCAAGTCTTCTTTATTATGGAAACCCTGAGATACTTTTTTTGCCATAACAGATCACACTGCTCCTTTTCTCTGTTTTATGTTAACTGTATCTTTCTTTTCACTGGAGAAGATATAAATATGAGTAACAGAATCTGGGATCATTTTTCTGTTTTCATTCAGTTATAATTTTTACTTGTATATTTTTTATATTTCTCACTTACTCATTCTGTCTGTAAATTTTTTCTACTGTTTTTGAATTTTAAATGCACCAGATGCCAAAACAAATTCCTGCCTGTGAAAACATGTCATAATAAATATTTTTCTGATTCTGATTTTAGCTTCAATTACCATGGTGACAGCAGAAACAATGATCCCCTGCTTGCCAGTGAAGAAGTCAATGATGAACCTCGTTTGGAGATTCAACCATCAGATCATCCTGAAGAAGACGGGGACCAACCTCACGGTGTCAGTGAGGTGGAGGAAACATGTGAAGGGTGTTTCAGAGGAGGGAAACCTGACTCTGCAGGATTTATCTCCAGATCTGGAGGGAAGATACTACTGTGAAGTCAGTGATGAAGACGAGGCCATGGTGACTGGGATCATTCTGAAGACACAAGGTAAGGCGTCAAGGAAGATCATAAGAAATATGCTGAGGAAACATTACAATATATAAAGGAAGAGTTTGATTCTGATTCGTGTTTTTATAATCCTTTCAGATAATTCATCTCTCCTTGTAGTTCATTTGGTTATTGGAATCGTATTAATCATAATAGTTTCTTTTCTGGTGTTTTTCTTTTGGAAAAGAAGAAAAGGTAAAACTCAGTCCACAAAAACTTCTAAATGAGTACATTATGTGTTGTTCTGATGATGTTTTCCAACCTCAAACATTTTTCAGCTTCATGATAAGTCGACACCAGCAGAAACATGAAAGTGATGCAAGTATGTTTTTAATTTCCTATACACAACAAATCCTAAAGTCCTAAAGTAAATCAAAACTTTCCTCTGTCTGATACAAGTTAAATATTGTCTGAGAGCAAAGGATTTTTGTCTGATTAGAAAAAGTTGAGTAAAATATGAAAAGACCAAAATTTGAAGATTTAAACTAACAATCTCTAGAGTCTTATCTGTTTCTTTTGTGTGATCAACAGGGAGATGAAGAATTTGGATTTGATGAGTTAAAGAAAACACTATTCCCTTCTATTGAAGATTCACCAATGTTTGGCGTGTTGCGTTTGAGCCAGTATTGTTTTACACTAAACATATCTTGTACCTAATACTAATAATATTAACAACATTGTTATTAGTATCATTATTATTATAAATATTATTATTAGTCATTTTTTTTTGACTGATTGGTCTGTATTTCTGATAATTTGACCCTAATCATTAATGGCTTCGTGAGTCAGATACAGGAACAGGTTCGTGTCATTGAGAAATCAGTCTAATTTATGAGAAGGAATTTCTCCCTACAACATCAGTATCAGTGCACAGAGATGACATTCACACAAAGGAATGTGATTCCCCTCACACAGAGTTCATCCTGAAAGTATTCGCAGGCTTCGTTTTCTTTTCCTTTTTTTTAATTGTTGCAGCATCATTACAAAAACGATTACATTAATTTTCCCCTCAGTTATCCTCACAATACTCCAGTGAGAAAGTTAACGTTTGTCTCACATTTTTTGCAAATTTATTGGAAGTAGCAAACACTTCAAAAATAACAATGACAAATCACACAAGTATTCACAGCCTTTTCTCAATTACTGGGAACCTTTTTGCAGACTCAAGTCATTATAAGCATGATGGGTCAGGATCAGGGTCAAAGAGACCGAGAGGGGTGTTGTGTGCGGACTAGACCCAAAAGCGGTAGGAAAGGAGCGATGAGAAGAAAGCGACAGGCTGTTTAATCTAGTAACACCTGGAGAGCTTAATGCAGATCTAAGTGGAAGATCTGTGTAACCGTAGGTCACAGAGGCTAATTGGAACAAAAGGTTTGAGGACAATTCACGACATCTGGAGGTATGGGAGCTCTGTAGGCAAGGCAATTTTATTTGTATAGCACCCTTTCAACAACAAGGTAATTCAAGGTTGCGTTACATGATTAGGGGATAAAGTATTAAAAAATTTCTAAAATAAAATAAAAAAGACAAAGCATATGAGACTTAAAAACATTACATGAATTAAGGATAACGTAAAACAGCAATAAAGCATGAAGCACACACAAGACATATGATACATGAAAACATTACTTATTACTCAAAGGCAGCTCTAAACAGATGGGTTTTTAGCATCGATTATAAAGAACTCTGTTTAAGCAGCTTTGCAGTGGTCTGGAAGTTTGTTCCAGATTTTGTTTTGTTTATTGTTTCTGTATTGGGTTTTATTCGGTCACATTAGTCATGCTGGTTCAATCATATTCATTATGTTCCCAAACAGCAACAGAAAAAGACAGATACTAATACCAGATAAATCGGGGCGGGGGACCGAAAAGATGTAGGCTGAAGACGGGGCTTATTTCGCCTACCCACTTTGAAATCTATATCAGAATCTGTATGCTCCCTTTAACTAACATACATACATACATACATACATACATACATACATACATACATACATACATACATACATACATACATACATACATACATACATACATACATACATACATACATACATACATACATACATACATACATAATCAAGAAAAGTCTCGAAACTGTTCATGTCCTTGAACTGTACTGAAAAAGCATCTTTTGTTTAAGTAACTTTTTTAATTTACTGTATGATTTACATTTTCTAATCTCTGTTTCTAATCCATTCCACAGACTAACTCCATAAACTGAAACACATCTAGCTTTAACATTCGTTCTGCTCCAAAGAATACAGTCTGGCCGCATCTTATAACATGCTTTGTACATCAAAGAAGCTATTTTCAGATCAACGATTTCAAATTTTTTTAGAGCCTTCACTTTTAAAAACAATGTGTCAGTTGGCTCTTGATACTCAGCTCTGTTAATGGGCCTAATCGCTTTCTTTAACAGCAATATAATAGGTTTTGTAATTGTTTTATATGTTCTCCCCCACACCTCCACACAATAAATAATGTATGGAAGTATGAATGAATTATACAACACATATAATGAGTGCAAGTCAAGAATGTTTTTAGTTTTATACAGTACTGCTATGGACTTAGATATTTTTGTTTTAATATAATTCACATGGGGTTTCCAACATAATTTATTATCAATTATAACTCCCAGAAATTTAGTATCATAAACCTGTTCAATTTCAATGTCATCTGTCATTATTTTAATATTGGTGTTGATTATCCGGTTCCCAAATATCATAAATGTTGTTTTCTTAACATTTAAAGATAATTTATTGACACTAAACCATCTTTTTAGAATATCCAGTTCTCTAGCCACTTTAAAAATAATCTGGTCAAGATTTTTTCCTGAACAAAACAAAGTTGTGTCGTCTGCAAACAAAATTAAATTAAACAATTTCAACACATTACAAATATCATTTATATATAAAATAAAGAGTTTGGGGACCAGCACTGAACCTTGTGGGACCCCATATGTTATATGGTCCTTGTTAGATTTATTGTTATTTAATTCAACATCTTGCTTTCTGTCTTCCAGGTAACTGTTTAGCCATGTTTGTGCTATTCCTCTGAATCCGTATCTTTGTAGTTTTGAAAGTAACAGTGTGTGATCAATTGTGTCAAATGCTTTTTTTAAATCTATAAAGATGCCTACTGTATAGTCTTTGTTGTCAATTGCTGTGGTTATTTGTTCCGTAAGATCCATGATTGCCATTGATGTAGAGTGATTAGCTCGAAAGCCATATTGGTGTTTACTCAATAAGTCATGCTTATCTATAAAGTCATCCAATCTAATGACAAAGAGTTTTTCTAATATTTTTGAAAACTGAGGAAGTAATGAAATGGGTCTATAATTTGAAAAGGAGTGTGTGTCTCCATTCTTATACATGGGTATGACCTTAACTATTTTTTGAGTTGGAAATATACCAGTTTATACCAAATTCTTTTAAAAAAAATAGTGTTAGAATTTATCTCAATAATTTTCTCATCCACATCATCTTTTTACACAGGTTCGATAATTTCATTAGCCAACTTCTTGCCAACATTAACAAAATAATCATTGAAGTAATTAGCAGTCTCTCTCGTTTCAGTTTGTATCGGCTGCTCATTCAAATTAAAGAAATCAGGGTAGCTAGATTTTGGTGCATTATTTTTAATTATACTATTAAGAACCTTCCAAGTACCCTGAATGTCATTTCTATACTTTTCTAATTGTTTCTTGAAATAATCCTTTATATTTTGTCTCATTATAGTAATTAGTTTATTCTTATATTTCTTATATTTTCTCTCAGTCTCCTTCGTTCTTAATTTAATGTAATGCTTATAAAGCAACTCTTTCTTTTTACGGGCCTTTTCCAACCCTTTAGTTATCCAGGTCTTGTCTGTACTCTTAATATTACGAACTTTTAAAAGGCAGTGCTTATCATAAAGCTTAGTAAAAATTAAAAGAAATTCATTGTAAGCATTGTTTGGATCATTATGGAAAAATACATTGTCCCAGCTTTGCTGCCTCAAGTCTTCTTCAAGGGCTTTAATAGCTTCTGGTCTTTTAAGCCGAATCTGTCTGTAATTGATAACTTGTTTTTTTGGAACAGGTTTGTAGAAGTCTGGCAACTAATATCACTAATATCATTAATGAGCAGACCGCTCACAACTTGATTTTGAATGTCATTGGTAAAAATATTGTCTATTAGTGTTGCACTATCACAAGTTATCCTGGTAGGTCTTAGAATTGTGGGAAAAAGAAAGATACTATACATAGTATCCAAGAAATGTCTATTAATATTATGTTCCTTTAGTAAATTAACATTAAAATCCCCACAAACAAAAATAGTCTTATTGTCATTTCTCCTCTCAAACAACTCAACCATTTTGTTACTAAAAGAATCAACACAGGATCCAGGACTTCTATAAACACAGGTGATTATTATGTTCTTAGCTTTTCCACAATCAATTTCAATAGTTACACACTCCATAACATTTTCTACATTTATTGACATGTTTTTTACAAGTTTGCAGTTTATTTCATTACTAACAAATAAAGCAACACCGCCTCCATTTTTGTTGAGTCTATGAGTAGAAAAAAAACTATAACCATCAAGCTCATTGTTCAGTTCTTTCTCTGTACTGAACCATATCTCTGAGACTGCAATTATAGTAAACCTATTAAATTGTTTTAAATAGTCCTTAATTTGATCAAAGTTTCTGTGGAGGCTTGTGCTGTTGAAGTGAATAACTGAAAAGGCATTTGTCATTATTATGTTTCTTTTGAATTGATCATCAGTGTAATATTCACAGTTGCAGTTATTATAAATGTGATTCTCAGGGTGAATATCATTATCCACATTTTAAATCTTATACTCCACTGCAAGCGGATTCATGCCGTCACGATTTTCAGTGGTCCAGTCTTTCTATGATCATCGTCTAGATTCATGCATTCAAACGGGAAAAGATATCTCTCATCATGTTTCACTGTAGCAGTCATGAGGATAACAGAGTGGTAATCAATCGAATTTCAGCTTTTCTAGAATAATCGCAGTTGGTCGCATAGTTCATCAGGCAACTCACAATGTCTTTGATGTTTTTGTTTCTAATCAATGTCATTGTCTGTATGAATCCAGACCTTCCAAGTTCCTCACCATGATCACCTTCGCCCTTTCCGGAGGACCATTCATAATTTTACAATTCCTTGTCCAAGTAGCCTGTATTTTGTTCTGTTTCTTAAGAAGCCGTGCATGTCTTGCAATCTCCGCATGTTCATTTAGGTAAACTCCAGTACCAGCCAGCTGTGTCCTTCCGATAGAGTGTGTGGCAGGCCGAAATGTTTTTACTATCAATAGACATTTTATGAGTTTCAAAGAAACTTGTAATTTGTTTCTCCAAAGTTTGCAACTCACCCAGAAGGGCGTCTTCTCCTTTGTCTTCGTCCGAGAGTACTCTCGCATAAGTTCGGTGCTTGGTCTCCAGTCCAGTAATAATGACATCATTTATCCGTGTAAATTGCTCTAAATCATCAACCCTTTTCTCCAGACCTTCGATCATTTTATTATTTTCTTGGAGAAGAGTTTTAAGTTGTTTCACCTCCGTCATCAGCTCCACCAGTTTCGTTTGTTTGGCGACTTTACTGATCTCCTCTGTCATAAAGCTCAGGGATTTCTTAATTTTGTCCATTTCTTCTTCCATCTCTGATCCCCCTTGCTTCTTCCTGCCATTCTTTTATTAGCAAGACACCGGTGTAGTATGAGTCAGTTGTTTGTCGGGCTTGTCATGGCTCCTCCACATGCTCACAGACACCCCTCACTGTCCGCGTCTCTGGCTCTCTCAGAGAACCATTCATTCTTCAGATTAGAGAAGCATAGAAACTGAAAGCTGCTTCTCCATGTTTGGTTCTAATTCGGGATGTTGAGTAGACTGGAATTAGAGGACCTGAGTGGTCTGGTGGGTTGGTACAGTAACAGTAGATCTTCAACATACTTTGGTGCTAAGCCATGTAATGATTTATAAACTAGTAAAAGTATTTAGAAGTCTATTCTCTGAGCTACAGGGAGCCAGTGTAAGGACTTTAGAACTGGGGTGATGTGCTCTACTTTCCTGGTTCTAGTGAGGAACACGAGCAGCAGCGTTCTGGATCAGCTGCAGCTGTCTGACTTATTAGGCAGACCTGTGAAGACGCTGTTGCAGCAATCAAACCGACTAAAGATTAGGCTGACCTTGTTATGACCTTTATGTGACCCTGGAGGTTCAGGTCTGAGTCCATTACTACACCTAGATTTCGGGCCTGATCAGTAGTTTCTAGCTGTATTAACTGAAGCTTTGTGCTGATTCTTGATAGCTCCTCTTTAGGTCCAAAGATAATTACTTCAGTTCTGTTTCTGTTCAGCTGGATAAAGTTATGACACATCCATCCATTGAGTTTCTAGCTGTATTAACTGAAGCTGTGTGCTGACTCTTGATCCTGTAGGATCAGAGAAGACTAGCCTCGGGACATGGAGGACATAATGTCAGAGCAGCGAGCAGGTGAATGGATCCTTCTTATATAAAAAAATCTTGGTCATGTGACTATTACCTGGCCATGGCACACTCATTTTTCTGCTGTTTCCACTCTTTTCTGCAAAACCTCTCAAGCAGGTTAGGTTGGTAGTATCAGTGCACAGGCTTTCTTAGATTTCTCCACAGTTCTGGCTGGGCCACTTAAGAACATGAGCAGAGCTGTTCTGAAGCCACACTTTTGTTATCATGGCTGGGTTCTTGAATTTGAATGTATTTATTTTAAAGGGACAATGTGCATTAATGAACACATGATTTAAATATAGCCAGAGCTAATTTCCATCACATTCTATTCCATTTCATCAAACAGGGCAAGCCTTCTTCAAAAAGCTGAATACCAATATTCTCAGCATGTCCATCTTCCGGAATTTGTTCCGCTCAAGGTGGCAGCATGTTGGAGTAGCTCTGTTACATTTGTTCTGATTTTTTTAAATTTTATTTTACTTTTATTCCTCCATTTCTAGTAGAAACATTATTTTTGTGGACAATCGTTCTCTCTGGTTTTGAATGCTGTGCAGCTGGAAGGACTTTTGCTACTTTTTATTTTATTTTTGGACATTTGTTATGATGCATAACCATGGCAACAAGGTAGTTTACAACTGGGAGCAGCTGATTAACACCACAAAAGCTCACCAAAAAACCTCAACTGCAGCCATAAAAACCCTGATGACTTAAAAATGAGACGCTATGGATCCAGAGCAGGGGCGAAGAGGAGAGAGAAAAGGAGGAATTTCAAACCATCTCCATCTATCATATTGGGCAATGTGAGATTGTTGGCAAACAGGTTAGATGCTGAGGACCCTCGGGAGTTTAGTGTACAAAAAAGGATTATTCATAAAATTATGATTATGGACAACCCTGAGCATTGGCTACATCAGACTGTCCTACAACTACAGAGCGTCTTCAGTCAGAGGCTTCTTCAGATCTGCAGAGCACTACAGGAGATCATCCCTACCCACAGCCATCAGCATCTACAACAAATCTATGAAGAAACTTTGATAATGAGTTACAACAACATTTAATTTCCCTTTGGGATTAATAAAGTAATTTTGAATTGAATTTGAATCTGATGTGATACACTTGTATGTCGTTTTAGTTATTTAAAGGTTGCAATGAATGTGGGGTGTCCTAACTTAATCCTCACCAACGTTTTTCACAATTACATTTGACAAAAACTTTTAAAATGTATTTTCCTTTGCTGAAATTGTCTGGTTATATTGGTTGAACTGTTCAGTATTGTTAAAATTGATCTTTTATAGCCAAATGTCCAAAAAACTTATGAAGCCATCGTTGACGTGTCTTTCATGTCTGAAAATACCTTGAAAATTATAGTTCTTTATAGCACCTTATGTCTTGCATTTCTGTTTTTCTTTATTATTCTGCATCTAGAATGTCATTGTCACTATTCTTTGACTTTCAAATAAATTATCTGTCTTCTTTAGTTTGCTATCACTGACTGATGTTTTCCTTATTTTTTTATTATAAACAAGTGTGATAATTCCTTGTGAATTGAATATTTTGTTACAAAAAAACCTGACAAATTACTTTTTTATAGAAAAAGTATTTATGTAAGAAACAAGTGTTGTCATTTTATTCAAAGAACAAAAGCCAACTTCTTATCTTTTGATGACTCACTGTTAGAAAGCTGAGGGATGCACTTAAATAGTCATTTGGTTTATTGAAAATTTAGCGATGCAATAAGTACCTATGTAATAATGAAAAAAACATGAAAAAAATACACATTATTGTATTAATAACATTACTGTGTTTGTTCTGAGAAAGTCGAATAGGTAGAATATAAAGAATATGGGTTTGCCTGCACCCTCTGATGGGAAAAGGCTGAAACCCCAGTAAACTCTTCACGTTTAGAAAAAGAAACCGACATCTACAAATGTAAAAAAAAAAATATAATAATAACTAAGGAACTAGAAGATTTCAACATAGCTTTAAAACTACATGAAAAGTTCATAAATTTTACATAAAAGGCATTAAACAGAAAATGTTCAAATATGCAAGAGATTAGGCTCAAACATGTAAAACATGTTGATACAAATAAAACAGCTACACTGATTGATAATTGTTATGCTTAGATACATAATAAATATATTATATTAGTTATAGATTCATCCCGTCATTTATTCAAACTTATCTTGAATAAAACCAAAGAATACTAATGTGGCGGACCACCAGGAGGCTCCACTCACACACAGAAAACAGGATGTTTACATTTAAATTAAAAAAATTTGGCGTGCTTATTGTATGCGTTTATGTGTGTACTGGCTTACCGTTGTTGAGTGTGAAGTCGGAGCTGAGATAAAGAGGTGACCGAAACTAGATCCTGTGTGTTGTCCATTTATTCCTCCACATTGGTGACCCCTGAATTGAACATGTCCGAAACTAAAACCAGCTCCTCGCAGGTGATGCCTGCTGCCGTGGAACGTCCACCCGCGTCCCCAGCTTCTTTTTCCGTGGCAACCGCGTGCGTTTTTCAGCCATATGCTGCGGGACAATGTGCGTAAATACAACGTTTTTGACAGGGAGTTGCTGGCTCTCTATCTAGCTACACAGCATTTCCGTTTTTTTCTCAAGGGCCACCCATTTACAGCCTACGTTGACCACAAGCCCTTAATATTTGCCATGTCTAAATTCTCTGACCCCTGGTCTGCACGTCAACAGCGCCACCTTGCTGCTGTCTCTGAGTTTACAACAGACATTCAGCATGTGGCTGGCAAATCCAACTTAGTGGCTGACTGTCTGTCCCGTGCACTGGTCTCTCCAGTTTATGTAAATTGATTACTCTGCTATGGCTGCTGATCAGCCCAGCGATGCTGACATCCTTAATCTGCATTCTGAGCCTACCAGCCTTAAGTTGGAAGGGAGACAGGTGCAGGAAGGTGGTCCTCATCTGCTCTGTGACATTTCTACTGGCTTTCCCCGCCCTCTGGTTCCTGCTTTGTGGCGCCGCCACGTTTTTGACGCTTTGCATTCCCTCTCACATCCGGGCGTTCGTGCCTCAGTGAAACTGGTTAGTTCCAAGTTTGTTTGGCCCAGATTGCGTAAAGATGTGGTTCTTAAGCACACAAAAGCACCTTTTGAACCATTCCCCATTCCTAGTCGCAGGTTTGATCATGTCCATGTAGACCTAGTGGGTCCTTTGCCCCCATCGCAGGGTTTCACTCATCTCCTGACCATGATCGATCGTACCACCATGTGGCCAGAAGTGGTTCAGCTGGCATCCACAACATCTGCAGTGGTGGCTCGGGTGTTTTTATCATCCTGGGTTGCACGTTTTGGCCCCCCTTCAGACATTACCTCTGACAGAGGACCACAGTTTGTGTCTGAGCTTTGGTCCACCATGGCTGACGGCCTGGGGCTCAAGATCCACCACTGCATACCATCCAGAGGCTAATGGCTTATGCGAGCGGTTTCACAGGTCATTAAAAGCAGCGCTTCATGCTGTTCTGACCGATGGCATCTGGATTGATCGCCTCCTATGGGTTATGCTTGGGTTGCAGTCCGCAGCTAAAGATGACCTTGGTGCTTCCCCAGCTGAACTGGTTTTAGGTGAGCCGGTACGTGTTCCAGGCGTGTTTTTTCCTGAGGCCCCCTCACCCCAGATCACCCAGCCGACCCAACATCTTTTAACTCACTGTGACCCTTTTCGCGTTCCTGGTCCTATACATCATTGTTTGCCCCAGTCATTCGTCCCACAGAACTTGGCGTCTTCTAAGTTTGTTTTTGTTAGACATGATCCACACAGGACACCCTTACGGCCTTTGTATGATGGCCCTTTCAGGGTCCTCGAACCTGGCCCCTTAGGACTTTCTTTTAGATCTGGGGGGGCGTATGGAGACGGTCTGTATTGATAGGCTTAAACCCGCTCATGTTCTTAAAGATGATGAAGTGGTAACGGCCCAGGCTCCTCGTAGGAGACGACCCCCCTCCACGTTGTTGACGGACTCCTCTCCTCCTTCCAGAGACTCTCGTCAGCCTTCAGAGCTCAACTCATCCTCTGCCTCCCCTCGTCGCCCTCATCCCCACCTTCAGTGCAGGGAGTTCCGGACTGCTTCTGAGGGGCCCAGGTTCAGCCGTTCTGGCCGTTTGCTCAAGCCCAGGATTCTGATCTAACTATAGACACTACTGGGTGTTCGCAGGGGGGGCATGTGTGGCAGACCACCAGGAGGCTCCACTCACACACAGAAAAAAGGATGTTTACATTTAAAAATGTATGAATTTTTGGCACGCTCATTGTAAGCGTTTATATGTTATGTGTACTGGCTTACCGTTGTTAAGGGTGAAGTCGCAGCTGAGATAAAGAGGTGATCGAAACTAGATCCTGTGTGTCGTACATTTATTCCTCCACAGTACCGTATTAATGTAGAGTTAAAAGGTAAACTATTTTTGCTTTCCAAATGTGACATCACAATGATTTTAGGAAAGTGCATCACTGTTTTAAAAAAATGCATGTTCTCCCAGATACTCCAGCTTCCCCCCATGGTGCAAAAACAAGATAATGAGGTTAATTGGTCTTTCAAATTACCCTTAGGTATCAGTGTTCGTGTCTGTGTTGACCTGTGATAGAGTAGAAAGAAAATAAAAGATAACCCGTACCAAACTTCCCATCATAAAACCAGATATCTCAAATAAAACATTCACCTCAACATGCCTATTCACCTCAACAAGATCTAACCACATAATTACTCTCAGGTACTCAGTACATAGGATCAGAGATGCTCAGGGGGAAAGGTGTTGCACTGGATGACTGAAGTTGATGACTGATGACTTGAGCTGTGCACTGATATTGAGGAAGTGTGCATAAAGCTTTGACGTCTGGCCTGCAAACAATCAAGAGAGGAAGAAAAAAACTTCTGGTGAGAGGCCCCCTAGAGGCCAGTAGAAGGTGAGTCGAACATATTCACATGTTGATTTTATCTGTCTTCAGTCTGAAGTTTCTCTAACAGGTTGGGGTTTAACTCAACACTAAAGAATCATTGACTGTAAAATCTTAAACATCATAAACACAACTAACAAGGAAGAGAATGCACCTGTTGACATGAGTGTTGATTAAAGCTCAATCTTGCCAACAGGAGGAGTGTATATAAAGGTTCACAAGACCCAGCTTTTATTTTGGTAGTTGTTGTGACTCAGATAGGTAGGTGTTGGCTATGAATATTAATAATTAACTGCTTAGGGCAGTAATTAATAGGATTAATAATTTGATGTCAAAATTACCATGTTTGCGGCACCACCTGGAATCCGGGAAAATTAACAATAACAGTCAAATAGTTCAGTCTCAGTTACTGCTATGATTACCTGCCTGATAAGGCTGAGATAATTAAGCAATAGAAGAAGGAATAAGTTCTTGGCATACTTTGAATAGCAAGTCACTACACATTTATGTGGAATAATAACAAACGACTTCCAAAATAAAAGTTTATTACAAAAAGTATTCAACTTTCAGTCAAAATGCTTTAATAAACAAACTCGCAAAGCTAGTAACACACAACTTAACTAATAAGTAAAAGAGGAAGGAATATAAAAACTAACTACCAAAAGTAAATCAGTAAAGGGACAAATATGCAAAAAAGTTGAAACAATAACCAATAAATTGATCATGATGTTGCAGTCCAGTATGAATATGACTGCTTAAAACCACTGCTGAGGCTGAAATCATTGAGGAAAAATGTAAACTCCAGCTCCTGAGGCCTAGTGATACAAGGTGGAATTCCCTGTACCTTGCTGTTGAGAGAATTGTAAGAATCATGAGAGAACAAGGAGAAGGAGCCATCACAGCTGTGTGTAGGCTACTACACTTAAATTGCCCATGTGAGTAGCTTTTATGATATTTATATTATATTAAGTTTAATAATCATGTAACATACAGTATAAAACGTGTAATGTAGTTTGTGCTTGTTTCTCTTTAGTAGCCACTAACCACTGATGTCTTCTCTTTATTTTTTATTCATTTTTTAATTCAGATTATCTCCTGCTGAGATTGCTTTTCTCAGTGAATACGTTAACATAATGTGTCCTGTTGCGAAGGCAATTGATCGTCTTCAAGCAGAAACCAGTGTGCAGATGGGTTGGCTCATTCCCACTATTACTCTTATCAAGACTAAACTACAAAAGGGCACGCATCCATTCACGAAACCTTGAAAACATGCTTCTGTTGAAGCTAAATCCAAAATTTTGGGAGTTTTTTCCCCCTTATATGAGATTGGTTCCATTTTCTCATTGTATAGTACTCTGGTTCTAGTATAAGCTCTAGTAGCCTATAAGTTGTTTGGGGTGTTTTTAGGCACTTTGTTTTTCTTGCACTTTTACAGTTTTTAGTTTATTTAAGTTATAGGAATGAATAAAATACCATGTTCTGCAGGCCCTCTTAACAGTGACACCCGCTGGTGAAATAGGGCAGAGGGTGCTTGAAAACCTAAAAAAACACACTTTTTTCTCTCCCAGGGCCCTCCCTGCTTCTGGCCTGCTGCTGGCTGTTTGTCGTGGGTGCGGCTTCTTGGCTTGCTGTGCAAAAAGGATAGTGATTTTTAAAACACCCTTCTGAGGTGACTTTCAGAACTGCAACCTGTTGTTATAAAATTTTCATTACTTCTTTGTCAGATGTGCATTTAAAGTCACACAAAGTGACATTTATTTTGTTCTATGCAGCAGTACTCTGAGAGTTAAGGATGAGTAAAAAAAATTAAGAATTTGAGGGTCAATATATGATACTTTTGACCTTTTTACTTAAGTACGTTTAAGAGTATGCACTTTTTTACTTTTACTTAAGTAGGAAGAGGTTGCAGTACTTTTACTTTTACCAGAGTAGTTTTGTGCACAAGTATTAGTACTTTTACTTAAGTACTGAAAATGAGTACTTTTGACATCTCTGGTTTAAGACTAATTGCTACCTTTTGGTTTGTATTCAAACGACCAATTCACAATGCAAAGCAGAAATGAAGAAAAAAAAGAATTTTTTGGAGGAAGTAATGTTTCATTAAACAGATTGCTGAAGTAGAAATGAATAACCTTTGGAGAATTGATTCTATTTTATTATCGGTCATCGCAGTGATTGATCTAATTTAGTATGTTGGCATTCTAAGACGGCGGTTTCAAAAACGACTTATGCAATTAGTTTTCCGTGTTTAAACTATCTGTTTTAAAGCCGATCTGTATTTTGAACACTCTAGGTAGCAATCTTTATTGTTTATGAAGCACTGGCGATCTGCAAAAGCATGCCACACTAATCAGATTGAGCGTGCGGAGCTAATGTATGTAGCAGAGGAATAAGGGGAAGAAACACTGTAAATATCAACGCTTCATTCTGCTACAAACAGCTACCTGTGGCTACAGATCAAGAAATTTTAGCAGAATGCAAATTGGTGTGATGCCACAAAGTTGTTCCATATCAATAATCGATCAGTATACTATAATGGAAGTTATTACCTGATCATTTATTTTAGTTCCAACTGCCAACCTTCCGATCTCATGTCTTTGCGGTCTTCCCAGTGTTTCTCACGCCGTAATCCCATAGTGCTCTTTTCCCACCAGGCTGTCAATTGACAATTTCGAACAGCCGGGCTTTTCCAACATTACCCAGAATGCAACGTGCCTTGTCTGTGAAAACAACCGGCATTTTTGATAGCAATTTGCATACGAACCTCCGCAAATCATGCCTGAAAGTTGTTGTGCAGTTGGTTGTTCCAACCATAATTTGCTGGAGCGAAAATTATCTTTCTTTACTTTTCCCACAGACCCTTTAAGATGGAAAAAGTGGGTTAACGCAGTCAAGAGAGTGAAACCGGTTTGGAGGCCAAGCAGGACTGCAGTCCTATGTAGTGAACACTTAAGTGGTAAGAATCGTTTTGGCTCTTGATAAAATCAGCATTATTTTGGATTTCGGAATACTTAATAGGTTTAGCTTCAACCATTGTCAATATAAATGCTATTAATTGAAGATGTGACCAAAAAGCCATGGGCTAGCACCAAGGGCGTAGGTTTGTTAATAAATAATATGTTTGCCCCAGAAGAAGAATGCGCAACAAACAAAACAAACACATTTCCCTCGCCGTTCTGTGCACTGTGCGCAGAAACTTCACTACAGTTCTGCTTAAAATAAATATCAGCTGTGCAACATTCCAGAGAACAGTGACAAAAAAAATCTGAAGTGCATCCATCATTTTGACAGTTTACATTTCACATCCCTGAAAACTTGGAGCAGACGTGCAGACATTTTCTTCTTTATGCGCAGAATTCAGATAACTCAATCAATCAAAAAAAGATTAAACGACTATGAGAGCATCTGACTGATTATCATCTCAGACCTGAACACTCAAAGCATCGCTATAGGTCAGCTAACAGCACCATATAGAGTAGCGTAGCTGCGACGGACACAGACCGATGGCGGTTTTAAATCAACCAGCGGGTTGGATCGGGATTTGATCTAGAGATAACTGTGGGTACCGGGTTGTGTTAAAAAATCATCTAAACAGGTGCGGGTTGGTAAAATTGGACCAGTGCAGGACTCTACAGTAAACTGTATAGGCTACTTTTACTGCTATTATTTTGTATTTAACAATGCAAGAAATACTGAAATTAGATATGAAAGGCTAAATTTTTTGGGCAAGAATATTTACTTTTATGCAAGTTTTCATAGTAATCGAAAGACATTACTTATTTAAGTCTCTAAAATCTATTGAAAAACCCCAC